>CAFUXE010000472.1:590020-662759 GCA_903364295.1 Serranus cabrilla
CTTGCCTTGTCACACTGCCTACTAAGTATTACAACATAATATTGTTAGGTACTTGGTGTTAGAATGTAAGCCTATGTATAAAGCCCTGTGATTCACCAGTTTTTTGTTGTTTTTTTTGTTCAGGTACCATTGTCACACTCTTCCTCTTGTAAGTCCCAGAGCTGTGGGAACGGTTACCCGGAGCAAAGTACTGTGGATTGGGATCCAAGTTCCTTCCTGTCAGCCCACAAACTGTCAGGTCTCTGGAACTCTGCCCACACCAACGGAGGGGAACACTGCAACCACAACACTTCTTCACACTCACAACAAGGTCTGTCATCACAGAGTACTGAAAACACTACAAACCTAACATTCAGGCTGTGGTGGATGTTTCAGGTTTGTCAATTTGGTCAGAATCAGAACAGCACAGCTGGCTTTTTAGCTTACTCACTTGGCAATAAATGTATAATGCATTTTTGGCCATTTTGTTCAGGCGTTGGACTGTTTTATCTTAGAAGAACAAAGAGGCAGCTTGTAGAAGCGTACAATGCTCCACTTCTTAAGGTCCTTAGAGCTCGTTATGAAAGGTGGAATAATGATTCAAGATGAGCCTGTTGTCAAAACTACCAAGTGCACTCGGGTGATGAAGATACATTTAAAAATAATACTTTCCAATGAAGATGATTTTACGAAATTGGAGAATATGACTTGTGACTAAAATAGCAAGAACAAAACGCTGTGGATTTCTTACAAAAACATTTCTCCTTTTTTTTCATTTAATTTAATGGGAGAACACTCGCTGTTTTGACTAGAAATTGAAGTGTTTGCAAGCTGTGCTGTAATCAGAGTCAAATATCTGTGTCAGTGGAAATATTAAAGCAGAGCAGAGTCTCCCTTAACTTGTAGAATTATTCAAAATGTACATCTTCTCGGCTGAGTTGTTTCATCATACTAATGAAGCCTGCCAAAATCTTCAGAGTTATGTACATAACAGAACTACAAATGTATTATACGCCTGGACGTGCAGCTTTACAATATAATGATGACCCAAAAATTGGCCCCCTTAAAGACAGGAGTAGTGAAAAGTGATCAGTTTCTGTAAATACTGCGCCTTTATGCACAAACCTCCTAGGAAATTTGTAATTGTGATTCCTGATTTTTCCTGACTAAGCAAATCATTGATTTTCCAGTTAAGATTATTGTCATAAACAAAAAACAAAGGTGGAAATAATAATATAAAAATAATTGCATTAAGAAGTTGTGAATTAATAAAAAAAAAAAGAAAAATAAATAGTTAATTTTAAATAAAATTGATCATGATGTACCTCACCCCATTTTTTTTAAAGGCATGGTAAAATTACCTTCAACTGATAGGAAAGTATCACAAAGCAACCCAGGTGCACTGCCCTGCTGAAACGTTTTTGAGGCGCAAGAGATACCTGAGAAAAGTGTGACAAGACGAAAAGTGTGACAAGACGAAAATTGAACGTGAAAGTGAGCCCAGTTCGTCCCGGGCCTGAGAAATGCAGATGTTTATAGAAATGGGAAGCAGAGCATTTATGTCAGTCAGCTATAATTGTGCTTTTGTCTGTTTTCTTCCTGTTTCTTGGCTCTAATCAAACCACTTTGCAGAGGTTACCTGGTGCTGTCATGTGGTTGTATTTCTAGTTTAGCAAATACTCAAATGGTTCATGCTGCCAAGTTGCATTTAAAATGGGTTAACTGAAAGAAGTCATACGTGCAGGCATGTCTGCTCAGTGAGTGCAGCTGCTGCAGCTTCCTGCATGTGCATGGTAACATTTGAAATGGTTTATTTGACTTTTTCCTTTAAGTTTGTTAATGTTTGCTGGTGAACTACTATGGAAAGCACAGGTGATTGTGAGTAAGAGAGTCAGACCTCTTTGTACAACAGAAATAGTATGTTAAATAATTCAGATGTTGAAGTTCCACTTTCAGATTTTTATTTGCCTTAGCATTAAGGGGTTTTATCCTTTCAGAGCTAAAAATCTCTTTCAATGCTGCTTTCTTTCTTGTTGCTGTTAGAAATGCTTACCATTGGACAGTTAAACATGTCTAAACATGCAATCAAAGAGCATTGACTGTTTTTTTTACAGAACATTAACCACAGTACAAAAAGCAAGTGTTGAATTACTAAATTCCAGCACCTGGAAATTGTTTAGAAAAGGACATTGATCATAGTTCTCAAACTCTGTGAGGCATTATGGTAATTTAGTGATATGGACAGTAAAAACCTTTCCAATTGTTCCTCTAAATCTTGACACCTTTTTGTAAGATATTTTTCATACAGTTTGTCAACACAAGTTGTGGTAATAACTTTGTGTTCTTCTGTTCTTTAACCAGCTTGTTTTGTTAAAGTTTGTGGAAACCAATTTGAAAGCAATTCACTTTATTGTGAACGTAGTCATGTTGTCTTAAATCCATCATCCCTGTTAATTCATTGAACTTTTTTATCTGCAGGTATAACAGCAGGGTCGGCCTGTCATGAGAAAAGAGGACTTCATGAAGCGCCTGGGAAATCTGCTAAAACGTCGGGGACCACCAAAGTCTGTCCCTACAGTCACCCGTCATCCCAGAATTCCAGTGGATCTTCTGCTGGGAACCCCCTGTCTACCTCAGCAGACCTCTGTAAGACCACTCCCAAGCACTTCAAGACCGTGTGCCGTCGACCAACACCACCAGGTAATATTATTACGCAGCTCTTGGGCCTATTTGTAGTTGGTGCAGTTGTATAAAATGTTTATTTATGTATACAAAATACACAAATAAAATACGCTTTTGAAAAGCAGACCAATTTAGAGGTTGTGCATATGAAGCCTAATAGAGTTAATAAGAAATCCTGAGCTGAGCTGATGCACTGGGTAATAAGATTGTTCAGCATTTGTGATCTGCAAGTCATTTATTCACTTTTTCCATTGTCCAGGTGAAGCCTTCCACCCCAGTGACCACCATCAACACACAGACTTGTCGGTACCCCCAAACAGTCCCACTGGCCTGTCTTCCCAGCATTCCTCCCTCATGCCCCCAAAACCGAACTCTGGGCAGCACAGCCACGTAACCTCCTCATCTGGCGCTGGTGTGGCAGCCCACGCTCCCTTCTCCCCACTGGTACCAAACCTCCACGGCCATACAGCCAAACTCAATTCTCCCAGTCCAGACAGCCCAACGTCTGTCCATAAGCCCAGTCCGTGCAAAAACACCCACATTCCTGCCGTGAACACACAACATAACAAACTGGGCACGTCTATCATGGGCTGTAACCATCCTTGTAACGGACACAGTGCGGGAACAGTGGCCCCATCAAATGTGGGCCACTTGACAGCTGGGGCCTGCAGGTCAGTATTAATATCTCAACACTGCTTATTTTGTGTATGTGATGCTGAGAAAGTGTTGACCAAAAATACAAATGCCTTCTGACACTCAACTTCAGTTGTTTCTTTTTTGTAGGGACCAGGCTTGTAAGGGGCACAAAATGACTAATGGGACGTTGTGCCACCCTTCGTCTGAGCTGGAGGAGGGGGAGGATGAGGACAGCAGTTCTGAGAGGAGCTCCTGCGCCTCCTCCTCCACCAACCAGAAGGACGGGAAGTACTGTGACTGCTGCTACTGCGAGTTCTTTGGACACAATGCGGTACTTTAAGACTTGTTGTTGCTTTTGTGTTCCTATTGCCATTACATACTTTTTAAACATTTAGAAAAGCTAACATGAAAACATTTTGTTATATATTACTCATTACAGCCTCCAGCTGCACCAACCAGCCGCAACTACGCAGAGATCCGAGAGAAGCTCCGCTCACGTCTGACCCGGCGTAAAGAGGAGCTGCCTCAGCGTCAAGATTCAGAACTGACAGTGGCTGGTGCCATCGACAACCGGGACGTAGATGAGCTGCTAGACTTCATAAACAGTTCTGAACCCAAACCTGTCAACAGTGCCAAGGCTGCCAAAAGGGCCCGACACAAACAAAAGAAGAAGGTGCGGCAACTTTTTGTTGTTTTGAGATTTTCTTTCCATTTTAATTTGAATATTTATCATCAAATGTAGATTGACCAAAACCAAAAGCTTTTTTCCATTTATATAAAGAAGCTGTAGAGAACAAACAAAATGACGTTTTTCTGTAGGCCAAACCGGAAGTAGCGTCACCATGGGGACTATTGTGAATTTGCCCGTGGGATTTTTGCATTGGATTTTGGATCATTGCAGAAAATAAGCTCTGTGGCAAATCTCACTTTTCTGGTGAAAACACATAATTTTCACAAATGAACACCACTTTTCTGATGTTTGAAGTGATCATGCAGCCGATAAAAGTAAAAGCTAACGTCATGCTATAGCACACTACACCACGGTCACATGACTCCTACGTCTTTTGTTTTTTTACAAGCTAGCGAAACCACAGCCCTAATAAACTGTTTATTAACCTAATCTTTGCCTCACAGAGCACTGAAAAACACGGCTAGAGGCTGTAAGGCGGACTAGTGAGAGGGTTGTCGTCCGTGTCTGGTGTGGGGACAGTTTATGTCGTCTCGATTAGCCACTTGTAGGCAACCGTAATTTTAAGGCGGAAGCGTTATGCCGAAACTGTCAGTAAGAAAGGTAACAAAAGTAACCTCATTGTCTCATAAACGAACCAAGAATACTATCTCTTAAGCCTGTGTTAACCCCAGACCTTAGTTCGGGCATCTAACCCCCAACCCTTCAAAATCCTCATTGAGTTTGTGAGGAGAGATCCCATGGCTAAAATACTAACTTACTTCCCGGTTTAAGAACCAATTTCTGTGGCACCTTATAAGAATAGTAAAAATGTGTCTAAATTCACACACCTCTGCAGGAATCAAAATAGAGTACAATTTAAAGTCATGATCTTTGAAATTTTCCTCCAAGCAGCTGTAAGACATTTGTTTTGCATTAGCTTGAATGTGTATCATGATATCTTAATGTGTGATTTCATCACAATATGATTCAATTGAAAGATGATAAATTGACATCTTGAATTATTACGCAGCCCTATACAAAGTGCTCCAGATATATTTGATCAAAAACAGACGATTAATGTTTGAAACTTAAAACTGTACATTCTCTGTAGCAATGCATTTAGTGTGTGTACCTGTTCATTCTCTCAAGCCTGTACTGTTTCTGTTTCAGGAAAAAGCTCAGCAGGGCATGGGTGCTGCAGGCAGTGACCCCCACTGCAGTCCATCTGAGCCTGTGGACGACGAGCCCATCCCTGACGGTTCAGAAGCCAGTCGGTTGCTTGATTGGCCTCAGCTGGAGCTTGAGCGTGTCAACAGTTTCCTCACCAGTCGGCTTGAAGAGATTAAGAACACCATCAAAGACTCAATCCGGGCATCATTTAGCATGTACGACCTCAATCTGGATGTTAATGACTTCCCAAAGAAGGCAGCCACGTTGGAGGGCAATCATTTACTGTCCCATCTCAATGGTTCCTCTGACTTGCAGCAAATAGACCTTGACTTGGCCCCTCTTTCATTGGGAAGCTTTAAGAGCCACCTGGACCTGGTTAATGGATGGGAGGACACAACTACGGTCTCATCCCCTAATACCACAACCACCACAGTGTCGGGGGTCACTGCTGGGTCCAAAGACATCCAGCGGTTGCACACTACCCCCAGTCTCTCAAAGCTCATAAGGGTTCGATCCCCAGAAAGATGCACTTCCACTGGATCTGACAGTTCGCCACAGGTGCCAGCCCAAGCTACAGCTAAATCGAATGAGGATGCACCTGATTCCAAGAACACAACAGTTGGGAACGGTGGTGCAAAGTCAAAGAAGAATAAAAAGCAGCAGCAAAGACAGGAGCAATCTGTGTTGGAGCAAAATTCCAACAAACCAACCAAAGCTGCCTCTGGGAATGAAACACAGAGAAGCAATGAGTGCAAAGAAACAGCTTCTAATGGCTCGAAAGCAGTGAACAAACAGCCCCAGCACTCTGCAGACAACCAGAGAAACGGTCCCAAGAAAGCTGAGGAGGGAAGGCCGTCTAAACATGCAGCAAACGGTGGCCTCTCGAATGCACAAAGGGGGAAAGGTGACGTAGAAACACGAGGAGGTCGGTCAGAGCTGGATTCAGAAAGCAAAGCTAACCCCACCATTCCAACAAATGTGCAGCAGCAGCAGCAAGCCAAGGGGAAAAATAAGAAGAACAAGAACAAGGGTGAAAAATCCAGCAGTGCTATTGGTACAATGAAGATTTTTAACGTGCAAAATTTGGATTGTTTTCCAGTTTGTCATGTGCTTAGCTAATGTTCAATCTTTGTTATTCCCTAGATGATGTATTTCTCCCTAAAGATGTGGATCCAACGGAAATGGATGAGATTGATCGCGAAGTGGAATACTTCAAAAGGTATGCTTAACATTGCACTGAATCAGGATACTTATATACAATATACAAATAAACTTTGTAGTAAACTATTGTATTCAATACCACTGACTGCATTACTAACACTGGAATGTATTTCTTTTTCCTTCTCCTCTTGTTTGTCTGTTTTTGTTCCCTCTAGGTTTTGCCTTGATTCTGCAAAACAGACTCGCCAGAAGGTAGCAGTGAATTGGTCCAACTTCAGCCTCAAAAAGGTTCCTTCCAATGCAGCTCAATAACTTGGATGAGTGCCAGACCACAAACTCTTTGAGTAGAGCCCCATTTGGCCTGAGGCCTTCTCTCATTCCCTGTTTTCTTCTCTTCCTTACTAAGCCAAGGGACCCCTGGTTCAAAATCATACTCTCCATTCAGAAGACTGAAACATAACTTGTGGCTGACAAGCTAGGGATCATTCTCAAGGCCAACTCTACCCTTTGCTATTGCAATGTTCACTAAATGAAATGAGATGCAAAAATGGAAAAAAGTCTGTTGAATCCACTGCATCCATGTGCTTACGTATGTAGTATGTAAACAATTATCTTACATGAAATAAATGTTTTTATCACAAATCTGAGACATTTTAACGTTGTTAAACTTCTCAATTCCAATCAGTTTAATTTGGTGCACATCATATATGACATTCTGCATTGCTACTTTCCAGCTCACTATGCCAGTCTCAGAAGACGCCAGAGACAATTTGTCTTAAACTGTTCAACTGTCAAAAAGGAGCACAAGAGAACATTTTGACCTAATTTTAGGGAACCCTTCTCTTCTGCAGGGGGCCACAATTGTATTGAATTTACTCAAAAACAGACTGCAGTGCATTTGATGCATGTTGATTTGATTGTTTCTAATTGGAATACTTTTCTCGATATTTAATTTCGATCATCAAATTTAGTTACCAGTGGTCGAAGATGAAATGACAAACACTTGGTTACCCACCTGCTACACTGTTATCATTTTGTATGAAATATGTTCAAAAAACATGAATGTTTGACAGTTCAGTGCACCAACAATGCTAATAGAACCTTGTCGGAAAATATCAATTAACTGTGTGTAACACTTGACTCACAGGATGCATCTTAAAAAATATAAAGCCAATGAAGTATCCATGCAAATACATCCTCACGCATGACGTGTAGAAAAAAAAACAGATAAATACTGTCCCCCAGTCCTGTATTGGGCAACGTTAAATGTGTCTGTTGCTTCAATATCAATCCTCCCTTGGTGTTAATCTTGAACAATTATATATTTTATAGTGATATCCAATATACACTCTGCAATCTGTAGAAAAAAGTATTTTGCCACGGTTTTCTCACTCTTCAACTGTAATTTTAACCCCTATATCCCAGCAGTGACAGGTACACCAGTGTGCAATGTTCATTTTAACGTTGGAACTATCACACATTGTTTGGCATAGTTAATTTCAATGCTTGTACATATTGAGTGATTATTTTGGGCCCTTTTGAGCCTTTGTCATTCGTTTCTGGGGGTTGTGTGTGTGAGATATATTTTCAACCATACTACTCTTTTCCCTGTACTGTGACCTTGGTGGCACCCTGTACCTCAGCTAGTCTATCTAAGTCCAAGTCTTGATAATCTTTCACTGAAGAGTTGATACATTTGAGACAAGGGCCTTGAGATTTACACCAGTAACCATGTTTTCAGCTGATGGCTTTCATTGAGGTGGATGATTTCTTTCCTGAATTTGTGCTGAGATTTTGTTTTCATATAACATCTCTGATGCTTTCCAGGTTATATTCAATTAGAGAAGATTATCTTAATGTTTCGAATGTAGATTTATACTATATCAATAATAGCCAAGTGTATGTTGGCTTGTTTCTTTTTTTTAAATTCACTTTTGATACTGTGAAAAATCTTTCGTTCAGAAAGATTAAAAACAATACAGTTTTGACAAAATAAAGTGTGGTGTTTGCTTTCTAAGTTTATATATATATATATGGTTTGGGACGCGTCACATACACGAGCTACCTCCCCAGAATGAATCGCTTTTTAAGTCCGGACGCTGCGTCTGATGTTTGACCCTCCCAGTTTTCCGTACACTAGCAGAGCTTCCTGTGCTGTGTAAACATGCGGAGTAATTCTATTTATTGAATTGTGTGCCAAGTATATGGTCAACAAACATTGTGACTTAAGTATATAGAGAATATTACTGTAATTATAAATAAAATGGAGACCGAAAATCAACCCAAAAAGGTAAGTCAAACATATACTATCGTTCACAGTACGTTGAAGTTACACCAGCTAGCTTAGCGTAGCTAAAGTTAGCTAGCTTGTCATAAGTCAGTTTAAATACATTCATATTTTCCATTACGCAGTTAGTCATTTTATGGGCAAATGAAAGCTAGTAAACCAAAGTGTTTGTATAATATGGGACTTTCAATTAGATTTAACTTAAATTTAGCATGAAATGTGTAAACGTTGTCCGGTAAAACTCCCCGAACAGCTAGCGTTAGCCATAATGCATTGCCACAACATCCACGTAATAGTGACGTCTACCAACTATATTGACCTTAAAATCAGCTCACAATCCCTAGATTAGTCTAGTCCCTAGATTCGCATTGGCGGTACAGATTAGAGTACTTATGTACTCGATGTCGTTCATTGATAACATCCTCAAGTTGAATGCAGTGCAGCTGGAAACGGCGCCATTGCCGTTGCCATGTATCTACAATAATGGCTGAATGATGCTTTTAGTAATAGGTGTAACGTTTTGACACATGAAGCAGTCATGCAACATTTCCACCACTTCACGAAGTAAAAAACTATTCAAACAGGTAGTTGTTGTGAGAACAGTGGTTTACCAGTTATTAGCTGTTGTTGACGAGCATATGTTGGGCCATTTTGGTCCAACTGTAAATTTAATTTACTGACAAAATAAGCTGAAGTAATAAGGGGATTAATTATTCAGTAGCTATACTTAGTTCTAGAAATTTACGCAATAATGCTCTTTAAAAACTTAAACTATGATAGGAATCAAATGGTGTTATAATTACATACTTTATTTGATTGACTTAGACGAAGTGAGTTTGGCATACATTTTTCTGCATTTATAAAACTAAGTAACAATTTAGTATAGCTATCTTGCTAATAAACTTAAAAAAGAACATCAAGAGACTTTGGCCTCTAGATATAGAGATATTATTCATGGAACACTGGGGGGTTTAAAGAAAGGCCTTCCCGTAGTGTGTCACACTGTCTTTCCTAAATAAATGTCTAGCTCAGTGAGTCATTAAAAAAAATAAATAAATAAATAAAAATTAATACTTAAGTGAAGGAGAAACCCTGACCCAAAGACAACCAAGAGAAGTACTGTATCTGTTGACAAAGCTTTGATAAAAGAAAGCCGAAGTTGACATTGAAGCAAAAGTACAGATGTCAGATAGATGTAATGTAGTCCTTTCAGCTGAATGAAAAATGTACAGTGAGAAGGCCACATGCAGAAGTGTGTATATTAAAACAAAATAATCAAATGTAAATAGTTCACATAGCTTAAAATTGTGTTGTTTAAAAAAATCGATGTTGAAGCCTATTGTCATACTGTGCAGATATGTACCCATGTGGCCTATGCCAGCACATGACCCTGGCTTATAAAGATCAATCACATCCAATACATTTTGCTATATTGTTTTTTTTACCAGCTGCTTTGCATGACTTGGAAGGACTGGATGTGTTTGAAGGCCATCCCGGCTCAAAGCTGAGCTCTAACCTTTCAGTAGAGGGGACACCAGGAGATAATACTACTGATAACAGTGTGATAACTATGTGTTTGTACAGAGAGCCCATGGGGAGGATGAGAAGTCTGGTTCTGAAGGATCAGAAGCTGACGACTATGTTCCCTATGTTCCAGTCAAAATAAGAAAACAACAAATGGTGAGTCATCGTGCACTATACTGTTTTGACACTTAAGGTATTATTGAGGATACAACAATCCAATCCACCAGTGTAAAGATTTTCCTTATTCATTCAAACACCACATCCCGTAGAATGTAACATATTTTTGAACATGTGTCTCACAGCTACAGAAGATGTTACGTCTGCGAGGGAAGGCAGTGGACGAGGAGCAGAAGGACAGTGGGGAGGAGCAGAAAGATGAGGACGAGGGTCTCGGTCCTCGCTCCAATGTCAGTCTCCTTGACCAGCATCAGCACCTCAAAGAAAAAGCAGAAGGTATCCACTTCTAGCACAACCCACTTTAGATTAATGTTGTTCTTGTTGTTGTTGTTGTTGTTGTTATTATCATACTGCTCGTTCAACGTTACCATATTGGGTCTTTGATACTTCATCTGCTGTATGTTTCTGTGTCTACAGCCCGCAAGGAGTCAGCCAAGGAGAAACAGCTGAAAGAGGAAGAAAAGATTCTTGAAAGCGTTGCAGAGGGCAGAGGTAAAATTATAATGCTGTCAAGTTTAAATGTGAATTATTAATCAGATTTACTTTGATAAGCGTACATATTTTAAGCTGTTTGTGCAAGGTATTCTAAACTAATTATGGGGGCTTTAATCTCTCCTCTATCAGCTCTGATGTCTGTGAAGGAAATGGCCAAAGGTATCATATATGATGATCCCATAAAAACTAGGTAAGCTCTTGATGAGTGAAATTTCTAAAGTTACTTTAGTTGTCAAGGTTTTTTCGAACTTTTAATTTAACCTGAACGTTCTCTATAGCTGGAAGGCACCACGATACATCCTCAATATGCCAAGCACCCGACACGAGCGCGTCAGGAAGAAGTTTCACATCCTAGTTGATGGAGATGGCATCCCTCCTCCAATCAAAAGCTTCAGGGAGATGAAGCTTCCACCAGGTTGCAACACACTCCTGCTCCCACACACGAACATCACATTTCAAACATTTTCTGTGCAAGGCCTGTAGTGGTACCACTTGATTAACGAGAGCAACAAATCTGGTTGTTGTTTTTGCAGCGATTCTAAAGGGTTTGAAAAAGAAGGGAATTGTGCATCCCACGCCGATTCAAATTCAAGGAATACCTACAGTGTAAGTACAGTAAATAGACATGCTATACATAAAGGTGGTTTCATTCCTGTTTTGTGAAGCATGTAAAACATAAACTGTTCATGAATTGACAGTGCTTGTCTTTAGTCTGTCAGGTCGAGACATGATTGGCATTGCCTTCACTGGTTCTGGAAAGACTTTGGTCTTCACTCTGCCCATCATCATGTTCGCCCTGGAGCAAGAGAAAAGGCTGCCCTTCTTCAAGAGAGAGGGACCTTATGGACTCATCATCTGTCCTTCAGTAAGACACACATAACAAACATACTTAAGTGATGACGCAGCTTGAAATGCAGCATTAAGCCTGTTTAGTGGTTACAAAAAAGATACAGCATTTCTTACTGTTTGCACTTTAGACAGATGGCATCTGCTGTGAGCAACCTTGCTTTTTTTTCCTGCAACCAAGCATATCTGATTTTTAATACCTTTTCTCTTCATTCCAGCGAGAGTTGGCGAGGCAGACTCATGGCATCATCGAGTACTACTGCAAGCTGCTGGAAGAGGAAGGAGCTCCTCAGCTGCGCACCGCCCTCTGCATTGGAGGAATGTCTGTCAAGGACCAGATGGAGGTAGTAAAACAGTAAGTAAGAGTGAGGATGTGTCTGAAAGGAATCCTTTTGTGTCTTTTCATCCAAAAATTCAGTTTGCTCAAGTATCAAACAAAAATGCATGACTCAGCTACATTAAATCATTCACAGGGAACAAAATGGGCAAAACCTCCAGACATTATGCATTACAGAAAGCATGCATTGCACAAAACCACAGGACCTAGGCACTGATACTGCATTTTTTAAATACAAGCAGAAAAACTTTTTTTGAGATAATTCTCCATCTGAATCTGTAATTTCCTCTTGGTTGTAGTGGTGTTCACATGATGGTCGCTACTCCTGGCAGACTGATGGACCTGCTGCAGAAGAAGATGGTGAGTCTCGACATCTGCCGCTACTTGGCTCTGGATGAGGCCGACAGGATGATTGACATGGGCTTCGAGGAAGACATCAGAACCATCTTCTCCTATTTCAAGGTGAGCAGCAGTGGCCCAGAACAACAGCAACCATATAATCAGAGCAGTAGATTTTTTTTTTCATTCCATTTTTCTATGATCTGGGTATTTAACATATTAAGTCCTACGTCTACCTCAAAAAACACCCACTAAAACCACGGCATTGTTTCAAAACAACCTCCCAAAACCTGATGGTTCTTTGAAA
Source organism: Serranus cabrilla (assembly GCA_903364295.1). Classification (NCBI taxonomy): domain Eukaryota; kingdom Metazoa; phylum Chordata; class Actinopteri; order Perciformes; family Serranidae; genus Serranus; species Serranus cabrilla. Next base: position 602,631 of record CAFUXE010000472.1, read on the forward strand.
AACGGCACACAATGTTTCCTAAATGATTTATTTCTCAGCAGATAGAGACATGAAATGAAAACCATCTGAAAACTTAAATCATTGGCTTTAACTGTAAATTATTGCCTTGACCTAAAAAGCATAAAAACCAACAAAAAGAATATGTTGGCATTTCTTGAAACTTTGTCAAATTTCTACTAAATCTGTCTGTAAAATCTGCTCTTCAGTCCTTATAGAGCAAAACAAAGAATCAATGCAATTTCTATCAGTAGCAGAATTTGAAATTGTTTTTTAACAGTTGAACTTTTTTTTCTCCAGAATCTTGTCAATAAGCCTGAGCCTTGAAGCTATAGCCTTTTTTTTTTTTTACCAGATTACCAGACTCAAAAAGTCCTATAATGTGTTATTTCGTTATCTAGGGACAAAGGCAAACCCTGCTGTTCAGTGCCACTATGCCCAAGAAGATCCAGAACTTTGCCAAGAGTGCGCTGGTCAAACCCATCACCATCAACGTGGGCAGGGCCGGAGCTGCCAGCTTGGATGTCATCCAGGTATGTTAATTTGTCACTGACTGTGTTAGTCAGGGGAATTTATTCCATTCAGTTTGCAATCCCACTCATAAAAAAATAATATAACCTAAATAATAAATGCCTTGTGTGTTTACAGGAAGTGGAATATGTCAAAGAGGAGGCCAAGATGGTGTACCTGCTCGAGTGTCTCCAGAAAACACCACCTCCTGTCAGTACTTCCACATTATGACATTGACACAAACCCAAAAATGTGGAACATGTTAAATGTTACAACATGTTGTCTTTTCATATCAACAGGTGCTGATATTTGCTGAGAAAAAGGCTGATGTAGATGCCATCCATGAGTATCTGCTGCTAAAAGGAGTAGAGGCGGTGGCCATCCATGGAGGAAAAGGTACAGAGAACTCCGTTTTAATCTTTGAAATTCAGAGCAGTCAGGACATAGTTATAGTGCCTGCAGAGGAGTAGTATATTCAGAGGAATGTCCCACCCAACATCAAGTTGTTGTAGTTGCTCATCATTGCCACCAGATGCCATCCTGCTTACAAATGTCACCATTTCTGCTTCATAGCTTGTATGTCAAAGCCATAGCAAGCACTGCAGTCACTTACAGTTTTCCATTTGTCACTATCTTGCAAAATATGGCTTATGTAATGACTGAATTTTTTTATTTTTTTCAGATCAAGAGGAAAGAACAAAAGCCATAGAGGCATTTAAAGAAGGAAAGAAAGACGTCCTAGTTGCCACAGACGTTGCCTCCAAGGGTCTGGATTTCCCAGCTATACAGCATGTTGTGAATTATGACATGCCTGAGGAGATAGAAAACTATGGTAAGAAGACATGTTCACTATTAGGTGCACCTTTTCAGCTGCTCTTTACCACATACACCTTATGTATTTAGGCATGTAAACGTGGTCAAAATGATCTGCTCCAGTTCAAACAAAATATCAGAATGGGGAAGAAGGGGACTCAAAGGTACTTTGAACTTTACATGTTTTGTGACATATGGCCTGTTTTGAGAATTAAACTAGTATTAATTAAACTGCTGATCACACACAGCCCTCTCAAGGGTTTACAGAGAACGGTCTGATAAAACTATCCAGTGAGCAGCAATTCTTTGGGCAAAAAGACTTTGTTGGGAACAGTAAATGAAATGACCACGTATTACAATTGAGTTATGCAGGAGAGCATCTGTGGACTGACGATATGTCGAGCCTTAAAGCAGGCGGTCAACTGCAGCAAAAGACCACACTGGTTGCCACTCCTGCCAGCTAAGAGCAGGAAATTGTTGGAAAAACAGTTCCTGCTCTTGATTTTTCTTGCAACATTCATATTGAAGGGCTATAATTTGGTGTAAACAACAATGAAGCATGAGTCCATCCTGCCCTTTCTCAATGGTTCAGGCTGCTGCTGGTGGTGTGATGGTGTGGGGGGATATTGTCTTGGCACACACTGGCCCATTAAGACCAATCAGGACCATTTATATGCCACAGCTTCCCCGAGCATTGTTGCTGACTATGTCCGTCCCTTTATGACCACAGTGTACCCATCTACTGATGGCTACTTCCAGAACAGTCGTGTACCATGTCACAGAGCTCAAACCGTCTCAAAAGGGCTTTTTAAACTTGACAATGTGTACTCAAAGCCTGAAGCCTCCACAGTCACCAGATCTTAATCAAATAGAGCACCTTTGGGATGTGGTGGAATGGGAGAATGGCATCAAGGATGTGCAGCGGACAAAACTGTAACAGCTACCTGATGCTATCATGTCAGTATAAACCAAAACCTCCCTCTTGTTGAATTCCTGCTTCTCAGAATTAGGGTTGTTTTGAAAGAAAAGGGTGTCCAGGCTAGTAAAAGGGTGTGACTAATGAAGTGGACTGTTAGTGTGTATGGTCAGGCCTTCTTAAAATTGGTACTATTATGTAATCATCTGATCTCCTTAAATGTTCTAAAGCGGGTTTGTTGAAATGGTCTCTTTCAGTACATAGAATTGGAAGAACTGGTCGATCAGGCAAGACCGGTATTGCCACTACGTTCATCAACAAAGGCTGCGGTAAGAAAAAATATCAATCAAGTTCAGTTCTGTATTGGAGTATCGATAATCAGAATATTTACAGACTATTATAGTGATTTTACCTTAATTCAGTGTTAAATGTTAATATTAAGTGTATGTCTTTCCCCATAGACGAGTCGGTGTTAATGGACCTTAAAGCTCTGCTGGTTGAAGCCAAGCAGAAGGTTCCTCCGGTCCTCCAGGTGCTCCAGACAGGAGACGAGACCATGCTGGATATCGGAGGTGAGTTGTTCACATCTGATCTAGTCTTCTCAGCTGTGTTTTGCTCTATAATCATTTTGCGTTTTCTTTTTAAGGTTCCTCTAACCGGATCTAATTGTCTTATCTCACATTTACAGAAGTGTGGATAGTTTCTGACATTTCTGATTCTCGTGTTTTCACAGGAGAGAGGGGCTGTACATTCTGTGGCGGTCTTGGTCATCGTATTACAGACTGTCCAAAGTTGGAGGCCATGCAGACCAAGCAGGTCACCAACATCGGGCGGAAAGACTACCTGGCTCATAGCTCAATGGACTTCTAAAAGTGTTTCATTAACGGGAACATTCTCCTATGCTGAGGAACTGAGAAATATTTCTGAGGAAATGGTGTGTCGTGTCACTGAACTAGGGAAGTGTATTTTTATCATCACCTAACATAGATTGCAGGTTTGTCAGATGATTTTTTTTGTCTTATAATCTGTCATAACTGTTCTGGGTGTGTAGCCTTTGTAATATACATTTTTGATACTACATTTGTAAATAAATGCTTTATCTGTTCATGATCTCCTATCTACTTATTTGGAAAATTAGAAAGGTGTGGTAGCATTTTCTTTTTTTTCTTTCTTTTTTTGGTGAGGAAGTTGCTAAAACAAGCAGAATAATGCAAACGGAAGTTTGACTCAAGAAAACAGACACACAACTTGTGGCACCTTCTTTTGCAACACTTACGTTGCAGATCAAAGATCTCTCGATTTTAAACCCTTTTAGACTTTCATGAGTAAACAGGATGACAGCTGCTGGTGACGTAAAGGAAACTATTATTCTAGTAGCATCGAAAACCTAATTTTAACCTCGTTGGTTTGTTACATGTTGACCACAGAGCATCGAGAACTAGAGTGAGAGATTTACAGACAAAGCTTACAAGCATGGATGTCATCTTCAAGGAAGGGAAGCTGTACCTTCAAGTGGTCAAGTTTGGAAAAGTAAGTTTCTTATTTTTTATTTTACAAATTCAAAACAGTTTTGTGTTGTGGCTCGTTTGTCTAAAGTCAATTTGTCAACTAGCCGGCTCAGTCAAAAACATGACAGTATTTCACTCTCTGTTGAGTTAAAAAGAGCAAAGGTCCAGTTGTTAATATATCTGTTTTTCATAGGTTTTATGTCTCAATATGGATAATATTCTTTCCAAAATCATCAGTTTTTGAATACCAAGCTTTAGAAAACACTACAGTGAAGCATTTCAGCACAGGGATAAAATGAAAACAGCACATAGATATTTGAAGAGAGGAGAGTGCTTTTGCATATTTGATATTAATAAAAACTGAGGGTGCCTATATATGTATTACACATGTATTTTGCAGATATTTCAGTCATTGGGTTTGTCTGCAGAACAATATCTAGGATGATGATAGGGTGGATCAGATTTGTTAATTATCGGGCATTTCCTTGATTTATAGGGGGGAAGATATTATTCTGAACGGTAGCCGGCTCATACAGCTGACCTGCTCATGGTCAACACATCACTACTACACTTACAGTTAATGATGATATAAGTTGAAGCAAGTTGGACAGAAAAAACTTTTGATCTGTTGTTGGTATAAAACACGTGTACTGACGGGCTGAACAAGTATCTGGGTGCAACTGGACTAAAAACAATGTCACTGGGGTCATTCAGGAGGTCATCTGGAAACAATAAAAAGCATCTTGAGATCGATTTTGTAACTTGCAGGCGGTGTTGCAATATGCTTTGTTAAAAGGAGGAGGCAGTACGATAGGGTTTAAGTTTCAGTCTTTTAGCCTCCCTCTTAAAAACCATGATACCTGTGTTGTCTCTCTGGAGAAACGTTCAAGCCATCCAATCACTGTTTCTGTTTTGTTTTTTATTAAAAAGTGTAAGTAGGGCTAGCAAGTAGAGCCAGATGCCAAAAAAGGACACACAATGACACACAATATGAAGCATTAAGGACTTATTAACAGTCACTTTTTCCACTTCCTCTTCTGTCTACTATAGAGATCGTGGCGGAAAATATGGATGGTGCTTTTTAAACCCAGCTCCACGGGGGTCGGGAGATTGGAGCTCTCTACTGTATGTGACAATAATGCTGCTACTGACCAGAAGAAGATCAGTCGAAATAAAGCACCTGAAAGAAAAGTGGTGCGTCTAAGCGACTGCCTCAGTGCCGTCCCTGCACCAAAAGAGTCTTGCCCCTCTGGGTGCACCGCCTTCTACTTAAACACCACTCAGTGCAACTACACTCTGGCCTCCAAGACAAGCCAGGACTGGCTAAGTGCCCTCTGTCTTCTGGCCTTTCAGGTATCACACAACTCTCCTCCTGACGAGTGCAACTTTCCCCTTTTCTTTTTTTATATCAGGAGTAGTGTTATAATTTGGGAAAGGTGGGAATACACCTTACCCACAATCAGAGATAGATAGCACAATGAGGAAGTGGATACAGTATCTGTACCTCCTTTCTCTTCACTTCTCTAATTCTTGTGCTTGCACAAGCTATGTTCTTTCTTGCATCTTACCTCTTTGAAGTCATAAAACAATGATAAGAGGGTGGTGTACACTCCATGTAATGTTTACCATGCCACTGTGTTTACAGAAGGATCCTGGGGAATCAGACAAAGGGGCTTTCGAGAGAGGAAATAGCTTGACCATGGAGGACAATGACCTTTACTCATCTTGGAACACGGGTAATGCTTGTGAGACTTTAGACGACAGCTGATCCGTCAACAAGCAATTTAAAATAACTTCTGGTTTGTTGACTGCCAGCTGAAGTGGTTCTTATAACCTGTGCTATAGTCTCCTCTACTGCCAGGGGGTGAATGTTTTTTTTAATTCCAGGTAATTAACTGATATATTCAAATAAAAGTAATACATAAAGTATTAATAAATAATAAGTACAATACAATGTATACAAATAAAATGAATAATTGAATAGTATTAATGGGGGAGAGAGGATCAGAGAAGCGGGGGTGGTCTTATTTCTTATGGCTAAAGGTAGAGAACTACAAAAATTAGACCCCCAGTTGTAAGAAAATAGAATCACCGTTTATAAGGTCTTAAGAATAAATTGCCAAATGTATTACAAAAGCTGAAAAAGACTAGGAAGAAGCTAGCAGCAAAGTTTAGATGTCATAAATTCAAGACATCAGCAGAAACCTTGAGCATTAGCTAAAGCCCTTAATTTATTCAAACATGAATGCCAGAATGTATTAGCGTCAGCAAGCTCTGGCTTACACACATTTATTTCTTTATATTTCCTAATGGATTACACTTCTGCTGAAAAATCCAGGCAGCCCAGTCACATGGAGAGATTAGCAGAATGCAAGCAGTTCTAAATCAGCCTTTTTCCTGCATGAGAATATATTTGCTGTACATTTATTCCCTCTGCTGGTATATAGCTGCTCAGAACGTATATGGAAATCTGCTACTTTCTCTTATAGTTTTGCTGCACATACCTCAATGTGCTGAGATATTTCTAAGTGACAAATACTTTCATGTCGTCTCATGTTTAGATCTGACTCTTCCTCCAAACCAGTACCAAGTTACTGTCCAAAGCACAGAGGCATCAAGGAGGTGCAAGTTGGCTGGGGAGTATCTGGTCTCCCCAGAACAAGAGGCTGTCATACTTCTGGCCATCAATACCGGTCACATTTTCTATCGCTGGCCATACAGGCTCTTACGCAAATTTGGACAGGTTGAGGTAAGGAACTGCCCTAAACTGGAAAATATATTTTTTTAAATGCTTCAAACTGCATCACCTCATCATTGGTCAGAGAGAGAATATAGTTATTTGCTTTCTTGCAGAGAGTTAGAAGAGAAGATGAATACTCTTATCATGTCCAGATGCAAGCTGCTTATTATGACCCATATTTAAATTTGTTTATGGTGGGAACAAAGAAGGAAGTCAGGTGACATAGTTTAAAGAGCGACAAAGACCGTGTCTGGAGGAGGTTGGGGTGGATGTAAGGGCCAAACAAACACAGGACTTTGACCAAGGAGAACACTGTTTGTGTCCTGTGTGAGACCAAAAGTCTGAAAACAATGATCTTTTTATTAAACTTAACCAACCACACATTTAAAACTGTGGACATTTCACAATGTTTAATAAAATGATCATATATGGGCCAGGTCAAGGCTAGCTAGGGGACTACTTCCTCCTGTGTACAGTCTTTGCGCTAAGCTAAGCTAAGCTAAGCTAAGCTAATGGACAGGTGACTATAGCTACTATTTACCATAGACATGAGAGCGGTGTGTGTTACACGTCAGCTTTTGTAGAGATTAAACAAAAAAGATATAATGTGTTATGTTAGTGAGTTGTAGAGCTGCTGGTTAGTGTTACTTTTGGACATAGCTAAGCAAGCTGTTTTACTATTTCCAGATTTTTGGCAAAGCTAAGCTTCAGGTAACATGAATATGTGAAAGCCCTCTCTAGATCTAGTGTTTAGCTTGTCTGTCCTGAGCTTCTCCCTGTGTATGTATGAAGGGCTCAATCTAGGCTAACAACGACACCTAGTTTCATAGTTTCCAATGATTTTACACTAAGAAAACATAATTCTGACTATCATATTCCATTCTGCTTGTAGATTGCCTACACATTGGTCCTTTAAGATGTGTCTTAATGCATGTGATTACAGGGTGGATTCAGCATCGAAGCAGGCCGTCGCTGTGAGTCAGGAGAAGGCGTGTTCATCTTCCTGTCCAGACACGGGCCCCAGATCTTCCAGGCTATTTTAAAGCAGTGCTGTGTGGAGAGGAGGCCTTCTGTCCAGCCTTTAAATGTCCATAGAAGATCCCTATCAGACCAGTCTCCTATTATCCTCCCAACTACAACCAACCAGTCCCTTGGTCACCATGTCTACAGTTCTGCAGATGTTTCTGCTGACACAGACGAGGAGTCTGCCAACCACTACTCTACTATTAATGACACCCCTTTACTGAACCTAAAGCGGTTATCTCTTTGCGAACCTCTCCTCTCTAACAGCAAGGAGAGCGTGGGAGAGGAAGGTGAGGGTGAGGAGGAACGGTGTCATTCCCTGGATAGTGTCATAGAGGACAACATTTATTACAATGTAAGGAGAGCCACACCTCCCGCGCTCAGACATGATGAGCCCAAACCTGAGGTGGATTCAGAGTGCGTTTATTCGGATGTGAAAATACATGATTCTCCCGTAAAACAACATCTCCTGCCCATCTGCCCATCCCTCCTTGAGCTTGCTCCCCCATGCCCTCCCTGCATCCTCCCCCCGTCTGTTCCCTTTACCAGCAAGCCCCGGTACCAGCGCCAGCCCCCTGTGAATAACTACATCCAGCCAGGGTACAATGCACAGGCACAGGCGGTGGGTGACATGAAGGAGATGGAGGAGGCCATCAGCTCCTCTAGCCGTGTTGCCCCCACAGAGGCCCCTGGCAGTTTTAAACACAGGCTGGCAGAAATCATTTCTAAGGACCTGGCAAAGTTCCAGCCACCTCTTCCCTCCGGAGCGGGCAGCCCCACATTTTCTCAGTAGGCTCTTAGTTAACAGACAGACTTGGAGGAGCAATTTGAACCATGATGGACCATTATGAAGCATAATTAGTTTTCTTTATTTCTTTGAAATCCTGTCCACTGGGAGCATTTGGCATCAGATTTTGGCTTGCAGATGTTTGTGTGTCTATCTGTAGCCTGTTGTATGAAAAACACATCTGGAATACATTTTATTCTGTTGATTGTTTTTGTATAAAGAAGAGAATTCAAGTTGTTCTTCACTGTCGGAATGGTAGAGAAGCTACAGTATATTTAATGTGACAAAGCTATAAAAAGCTGGATGAACACTTGACTTTTGGGCTATTTTAGCGTGGAACTAGTTTTGCAAAAAATATATTACATTCAGTGAGTTACAGATCTTTCGGAAATCTTCTTCCATATGTTTTTTTCTCCTGAATTTTCTTTCTTAAAGAGACTAAGAGGGTCTGCAGTTTTGCAACTACTAGATTTTGGATAGGGATTTCATTCTGCTTTGGCTGGTTTCTTTTCTTGTCTTTAAAGATGCAGAAGACAATGAGAATTTACAGAAAATTGAGCAGGAGAGGTTAGAAATCAAAATGGCTTATAAAAATGCCTCCTTTATTTAATATTGACATACTTTAGGCTTGGTAGAAATGTTGACAAAAACGTCAAATACACACTCATATTTTAAGTATATCTTTATTGTAGCAAAACAATCATCATAAAATACCCCATAGCTATACATAAATATCAAAATAATTGTTTTTAATTTAGAAAAAACGTCACTATTGACACTGGGAATGTCTTTAGTGATGGTTCAGGCCATAAAGTGCATTTAAAAGGCCTCTGAGAGTTCACCATGGCCTTTGGAAGTAAAAGAAAAATTCAAGATTTCAGTTTTTTTCATTGGCAGTGCAACATCTAAGCTATTCAAATGACAGTAGAAAATATAGGACTATCTGATATGATTTCTACAGGCTGTGATATTTGGTTCTTTCTCAAACAGACACTGCAGATTAAACAGTCTTCTGTTACTGTCTTCCACTCAGATTTTCCTCCAGGTCACTGAGGTGGGAAGATTCCCCATCACTGCTGTTGGAAGAAGTCATTGATTGATTTGACCCCAAGTCAGATGCAGGTTTAAATATTATAAGGTGGCTCAAAGAGGCGGAGGGGTCCCGCTGTTCCCCGGTCAGCGGGTTCGGGTGCTGCGTACCGGCTGCTGGCCGGAGAGAGTGAATCACATTCCTCCTGGAGGTCTTGTCCGCTGAGCCTGGACCGGGACTCCTGCACTCCGGGTGAACCACACCGGACAGCAGCTCCGACAGCTCAGTGATGTAGATCTGCGCCATTTGAAGGGTGTCATACTTGGACAACTTTCTCTCATTTTCCAGTGAGGGGATGACGCTCCTGAGCTCGTCAAAAGCTTTGTTCAGGCCGTGCATCCTCCTCCTCTCCCTGGCGTTGGCTGCGACGCGCCTGTGTTTCTGCGGCCCAAAGTGGCTCTGCGTCACCTCCTCTCCTGCCTTGTCAGAATCTGTCTCCGAGATGACTCCAGCGGACACGCAGTCAGGAAGTTTACTCATTGGCACAAGTTTCTCCAACGCGAGGCCTGCCTCTGCAGCCCCGTGCGCGTCCCTCCTGGAGAAAGCATGGAGCGAATTAGAAGAAATCCAAGTTTTGGAGCTGATGTGAGCGAGATTGCGTTGCTGCAGCATGGTGAAATCCTCTGGGTACTCCGGCCAGGTAGACAGCTCTGCCTTTGCAGTCATCACTGCAATGGCCAGTGGTCGTGCACGTGCAGTAAAAAGGTCACACAGAAGAGTCTGGCTGCTGCCCTCGTCTCTGGAGTGGTTGCACTGCGCGAGCAATTTATACAGCCTCCCCTCAGTCACCTTGGTGTCGGTCCCAGCCCTCTGACAGCTCCTCTGCAGCCTCAGGAGGCAGCAGCCAATCGCACAATCCCCTCTGACCCTGTCAACGAACAATTAGACAAAGCTCGACTTTTTTTCGTCTATTGTGCATTGTAACTCAATCACGACCTTGTTATTATCCTCACACAGAGGGGAGCCGAGAGTATTAATCATTTAGGAGCGTCCTAGCTATATGTTTCAAAAGCTTAGGAAAATACCACCCAATTAACTTGTTCAGTAAAGTCTGAGCTGCTGTTGACTTTATTATTGAAGCTTTTAGAAATAAATAAGGTTACAGGTGCAAAACTGTTCTTTACATGCAATAGTGAATAAAACAACTCTAATAGTGAAGTAAGCATCTTTGATAGTGAATTAAACAACTTTAATAGGGAACTAAAAAGCTTTAATAGAGAATTAAATAACTTTTACAGTTAAACAACTTTAATAAAGAATTAAATACATTTAATAGTGAATTAAAAATCTTTAATAGTGAATTAAACAACTTTAATAAAGAATTAAATAACTAATAGTGAATTAAAAATATTAAATAGTGAAGTAAACATCTTTAATAGTCACTCAAACAACTTTAATAGTAAATTTAACAACTTTATCAGTGACTTAAACAACTTTATAAGTGACTTAAACAACTTTACGTTAATGGCAAATTGAACATCTTTAAAGGTGAATTTAACAACTCAAATAGTTAATTAAACTATTTGCTTGCTTTGCTTGGATATATATTTCATAAGATCATCAGATATTGTAATCATTTTTTTGTAGTGCAGTAATGATCTAATATTCTTGTGGCTACATCATTAATGATAATAACAACACCCATCAACCCCTGCTCCAAATCCATGGAAAATGAATTTGGACATCTTTCTCATGAGCAAAGGAACTGACTCCTTCATTGGGTGCTTGAGGGAGCTGGCAGTGTTGAGGTTTGTTCTCAAACAAACAATAAAAGGACAATCTTTCTCGGATTATTTGCAGAAGAATAATAAAACGAACAGGTGGAAGGCCAGACCTGAGACACACCTGTCTATAGCAGAGCCATGATAACTGATAAGTTGTCTGAGGGCCATTTATGAATCACTTAGGGGATGAAAACATCCTACGTGGCATCGTGCACATAGGTCCGTTATTATTGTTGTTATTAGGTGCTGTTTCCTTGGTGTGACCAAATCAAGTCAGACGAATTCATTTGATTAGTCACGTGGCCCCTGTGCCTATCAGCTGGTGTCCCCTGGCACCTCACACAAGCTACACACCTCTGTCACAAACAGTGTCACCCACGTCTCCCATATGCCGCGCGCAGCGACAACTCAGCGTTCACACTGACACTCAGTGCTCTGACACAACAGCTAATCACTCATTAGGTCATCAATTACATGCGAGCAACCGCTCCAGCATCTCTGCGGAGCAGTCCGCAGGGACGGCTGAGATGTTGTGATGATGGCAACTTGGACAATTTTAGCATTCAGTGCCCCTCTCTCATCCTCCTCCTCCTCTTCTTTTTCATCTTCGTCTGTGGTTGTGTATGAGTGTGACACTCGGGGTCGAGCACCGGTAAAGAAAATCACCGTGACCTGCCTCGCCGCCAGCAGTTTAATGAGGCCTGGTCTTAGTTGAATAAATCGGCACGCTCTCCGTCCCGGGGTGTCCATTCATTTTTTGGGCTACATGAATATTTCATTCCTTCAGCCCCACTGCCAGCGCAACAGCCTGCAACCCTGCGTGCCGGCCTTAAAAATGCGGCTACACTTCCCATCTGCTGCGGGGCGTGAGCGGGGGAGTGGCAGCGGAGGCCGAGGAGGTGTGAGGAACATTTCTGAGGTCAACTTCTATTGACCTCCTGTAAGAGAGAGACTGATGTCCCACCAGCCAGGCAGGCGAGGGGGGACAGCATGACTGTCAACTGGGGAGTTATGGCAACTTTCAGTGCTGGTCCAAGACAAGTTGGAGGGGCCCATATATGCCCCTGTGTGTGTGTGTGTGTGTGTGTAAATGATTTCCATAATTATTAAAAGCTCCATGCAACAATGTACAAATAGGCTTTCCTACAAGTAGCATAATAGTCAGTTAAAAATATTTATAAAAAATAAAGTATGAACAATAAAAAGCAATTTTACCCTCAGAGTGTTACCCTATAATACTTTATACTTTGGATTGGTCATCCTGATGCATTCATGCACGAGCAGCAGGTAAATGTTGTGGTTTCTGGAGGCTGGAGGTAAGAACATGTCAATTTTTTCAGTCACAAGTAAGTCTCAAGTCTTTTTACTTGAGCATAACAACAGTAGTACCTTTTTTAAGTCCTTTAACAACAGTAACAACATAATATATTTACAGAAATCCTGCATACTTTATGCAAAAATTTGTTTTTATTTGTTAAAACAAGTGTGGCTGCTACATTGTTATATAAAGGGTACCGAAATTATTCTTTTTATTCTTTGTGCTTAGAGGAAGGTATTTTAAAAGTCCAACTGAAGTCACAAGTTACTGGTGTCCAAGCCAAGTTGCAAGTCTTTTGTTGAATGTGTAAAGTCAGGTCTAAAGTCATCAATGTATGACTAGAGACTTGAGTCCACACCTCTAGTGAAGGCAGAGCTAATTTGAACTGCTTTAAACACTATTGAGTCCTTTAATTTGTAACAATGCATCATTAATAAAGAATCTATTACATCTCATTCTACAAAATACTGTGTAACTATTGGCTCAAATCTATCGGAACAAAAAGTAGGGTGTTGGACCCGTTCCAAGAGGCTGGTTAACAGCGTTACTTATTTAGCATTGCGGATTGAAACCCAGAACACATATTTAAGAAAGGACCATAGACAGATTTCTGGCTCCTGAACTCCTGAACACTTGTCTCATAATGAAACAGGATCAGGTAGACTTTAAAGCCTGCTGACTGTAGCAGAATGTAAACAAGTTGTATCAGTTTGTTCACAGTGAGGACCTGCTGTGTTCCTTGCCTTCAACTGCTTCTTGTAAACTGCTTGAAGAGGCTTTTCAGAAACAGCATCACACGATGCAAATGAACACACTATCTTGGTACAAAATGCCTCTCTAACCGCAGAGTTCAGTTTATAGCCAGTGATGGTTTCAAAACATGTCACCAACTTGGCAACCAGTGTCATGGACAAGTGCAGCTGCAAGTTGATGTTGGTGATGGCACCTGGCAACCGTCCCAACAGTTGAAGCATAACTATTCAAGCCCTAAACCACAGCAGCACCCTCTTGTGTCAACATCATGCTGCTATTTAACGCTAACTAAGGCGTGTGCTGGTTGTAACTGCTGAGTAACAATCACACTGTTTGGTTGCAGCTGAACATCATAAAACCCTGAGCCCATGTTTTGCACAAGGATTGGTTCCCTGTGCTGATAATAGAGAGAGTGAGAGCAGTTCTGATAGTAACACATTGTCTCATCGTTCTAATTTCGAGTAAATGAAGCAGGCCTAACAGTGAAATTAAAGCAGTCCTCATTTCACTGGGGACGCCTTAAAAGCTCTTCAGTCATCCCAGGGGAACACAGTTGGGGCACCGCGGCCCCAAGCGATCTATAATTAATTCAACTCTATTTTTGGAGGCTTTCGTTTCAAGTGCCGTGTCTCTGTTTCTTTGTCCACCTGTTCAGGCCATTACAACACTTTACAAGACTACAATATGTCCATATTAATCACATCCAGGTAGCAGAAATTACAGTATCATTTATGGATTTGTAATAGTTTCCCAAGGATAAAAGGGTAATTTGGGACTAAATATAGAGGAAACTTAAAAAAAAAAAAAAGGTTCCTTTAAACCCAAGTAACTCTTTCATTCTTTATAGTAAGTTGAATGCTTACCTGTTCAAAAAAGGAAATTCACCTGACCTTTCCTACACAGCAGCCAGGCACAGACTTTATAGTTGTTTTTGTTGTTGTTTGTGGTCTCTTTGTGGTTGTATTGCGCCTTTTCATAGTCATTATGAGTCTCTTTGTGTCTCTCTGCAGCTGTCACATCTCTTTGTAGTGTTTTCTGTCTCTTTGTGGTGTTTTTGTGTCTCTCTGTAGTCATTTTATGTTTCTATGTGGTCATTTTGAAACTCCTCCTGGTTAGTATGTGTGTCTTTGATTGACACTTTGAAGGTAAAGGCCAGGGGGCCCCTTCACACTTTGGGCCCCTGAGCCCAGTAGCCCTGTTTAGTAATCCATCTATTATTGAAATATACCAATTAAACAGTCTCCTGTTTCCTAATAAGTATTAAATAGTTATTTACAGGAAAATTCCTAGAAAAGTATTTTTGAAAATTCTAAAATAAATCAATGTATTAATGTATTGTAACTGAAGCCTACCATACTTTTAGCTTGCCTTTACCATATGTATCATGCATGAATGGGCTATATAATAATACAAAAACAGCTCTCTATGAGTTAAACACTGAGTTGGATTTCCTTCCTCACCATCATCAGTCTTACTGGTCTATACAGTGATCCACCATTTAGCCATTTAGCCTGTGTCTCTATAGTGTTTTAATTAAAGACTCCTTAATTTCACAACAATAGACCGTTCCCATTTTTTCACACACTCGTGCACCAAGAACAGTAAAGCTCTTGATGTTGGGAGCAGGCTCCTCTGTAATTATCCCCACACACACCCCAAGCTACGGAGGTGGCTCTCCTGAGCAAAGAGAGAAATCCTAATGTCGGGGTTTCAGACGCAAATTAGGACAATTAGCGGCCTCATTAATTTTGGAAAAGGGAAGTAATATTCTAGTTAAAGTGACGGTTCATTAAGTCAGCGTTATCTGTGGTAGGAGGCTAATTGATGAACTCTGAGAAGGACAATAAGTTACAGTGAGCGGACTGTGCTGAGTCTGCAGGCCTGAAATTACTTTAGTTTTGGGCATGTTAATTAACACTTTTTGCTGTAAACGAGCCGCACTTTTTTTTATCGCGAGATTAGCCGCACGGCCTTAGGCTCCACTGGAGTGGAAGGAAATGTCGCGATGGCTGAGATCAAGTCTCTGCAGGGGGCTGCAGGGGACGGACGGTGCCCGAGGGGTCAGCGCTTTACCCGGCATGACTGAACAACAAAGCAGGGCTTCAAAGTCAGACCTGCACCGCTGATCACAGGTGTTAACAGACAGCTTTTGTGTCACACGTGTCTGACATAAAGGACAATTCCAGTTATGTTAAGTGAGCATGCTGTTGCAAAAAGAACTCTGATAACACTCACAAAGACTGTCAGTAACTCTTAGCCAGTTGTGGAACAACTATTCAGATCTTTAATTTATCCAAGCAAATGTAGCAATACCACAGTGTAGAAAGTACAAATCATACATTCAAATTGTTACAAGTCCAAAGGTATGACCATCAAAATAAATATAAAGTACCTAAATCAAAAGCATTAATTATGCAGAATGGTCTAATTTCAAAATAATATCATCTCATCTCATCAATATTATCTCATCATAATTATTGATGCATTATGTGTACATTACTTCAGTGACGCACTTCTAAAGGTGGGACTGATTTTATTGACTTTATAAGCTGCTGAGTAGCTTAATATATAAAGTATATTTGTATCATTAATCATTTTTCAAGTCCAAACTGTCTCATACAAAGATTTTTGCCAATGTAAAAGGGCAAAAAATGTTTAAGTACATTCTAAAGTACATTTGTCCTAAAACTTGCATGTTGATGTACCTGTAATACTAATCGAATAATTAAAAAAAATATATATATTTAAACCAAAATGCATGGACATGTTTTTCTATTTCTGTCACAGATGAATGAAATAAGTTTACTGCTTCATCAATCTTAAAAGAGAAGAGGCTTGTTGTAAAGCTCTCCTTCATGTATGGCAGTCAGTTTCAAGTGAGCTCTCCTCTTGTACCAGCACACCATATGGCAGATAGGCAAGCATGTCCCTGTAAAGACCCAGTCCATCAAAAGAAGAAGAAAGGCTTCTAGACACTTGAGCATCGGGGACTTTGAGAGCTGTCAGCGGTGGATAAACACATACAATGTGTAATGGATGCAAAGGCTATTGTGCTCATAACAGCATCGTTACATGATGTTCTGATGCACAGACAAGCACATAAGAGGACTAAAAATAACTACAACACCAGTCTCTTTTTCTCATTACGGACTATATGGTCCTTATGGAACTTCAGACATGAAAAATATACAGTACTGTGCAAAAGCTTAAGGCAGGTGTGAAAAAAATGCAGCTAAAATAAGAATGCCTTAAAAATAGAAATGTTAATCGTTTATTTTATTTTTTTTTTATCATTAATCAAAATGCAAAGTGAGTGAACAGAAGAAAAATCTGAATCAAATCAATATTTAGTGTCACCACCCTTTTCCTTCAAACCTTTCACAACTGCTTTTGCACAATACTGTATATAGAACCAAGATAAAATCATATACACAGCAAAAGCAAAACAAAAAGACGTCTTTGCAGTGTGTTGCACCTGACAGTCCTGTCATAAACCTTAGAGAAACTAACTGATGTTCACACTGTGTCAGAGAGGTGATGATGCCATCTGCTGAGTGAAGCTGTAGTTTGTGTGGTTGCTGTATTGCATGTATGTATGTATGCATTCAGGCACACAAATGATTACAAACACATATGTTGCACTTTTGACGGAACAGAATATACACAGACAAACAACTGAAGGAGCGATTTCAACAAAAACATAACGATTTAAATACAATATGATTTAGTTTATAATTTAGTAGGGCTCGTGGCATTACATTGATTCAGAAAAATGTTTTTAATTGTTTTGGTTAAATGTACTTTTACAAAAGTGGGGCAAAACTTTTAATGGGGTCATATTATCTGCATGTGGAGGCTCAAACTTATATTTTGTGCTTCTAATAGAAAAAAAAACATAATTTCACTCATACTGTGTGTGTGAATATACCTGTTTCAGCCTCTGTCTGAAGCGCTGCCTGTCTCTTTAATTCACTTGAATTCTCACTTTAACAGTTTAGGACCTTTAAAAGACAATAGCCTCACTGACGTACCTGCTGATTTGAGCGGTTTATTCATTTATTTATTTTAAATCTCTAGGCTTTATTTGACAGCTCAAAACTATAAACTTCAAGCGAACATTTGTAGCAAATATAATCTGTAAATATGGTATGAATATGAAGTATTTATGACAGTGTAGCTGCCTGAGTTGACATAAAAAGGCCCCATAAATCAAATAAATGTGTAATTTCAATAGCTACCACCAGATGGAGACAATACAACATACTTGCAACAGACATTCATAAACTAAACATTGAGAGCTATTTCATTGTTCAATCAAAAAAAGGAAATCACACATAATGATTATATCAATAGGATAACACACAGACTCCAACCAGATGTATTATACTTTGTGAGCTGATAGTGTTATTTACCTGCTGCCTACCAGACAGAAATCCTGCAGGAGGCAGACAGTTGTCTGAGGAAGGGATATCTCTGGAGGCTTCAGCGATGGTCAACAATCAGAAAGCTATTTACAGTGAGGATTAAGATGTGTATCTTATCATAATAAGGCCTTGCTCAGTTCACTCGGGATTACATCCCTCATGATACAAGCCGTGACAAGATGTGATCGTATCCACAGCAGCTGAAACCTCCTCTCTTGGAAAAAAAAGATCCTTCAAAAATGTTAACTTGTAAAACACAGGAAGGTCTCTCCTGTCATTGTCATTAGCATTGATAAAGCAAACCTTGATAAGAGAGCATCGTTTCAGCTGGGAAGTGTCCTGCACTAGTCAGTAGGGAGCAGTAGTGCTCTGTGTTTGGAGCCACAAAGAGCAGCATGTGGCTGTTAGTCAGAAAAGATGAGCAACACTTTGTCCACTGACCTCCATGACCTTGCGGACTGAATAAAACGTGCTGCAGAAAGAGATGGCTGTTATGAAGTCATGTGGACGTCTCCAAATCACGCAAGGCTGTTTTCAATAAGTGATCCTTTGAAAGAGCGTGACCTTCGGTGTCTTTAGATGCCTGTGAAGTCAGTGAACTGCTTTGGAAATAATGCCAAGCTACACACATCTTCCTCCTGTCATCATGTGGCTTCATCTTTCCCCGCCATCTATTATAGGCAGAAACTTCCCCAAGTTCCACCATTTCCATGCTGAGAGTGGGATGGTGCAGGGAGGAAAGCGCTAGATTAAGAGGAAAAAAAAGATTGATAATTATGTCTGTCATGATCACGGTCACGAGGGTTAGCTCAACAAGATTATTTCATTAGACAGATAGTGACAGCCACAACCAACTTCAATTATAATCGTGCCATCCCTGTAATTTGGCAGTAAAGATTGTTCATCAACCCTCAGTATGGATTTTCTATGGTCGATTAATGTAATTGGATTGAGAATCACTGATGTCTCAGTCTGATCTGACATCTGAGCTGATGTCATATTTGGCAGCATTATTTTTATTATTGCATTATCTTCATATTTATGGCTTTGAATTATGTCAGCCGATATGAACATTTTGTGGTCTGCTCGAGAAAAAGTGAAAAAGCGAAAAAGTGGAAGTGTTTATGAGGTGACAAAGAGGCAGCAAGTCCAGCTCTATGAGGGGGAATCTATAAATACCTTCATTTTTATAAAAGAGCAATTTTCTGCACCTGCTTGCTAATTGTTCTCATGCTGACACTTTGAATTGGTGTGATCTCTCCTTTTAAGGCACTAACTTCAGATGGAGGAGGGGGGGTGATATAAGGGTGGTAAGGAGAGAGAAATGAAAGGAGGAAGTGTACGGGTGAGCCTGCTGGTGGGGAACGGCATCTTAAACTGAGCGATTCACTGTTATAATCCTGCAGTGATTTCCATCTGTAATGTGGGCTGGTACGGGTGCAGAAGGATTAGTAAAGGTAGTTGTGGTTCTGGCATGACACTCCCTGTCCAGCCCTTTTTCCGGTCATCCTGCACTTCAAAGAAGATAAAACATGATGTCATAAATCTTAGGATTTATTCAGGAGGTATATTTATGAACCCTGGGGCTAAACTGAATGGAAATAATTATCACCTTGTCCTTCATTGTGATCCTCAGTCTGCAAAGTGCAAGTGAGGGTGCCAGGGGAGAGTGCCATCCGTGAGCTTGTTGGCTACGAGAAGTAGTGAACAGAGATGGATGAGACTAGCAATGCAAGGGTGAGGGGTGAGAAAAAAGGAGTGGGAGACTGGCAGGAGCTGGAGTGTGTATTTAAAGGGAGGTGGAAGCTTTTGTATAGGATGAGAGGTGTAAAGCATGTGTTATTCCTGTGATAGCTCAATCATTTGCAAACATGAACAACTCTCTCCGCATAGATTGAATGGCAGTCTGATAGCAGTTTTGAATCACAGCATTTTCCAGCACAGTTGGCCACAATGTGCTTTTTCTCTGCCGAGATCACAAAGTTGTCTTTTTATTCATCCTGAAAAGAGAATTTCTGTGTCAGAGTCCTGCTGCATACACGTTTGCAGAAGATAACAAGCTAAATTGTGTTTGTGATTTATTCAGTTGGAGATAGAGGGTAAACTGACAGACGGGCAACACTGGTGTTAAGTGCTGACTGACATGAATGTGTGTGGAATGAACTTGCTGACAGAAATCAAACTTCTTTCCTGAATGGTTGGAAACAAAGCAGATGTTGAAAAGTTTGCAAAATCAGTGCACACACTGATGCAGACTGTACCTTTTGTGAAAATACTTGTTCTGAAGAGAGTGAGAAGCCACTTTTGAAGAAAATCAAAACATTCACTGGCCCAGTAAACAGTAGTTTTGCATTTTGGAAAGTAAACTAATTTTCTTTCTTGCCAAGAGTTAGTTGAGAGGACTAATAACACTCTTTTGGCAGTACGCTAACTGTAGCTTTCATTGATTTTCATTTTGCTAAATAGATTAATTATGGTTAGCCAAAGTTTGGTTAGCGTTTCACTTAGCATAACATTAACTATCTTATCCAACCGATGATTGTGTAGTTGGCATTTGGCTTGTGGATCTGAAGGTCCTGTACTCAGAGGGTATGAAAAGATGCTAAATCTAGTGTCAGGGTCTTTTGGCCTTTCTATAACTCTGAATTTGTAAGTATATTTATCAAAAAACAATTCCATTTTTGTAATATATCACTCATTTGCCTAGGTTAAGAGCTTCTCTCCATATGGGCATTCATCTTTCATGTTTACACTTAATTATACATCTCTGACAATGAACGATACACAGATGACTTCACCTGTGACAGATAATAGCAGCTACCATAGCTACATATCATATCTTTCAAAAATGACAGTACCGATTCCCATTCCCTATTGATCGCTTCGCCCAGCTCTCTGCAAGAACATGAATAAGTGTATTTCTATATGTGGAGCTATACCTTTAAGTAATTGTCACAGAATTTGTCCCGGTAGACAAGTTGCAGCAGCAGGACAAATGCCAACACAAAGGTTTTTACAGCCTCAATTTTTTAGTTTGTTGTTGTGTTTGACTGAGATCCCATGATGTGGTCTCCTAGGGCTTTTGTTACTTTACAGCCTAAACACACCACATTATGGCTTTTTATTGTCCCCCCAGTAGAAAATTGATTTTGCATCCTATTGTTAAATGTACACCACAAAGAAATGACCTGGCCTAGCCTGTCACCCACATGAAAAATCACACAATAGATAGCAACCCAAACACAGTGCAGAACATGACAAAGAACCTCAAACAAGATACAATACGTTGGATATAAAAAGTGGCCGAGGACATCTGCAGGGCATCAGTAAACCAGGAGGGTGGAAACAGAGTGGAATCATGGCTCTTTTGTTTTCTTGCTGTGGGCAAAACTTGTTTTCCCTCACACTCACTCACTCACTCATTCTCACACACATGCTTGAACACAGCCCAACAATAAAGCGTCCACGATCAAAAATACAAGTGAATTTTGCTTGAATTTTCTTTTTACTTTGACAGCCATTGTCAGCCTTTGAGCCTGTCCAGGGTTGAGTGGCATCCCTGCAAAGAATAAAGGATGGTTATTAAAGAAAAAGACCAGGGAGGTGTTGCTGAGAAGAGGCGGGGTGCCTAACATGCCTGGCAACCCAAGGTCAGGAGCAATGCCCTCTGGCAGGAAGTGCTGTGAGGAATGGCAATGTCAGTCAGAAACCTCCCTCACCTCCTTGGACCTGTCAATTTGCCGGTGATAATTAATCTCTCTCTGGTTAAATATAAAGATTGTAAATCACAGCATGATCCTGCACCATTAGGGGGCCTTCATCTGTCAGCTACAGACCTTGGCTAATGGCCCTTTGTAAGCCGAGTATTGGCTGAGGCAACACACCAGCCACCTACTGGTGCTGCTCATCATTTGTTTCTCATGGAGACATCCCGCCTCCAACAGCAGAGTGGGGGATCATCAAGCCGCAGGCATGAACACAGCAATTTTAGACCACCAAAATTACCACTCTGAAAACCCATGTCTTTACTTTACAGTCACACCCCCTCAGTACCTTATGTTAGTGAGGCATATATTATGAAATGTTGGCTTTATTAATGGCTAATAAATCTTTTTATAATGATTTACGCTGTAGATCAGTAATAAGAAGAACATTTGGGTTGCCAGGTTGGTCTCTCTGGTGGGGCATATCCTCCTCCAACATAACTTTTTTAAAATCCTTTTTTTTTTCATCCCTAGACCCCCTCCAAATGGAATCAACAATTTGATGGATTATTATGGAGAAAGAGGTTGAGGAGTTCATTAAAATGACTAAATACCATTTATATTTGCAGACCAGGTGACTTATTATAAAATGAAAAACTCATGACTCCTCATGACTTACTTTTTAATAAGGCATCATATCTGCAGTTACGTTAATAAGTCCTTAATTAGAAGGGGTATTGGATTCTCACTTTCTAATAAGCTGTCTGCAGTTGTAGTTATTGCAAGAGTTGTAAATTATTTAGGTCCAGATGGTCTGCAAGTCTTTTCCTGAAGTGGTCAAACAATCCAATGGAGTGTCCTACTTGACAGGACAAAGGAAGTTTTACAGGATGAGGAAGTTTTCATGTGTAAAACCTGCATAAATTAAGTATTTATGAAAAATAAAGTAATAAGTCACAACCATTTGTACAGTTGTACCATTGTACGTATTTATATAACCTTGAATTCTTGATGGGTAGCATTCACCTGTGGTTGATAAGCAGGCTGCATTTCCTCTGTGACTGAATCTGTAATTAATGCAAAAACTGCAAGTGGAACCCAACTAACTACATTTTTGTTTAATATTTCAACTTTAATTCCAGAGCTTGCTGTTATTTCTTTTTAAAATATATCTCTCACTTGCAAAGTTGAAAAGGCCATATTGACATGTCGTGTGCAAAAGCTTGACCTCAGCAACAGCAACCAAGGGGGCGGCATTTACTGAATGACACGAAATAATCTAACAATCTTTCACCTTCGAGCCAAAAATCAACAGCATGCAACAATCACCAGCATTAACCCCAAGAAAGTATCTACACAGCCATCATGCATTCATGCCTGCATATAAAGCAAGCAAACACAAAGTAATATACTGTTTATGACTCACTTATTTGTGCTACAGTTTAGCTGCAGAAGTGGTGGGAAGACAGGAAATGAGCATGCCCTCACTCTTGACTTGGAAGTTAAATCAGACGTTCCGACACCACACAGTTCGGTGACTATCACACACTGTGGTTTGCAGAATTATCTGAATGGCTAATATATAACCTGTGAGTGGTTGTGGCATTAAAATAGAACATTTCAAGCTGTTACACAGGCTGTTCGTGGTCAGCATTGATAGATAATGAGTATAAAATGTATTCAATGAGCCGAGAGTGTGTGTCCTTCACATTTACACACCATGTCTCAGTGCAAAATTCCTTCACGAACACCCTTGCTATTCTGCGTAGTCAAATATAATAACAGCAGGAACACTTTTGAGCCTTTAATTACTCGTACACAGGCCTGTGACCCACTTCACAGTGATCATTTATATCACTACGCTGCTGCTTTCTGCGGAGTACCTTTAAAAAAAATATGAAAAAAACTTCCCTCACATCCTTTTTGACTCAGCATTACATCAACCATAATAAAGTTGTTTGTTTGTGTGCTTGTAGGGGGTAAACTCTGCGATAGTCTTTGAACGAGCTGTTAGCACTGTGCACTGTTGTGCTTGTTAAATGCTTTGTTGGAAGTTTGACACTCAGCTTCTCAGGCTGCACTCAACGCTGCCGACGGTATCCTTAAGTCATGAGGCTGTTTCATGCTGGGCCCCCATGGGTGAGCGAGGGATGACAGGATAGCAGAAGAGGCAAACAACAAATGTGGGCACATACACATACACAGAGTCACCTTTAAAGTGTATGAGAGCTCCCTGATGCCAGTGCTGCCATACTGCATGACTAATGCAGCCCGCGAGTCACTGTTTCTCCCCGCCGAGTCCCCGAGAGCTGAATTAATTGGCTGTCATCACGGTAACTCTCACTCTCGCATGGAATGATCAAGATATAAATAAACCGAGTCAAGATGGCATTTAAGTGACAGGCAACCATAAACACTTTGTGCAACATTCAACGGCGGGCTCTTACTTTGGGGGCTCCCATCAAGCATATGGACCTCCTCCCTGAAATGCACATTACCACAAGTATCAAGTGTTAGTGTAGCAGCAATACTTTGACGTTTTGGGAAATATGCTTTCTCAGCGAGAGTTAGATGGGACGATCAATACCTCTCATGTCTGTGTGCAATCATCTCCTACGTTTTTATTACATTTATATACTACTAATGTGTTTGGCCTCAAGGTTTTCCCAAATTTGAAAGGAAACGTGATGGCTGCCTGGATTATATTAAGGCAATATCTTTTGAGTGCAGAGAGTGCATCTTTTTTTTTAATGCACAAGGGGTGGCAACTTGGTTTAGGCAATAAATGCAGGTGAAAAAAATATTAACATATATAAATTAAATATGTATATATAATAAAGTAAACTTTAGTCTTTTTTAAATATCTAACAAGATCTTAACAAGGATTTAACATACAAATATGATAAATTAATGGAGATTCAATTCTTTTTTTTTTTTAATTAGACCTTATAGCAGTATATTAAGTAGTTCAAATGAGCCTTACCATGAGAAAATGAAAACGCAGTTTACATAACTGCATCAATAATAATAACCTATTACTTTATTTGGAACACATTCTTGTTATGACCATGGGTCATTTAGGCTTGCTGTATATTTTTTTTCTGTTGACCTGTGGTTAATTCTCCCTCCCAGTGGGAGGTGCTGTTTTTTTGTGTGTCTCTTGCCTACCAGGTGGTGATTGGACAGGAGCTGATCAGGGCAGCTGATAAAAGATGGCTGCTGAAGTGTTCTCTCTCTCTCTCTGGCCCTTTGTCCTGACACCCAGCCAGACCTCATGTGCTGTGCTTTTGTAGTTTTGATACTAGTGTTTGATACAAGTGTTTGTTTAGTGTGATGGTTCAAAACTGGATACTTTTGTTTAAATGCAGTCTTGGTAGGTAGGGGTGAGTAGCTTTTTCTTTGGTAATCATTTTTCTCCTGTTTTTGTGTTAGGGAGGCAGGTAAGACCCCCTGTATTTTCTTTCATATTCATTTGGTAGGTGAGACAGATACCCAAAAGGAGATGTTTTGTTGGCTGTGCTCACCCTGAAGAGATCTACCGTTAGTTTTGTTTAACCAATAAATTGGTCTTCGACTGCAACACTCTGATGCTCTTGTTTACTTGGGAGTTGGGAAAGGGGACATTAGGAGCACTTTATGTTACACCCAGGTCACCCAGAGGCTGGGTCGTCACATTCTCCATGATGAGTCCTTTTACTTTTGAAACTTCCAGTACATTTTCATGCTGCTACTTTTGTACTTTAACTTAAGTACGTTTTGAATGCAGGACTTTTTCTTGTAGTGGAGTCATTTCACAGTGTGGTATTAGTGCTTTTACTTCAGTAAGGGATTTGAATACTTCTTCCATCACTGCATGTAGGATTTAATTAAGAATGTGTCCTCATTATGTTGATAAAACACAGTTGAGGTAGAATTATGTTTCTCTTTGCTGTAGCAAATTAGCAGTAGTGTATAGACATAATTTTGAAGAGATAGGGTTGCTATGTGTTTGGAGCTTGACCTGGTAGGCAACTAGTTTGACTTAAATTGAGTGGAAGCAGGGTGAGAAACAGCTAGCCTCAGTCAAAAATCCACCTGTCAAAACTTTGAAAGCTCACTAAACACATTATCTCATGTGTTCAATTTGTACAACACGGTTTAAATGTTATTCCAATATCGTTATCCACACTGATGGTCTTCGAGTCCCAGAACAGCAAGCTTATATTAGCTACTTTTGTTGTGTTTGTATTGTCTAAGTAACTAATGGGGACCACCATTTTTGCTGCAATGTAATCCTTGCAGGTAATAAAGCACTGTTGATATAATGTCGGGCAACATTAACAGAGAATTTTTTTTTCTTAACCTTAGGGAGGTAAAAAATCTGAATATCAGGGAGCAAAAGGTCCAACTCTTTATACTCTAGGTATTCTCCCTCTGTGGGCTGAGGGTCAGAGCACCCATAGGAATACTGTCAGTCTCCTGAGCTTTGCAGTGTTACAGCGCCTTCACCCTGCTCTGCCTGCTCCGCTCTGTCTCTGCTCGTCTGCTCTTCAGTCTCAGTGGTGGAATGTAACTAAATAAACTTACTACAATGTTGAGGTACTTGTACTTTCCATACTATGTAACTTATACTTCCACTACATTTTAGAATCAAATATTGTACTTTTTACTCCATTACATTTAGCTGACAGCTTTAGTAACTTTTCAGGTCGAGACTGAACATTTAAAAATGGGATCAATTTAAAGTAATTACACATTTTTATAAATTGAACCATGTAACAATATGCCGCTTACATAAATGTATCACTAGTAATAACCTTATGATATATTTGGAATGTATTAATCAATCAGAGTGGGTCCATTCTGCATATTGAGTACATTTCCTTTTGTACTTTAAGTACATTTTGATGCTGATATTTTCACTTAAGTAAGGTTTGAATGCAGCACTCTTACTTGTAGTGGAGTAATTCTGCAGTGTGGTATTAGTGATTTAAGTTAAGTAAGTGATCTGAATCCTTCTACACCACTGTCTTTATCCGTATAATCTGACTTAAATAAATATGGGCAGCCATTAAATTCAAAGATCTCACCCACATTGTCAGCATCATCTAAATACTAAACCATGACATTAAAGATTCTTTACAACAGCTATGCTTTCTGTGCTCAAATCTTCTTGAGTCAGAATGCTGCTTCTTCATATTTCCATCATGTTGTCAGACACTTTTAATAACAATCCGAGTCTGTCAGTAGAAAAAACAAGTACTTTTAGTGGACGTACATTGATGGTGTGCAATGACCCTTGCAGTCTGTTTCACGGCTGCCGTCTGCAGCCCTCTCTCTAGACCACTTTAAAAAAAAAACTGTTCCCATCAGTCACTTATATACAAAAACACGGGGGGAAAGGGTCCAGGTTGACAAATATCCACACCTGGAACCAGACAAAAACAAAACACAGACCAGCTCATATAGTTTAATAGCAGATAAAATTTTATTACTGTCAACATTTGATTTAATTTAAATATATGTCAGTGCTCTGCAGCCAGCAGTCTGAGCCTTCAGCCAAATAGGAGATATTGTGGGTGTGTGATGTTACTCAAACCTCTGAATTAGAACTCTAAAAAAATTGAACTTTTACTTAAAACTTGTCTGCATGTGCATGATCTGATCTCACAATCACACTAATTTAATATTAAATACAGTCTACTCAGTTACTCGCAGAAGGAATGCAGTCTAGATAGATATAAAGGATAAGATAAACATTTTCTGCCTCTTTGGATACAGCACAATGAACAGATAACCTTTTAAAGAGCCTTTTCATTTGAAAAGCTTTGCATTCCAATTGTAATGCACTTAAAAGACAAAGGGCTCTGTCTCCCTTTCTATTTGCCTGTGCTTTGAACCATAAACAACATTTGTGTTTCTCGACAGTTTGCTCAGAGTGAAAGAATAATGGAGTGTCATCCCGACCCCTCTGCCTTTGCATAATACTGTCTGAGTACTCATGCAGTATAATATCCTGTCTGTCTGAAAGTGATTCTTTTTAAAGGATTTCACTTTCGTTCTGATCATCAGTCTAAAATGGGAGCAGCAGAAAAAAATTCTCAGACTTGCAGACTGCATCAAAGAGGAAATGTGTGCATATTGCAAGCGGCTTTACCTTTTAATCACCTCACACATGTTCTACTCATGTACGTGGGTGCACGTGCGTGTGGAGGATGGTTTGTTCTGCCTCTCTCTCTGTCCTCCGAGCTTTTCCTTTCCGTAACACTCCAGATGTTGTCGTCTGCTCATTTGGGATGAGACTGAGCAGTCAGGTGTGAGTTAGACCCCCGACAACAGGATCGGAACGAAAATAAAGCTCTGCCATGTGTTGTTACATGCCTTTGAGTTTACAGCTTTTTAGCGAGAGGCGGCAATTATCTGAAAAGTTGTGACAAGGTTCTATTACAGTCGGGCCTGCTCTTTCGCTGCCTGACTGGGCTGCAGAAGCTCAAGACTCATATATTAGCTATATGGTGAATAGTGGTTGATTTATGTTTACTGGCTCCCGTAAATAAAACACATTGGGCTTCTTATGCAATCATCAGCTGCTGTAAAAGAGTTTAAAGCTGAGTTTATGAGAAGCCGTCAAATGAAATCATTAATTTATTTACATGGAGAATTACCTTTTCATTAACAGCTGCAAATTAAAGGCTGGCCAAGAAGATTTCAGCTCCTTAAGACATAGTAACAGGTTTGTGTAGCTAAGTTAAACTGACTACATACTGAGAAACAGGACACAGCTAGTCAACAGCCAGCTAGAAGCTCTGTGAGTCTGCACTTATGCACAGCAGCACTTTGAACTAAATGCTAACACCACCATGCTAACATGAATGTCCTGTCCGCTAACATGGAGAATGTGGGATTTCCGGCCTGCAGCCAACCACCAGGGGGCGCTATGGGGGCTATTTCAGCCGCGGTTGTTAGCATGCTGACTCACCTAATAAACACTTGGCTTGAAGCAGCCCTTCAAATGCAAAAGATCGGCACCTTTGATTTGATCACAACAGTAGCCAACACCAATTTACTGTCTCCACTGTTGGTCTGGTGTGTGATATCATGAATTGAGTGATTCCACTCTGCGTCCTCTGCCCTTGTACTGCTCGGAAGTGGTAGTTCCCTGCTGAAAAACACTTCTGGTTGAACAGAAAGTACTCTTGTACTTGCACTTGAACCTGCACTCATTCCCACTGACAGGACTGACCTACTCGTGGTCCGTCTGCCATCCAGAGCTGTATTTGGAAAAACTCTTTCTTTTTACAGGTGGACTTAAGGTAATTGCTGACATTTAACAAAAAAAGAAGAAAATAACAAACTTGCATCTTAATCTCAGGGAAGTGATGATGTTGAGTGACAACTTGTCTGTCATTCTAAGTTTCATTTTAATTGAATGAATTCTCCTGAAACTCTTTTGGTTTTATTATTTCTCATGTCATTCCCAGCATGTGAAAACATATTGTATGCATTAGAGTAGAGTCCATGAATATATGGGAAAATTGAGTCATTTTGATTCAGTAAGAGACAGTGGATTATATTTTTCAATCAAGATGGGTCTTTTTTTCAGGACACAAGGCTTTCTGCCAGAGTTGTAATACAAAACACAAAATTACCTGTTTTCACTTTATTCAAGTAATCTTGGTAGCTAAGCAACAGCTCAGAAGGGTCGCCAAACTATGGTTATTCATAAGGAAAGAGACACTTTACAGCATATTTTCCAGAGGTCATTATAGTTCCAGTCTTGTTTAAGATGCTCATATGCAATTACAGTAACCAAAAAACTCCTACTTTGCTTTAGAGGGCACAGTGCAGTACAGTCCAGTGCCTTGTTCAAGGACCTTTTCAGCCATCATGACGTGGACAGAGGTGTACTGTACGGACAGATGTGACCCCAGCTAACCTCCAGTAACTTGCTGACAGCTGGAGCACAACCAGCTGCGACTGGCAGGGATCAAACTGACAACATTGGTAATTGGTTGGCCTTTTTACCTCTTGGTCAACTCGCCACCTCTGCAGAGTCCAAACATACTAATCCACTCATTTCTCATCATGATCATGCAAGCGGTTGACACCATTTGCTAAAAAAATCTAATTATAAAACATAATCTTGTTATCCTGGTTGGTGACAAATGTAAATCTTTCAAACGTGCCTCACAAACAGGGAAAATCATCAGTCTCTTCTGTATTTTTGTGACCTAGCAGAAGATTCAAGGTGCTGTGCCGATGAGGATGATCCATCGCTACGTCTTTTAGTTGTGAGAGGCAGAGAAATATTATCACATTAACAGTTGATTTCCATTTTCCATGAATAATTTCTTTTCTGTTCCATTTTCAGGAACATATTTCATCCTTCAGCACAACTGAAGAAAACTATATAACACCAGTGATGCTGCTTACCACTAAATTATGATTAACTGTTGAAATGAAACATGAAAAATATCTGAAACATGCCCTATGGAGATGTTCTCACCAACAGTCTGCTGTAATCACACGGCCTGACAAGCAGCCATTTCTTTTCTATTAACAGCCACAACACAAACAATGACAACTGTTCAAGATATCTGCTGAAAGTCCTTTAATTTTTCTGCCATATGTGCTGTGACAACCCTGCAACGTGAAAATCAGTGTAGTTGTTATTCACAGGGTATTATGATATTTGACAACAGATTTCTAGAAATTAATTCCAGGAAAGCGGGCTATGGGTGGGTGATAATAGCACCTTTCTATTGACATGGCTTTCACACAGATCAAAATTTAATGGGCTTCATAATTAAAGTGATGATTCCTCTCCCCTCTGCTTAGCCTTTGTTGGGGCAAAACAAAATGAAAGGTTGACATTTCTCAGATTACTTCCGATTGATCTTGGCCATCCTACTGTGAGCGGCAAATGAAAAAGACTAACTAGCTTTGCCTTTGAACCTGCGGACATCCACAGGCTTTGCCATTCAGCAGAGACCGAGCCGACAAGAAAACATCTCATTAAAGGTGTGTGTGTGTTTTGCTACATAGCATGCCAGACATAGGTGCTGCTAGGCTTGTTATTATCAAGGAAAGTTATGAAACACTTGCATGTGTCAATTAAGTGTATTGCTCCCTGAGTGCAGTAACTCTTCTGTTACCCTTGCAAATTTGGCAATGAACTAATACTCCATTTTGTTTTGAATTTCCATAAAATTGGGTAGCTGGTAATAGGCAGTTTGAAAACAATGGTTAAAAACATTGCAGCAGAGGCCAAATGATCCTGATGTTAAATGGTCCATTATCATTTTTCTTTTTAGCTTTTTGTATGATTATGTAGTAGTATTCTTTGATATTAAATCTAATGATAACTTTGCTACATAAATATCTCCACAGCCAGTGTGTATTACGGACAGTGGTCTGTGTGTTTCTTGTTTAGAGAAGCAGAGTTCAGGCACAGAAGCTAAGCAATGTATGCTGAGAATGCCAATAATTCAGATCCGGGACCAAAAGCCACACAACTACACAAAGACACAAACCTTGTGTCCTGCAAGGTAAAATTACAGTTTTTGTCAAAAGAGTCTGGTGCATTGAAGAGACCAATAAGTACTGTTGTGGACAGGGGCCCCAGCAAAAAGTATTATAGCTACCTAAAAAAAACAACATTAGCTATATCAAGGGTATTTTCACTTCAATTATTTACTCTCCTACAGTTGTATCAGAGATGTATTGTGTTATAGCGAATCCAAACCAAAAGCATAAATAACCTTAATCTGGCAAAACACTGGGTTTATTGTGAAGTGTAAATGAAATGTATTTTTCACAGACATTAGCATCCACATCGAGGATTAATCAAAAATGTGTTTACAAAACCCCCCCAAGAACTTGATTATCCTCTCAAGAGGTATCTTTTTTTTTTTAAATGTTTGAAATCAGTGGAATGTTCCTTTAAAAATTCGTCAACTTTAAGTTACCAGAAAACTATTAGGTAGGCTAATAGTAATAATATTTTAATAATAATGTTTTTTAAAATAATATTTTTTAAAATAATATTCTTGCAAAAACATAAGATAGGAAATATTTCTGGTCACAAAGAGTTAAAGTTTTTCTTCTTCTTCATTTCGGTTTATAGATTAGAAAAACACCTCAGCCTTGCATCCTCCACCCTACTGGCCAACCTGTCTCCAACCAATCACACCTACAGGTGCGTCATGGCTGAAGCTTACGTGCTAAATGTGGAAACTGTTGATTCTCCAGCGGTGACCTCTTCGTGCGTTGAGGGACTTTTACGTTCATTGAGGCGCGTGAGGACTATGTGCTGTAATTAATACACCTGTCGCCGTGACTGCAGAGCAACTTTTCAGACGAAGTTTGAGGAGCGTGGTGGGACAGACATTGGACTTTTGCTGTGGGAGGGGGCACAGAAGTTGGACCTGGAGCCCACTGAGGGGACTTCACCGTGCACGAGACTCACGTTCATACAGGTGAGTGCAACAACTCATTGATTATGGTGGTCCTAACTCCGTGGAGTGGGACGCCAATGTTGCTAGTTGTTGCTAGGAGCTGATGTGTGCATTACAAGTTGTGTGAAACAAAAACTGCGCAGCTTCTTTTGCTTTAATGTGTGCGGTCGTGACTGCTGGGTGTGGATGTTATATTGTTTATACAGCTGCATGCTGTTGCCTCGTTGATTATTATTCTAATGTGGATACAACAAGAAGGCGCAGGCTGTTTACGCTTTTGACACCCGCCGTGGTGTCCATAGACTTTTTTTTATTTATTTCAGTCATTTCGGTTCAGTTGTCTTGTTTTCTGGTTAATTCTAATGAGGCGATACAGAGGAATGAATATAGCTAACAGTCAGTTGTGTAGACTGTAAAGGGCTGTCTTTACATGTCTGTGTAGTTATTGCTTGTTTGGACACA
Source organism: Serranus cabrilla (assembly GCA_903364295.1). NCBI lineage: Eukaryota > Metazoa > Chordata > Actinopteri > Perciformes > Serranidae > Serranus > Serranus cabrilla. The sequence goes on from CAFUXE010000472.1 coordinate 634,836, forward strand.
ATGACTCTGTGGTGTGATGATGAGTGGGCCTGTCCACTGACATGCTAGTGCGCGTTGTTTTCTGTACTTTGAAAGGTATATCAAATTTCAATGTACGTTTAATACCATACAGATAACATTTTAAGTGACCTACTTTTCACTTTTCAGTACAGTTTAAAGCAATTACACTACCTTTCCGTGAGTAAAATATTCTAGTATTCTTCCCATCCCTGTGCATATGCCAAAAAAGTTGTATAAAGCTTGTTATGGCTCCAGAGGGAGCAATGCAAAGTCTGATAAAACATTGTAGTCAGTGTCAGCAGGGATGAGGACTACAAGTCTGAAAAAGACAAAAATCTAGCTGTGTGGATAAGGGAGGCACCTCACTGTGTGACTACTTTACTTTTGAAACATGACATATTTGTAATGATCCATAATTAAGATAAGCATGGATTTATTTCCACTATTTAACTCTTATTTCCATTATTATTTATTTTAACGTCATAGAAGCTGAGGGTTGTTTGCATTGTATCCTCTGCAGATGCTCATGCTCAGCCCTCCTCACCAAAACTCGAGAAATCGCCAAGCTCAGAATGTAAATATGGCATATTTTTATAGGTGATCATAATGTCTGTAATTCAGTTTAACATTTCTGATCACTGGCTGTCCTGCATCTAAATTCTTTCAAGAAAGAATCACGATGCATCTAAGAATCCATTCTTTTCTTCCCACCCCTAGCTGTGGAGTTAGGTTTGATAAGTTCACTATTCTCTATCTGCATCCTGATCTCATCTCTGCTAGAGGCTAGTGACTCAAGGCAACAGCTGCAACTAGCATGACGCACCTTAATCTCAAACCAGTTGCACTGTGGGTAATGTAGGTGCATCGATTTTGATCTTTATTTAAAACTGTTCATCATGAGTCTGGCAGTGTTGTAGAAGTGCAGTGCTAAATCAGTGGAGTGCCCTTTAATATATTACTCACCCTTTCCTCTCATAAACTCAAAAGTGGAATATGTGTGAAAAAGAGTTTTTTAAATAATGAAAACATATGTGGCAAGCGTGGGGGTGTGTAATCACACAAGTGCTCTTTGGTGAGGGGATGAAACAGTCACTGTTAACCAAGAGACGTAAGCCAAGGAAAGTGTCTTGCCAAGTAACAGTGACAAGATTAAAAAGCCTCTATTAAATGGCTCATTCACTGAACCATATAACAACTCACCATCGTGCTTCAGCTGCTGGCTGTCATCCAGCCACACAAGTAGGCCACAACACTGGCCAGTTTCTGGTTAAATTTGAGTTCACTCTGAGTGTCGTGACTTTCTAAAAACTGGTAACTGTAGCATCATTACTGACATCCACACAGCAATATATTACAGCTTGTTGCTACACTCAGAAGCAGACAGGCCCCTTCATTTGCTTTCTTCTGCTCACTTGTCGTTTGAAAACTTCATTCTCCGTGCATCTATCTAACTTTTAACAACATGAATTTGCCCACCAGCCTTCCAAACAGTAGTGGACCGTCCTGTTATTTACCCCCACAGTGTATTAAAATGCCAAGCAAGGAAATCATAATGAGTTTTTGAATCACGGTTGCTGACCAAAAGTGGGAGGCTGCAACTGCAATTTCCATTTTCATTTTCAGAGACTCAGAGAAATGCCTGCTCTGCTATGCACTAATATGCACTGTGTCTTTTTTTCCATGTGTGCATCTAAGATATTGTTTTACAGTAATTAGACTTCACGCTTGAGCGATTCCTTGTTTTAATTAAATGAAACTCAAACGGAACATGTGTGCCAAAAGTGTATTTTCAAGGGGAGCGGGACTACTGCAGAAATAAAATAGGATCTCAGGTATTGATTCGTCTGAAAGTGTTGGAGACAAACTCTCCTGGCGATCCATCTGAGGTGGCTTTTGACCCGAGCAATGACAGGGTGAGAACCTGCACTGCAGGCAACAAGCACCAAGCAGCGAGCGGCGAGTAATGAGCTGCATGTTTGCTGTCTTTGTGTTCCTGAAAAAAAGAATTTAGTTTTTTCCTCCACGCGTTCCTGTTTCCCTCTTGTCCTTTTTAGCTGCTACTCTTAAGAAAATTGCTCTCATATGAAAATAGCATGCTATTCTTTTGTTCCTCCAATAAAAGATGTAACAGCTGCTTCTCAGGGAGTGAATTCTAAATGAGGCTTGGCATTGCCCTCCGCTGTCAGATCCCTCAATGACCTCTACTGCTCCTGCTTCCTAGCTCCCCTATCCCGCCTCCTCCTTTCCCTCTGTCATCCTCCACCTTTCTCCTCTGTCTCCCTCTACTCCTTAAGACGAGCCCCTTGTGTTGGGCGTGTTGACAGGGCTTTCTCACTCGGATGCAACCAGAGGGAAGCTGATGTGTCCCGGGCTGCACAGGAGCATCACGGCATGTGATGGCACCTCAGCCTCTGCTCTTAACAGAATCCACAGGAGTGCCTAATGTGGAAGGAAGGAGAGAGAGAAAAAAAAAGAAGCAAGTATGCTCCTCAAAGAATTCCTGAACAATTACTGCTGCAGTGTTGATGAGTTGTGATGTGTGGGGTTAAGACTGAGGTCCTCAGTGTGCAGGTTGTCCCATTTCTGATTGCTGCTGTCAGGCCTGATTGCCACAGATCAGCACCAGGTCACTCCAGGGGAAATGGCAAAGCCCAAATCCCAACCACGCGAGCACCCCGAAACCTCGCGCCCAGGGCAATTCAAGGCCAATTCTCATGCTGAATGAATGATTCATCCTCTATAAAAACTTGTGATTGTCAGAGGAAGATGGGAAATTGTGTTTGCTAGGTTTATCAGCATGCGGGTAACAGGAGGATATGATTATTGAATGACTACATTTCTGAACATACAATGTGAAACGGGGAGATATGGAACGAGGGAGGGGGAGCAGTGGAGTAGAACAGGGAGGATGTGACAGAATCAGGGGATGTGTGAAAAGGGAGGAAACCAGGCTGTGGGAAGATATTTAGGCCACACTGGGTTTTTTAATCTCTTGCACAATATGCAGCATGTCTGCTACCTCAGATGTCCAGCTGCTGCTGTTCTCCTGGGTAACGCAACCACAATGAAATTACGCTGTGACTCCTTATGCAGAACATGCTATTATTCTCCCAAAGCAACAATTTGATCATTCAGCATCCCTAACGAGCAGCTCACAAATCCCCACGTCTTTGTAGTATTTTCCTGGGTTTTGTAGCAAATTGGGCCGAGGGATTAAATCAGCTTAACCTTTCACCAGTAATCATAGGTGATTATAAGCATTTGGACATCCTGTTATTCAGAATTATAGAGAGGGGTGGCCAGGTAGGCAGTAATTATACTGCAGAGAGTTAGCTGACTTATAAGGTGGATTTTTGTCCCACACAATTTTCAGCTCAATAGGTAAAAAGGTTCAGCTGGACTGCAATAAAAAGAAATCACCGGGCTTATTACAACAACCAGGCTCCATTTTTATATTAATAACACAGTAGCAAAATCAATAAAGCCCCTTTCCCTTTGGAAGATATATTTTATTGGAAGCACTCATCCAACTAGGCTCCAGTGTTACTTTTTCCATGTTCCAACCTAGCAGATGGATTTTCTAAAAATTTCAGCGAACAGCTTTTTTTCCCATCTTTGTTTCCTTGACAACACGTCTAAACAAGGAATGGTCTCCCAGACAACAGGTCTGAAAATACTGCAAATATCTCAGTGTGTGTGTGTTTGTGTGAGAAAAGAGGTGAGAGGCAAAAAGGCAGAAATTGTTGTGTGCATTGCATTATCTTCCTGTTGCATTTCCTCCTGCGTGACAGCAGCCGTATGTGTTGATTGATCTATTCACCGCACCATTCACATATTGCGCACACACACTCGCAGTCTGCGGCAATGGAGATGTGATAGAATAATAGGATTATGTGTTTAGTCAAGGCCCTGCTCTGAACTGTAGACCGTGATCCCTCCAAGAAGAGGAACATGCCAGAGCAAGCCAGCGAGACCCTTTTCATCACGAGCACAATGCTCTCTGTGTGAAACAAATAGTTTTTTTGCGAGATATGGACTGGAATATGCTGCTCTCGCTGCGAATGCTCATCCCAATCTCAGATCCACTTGCGGCTAACAGGGCCGACAATTCATCCCTCCGTCTGTTATTGACCCATCCTCACTCCTGTAGATGACTGCAGCCGCCGACAGGGTCTCTTTGTTTTGCTGGAAATTTCTTCATCTCCCCCTGCCCACTCTGCTGTATCAGTAGTTATTACAGAGGAGTGTTACTGTGTCTGTCTTGGTGGAAGAAAAGCTATTAAAGGGGCTGATTGTGAACGTTGTTTGCATTGAGGCGGTAATCAGCAGACTCGAGTCAGGCTATGAAGCCATCTGCTAGATAGAGAGGTCAATACAGAGGGTGAATGCCGTTATACTTTTATTAAGAAGATAGGAATCATAGATGGATCAAGGTCCTAGCAGCCTCCGAGCATTACACTAAATTTCCCACAGCATAAAAAAATAACAAAAGAACTCGATGGAGATAATGAAATCCAAGTACAAGGGTCTTCGTATCACTGAGAAGTGTTTCCTTTGTCAACAGAGTACATTTTATTGATATATTCATTCAGAAAGAGATAATTGCATTTTTTATTGAGGCATAATAAATACATTCCACGAACAAAGGAAGAACCTTGCTCTCCCGGTGGAGTACCGACTGGTGGAAGCTGAGCCTCTGTTGTACTGCCTTCCTGTAGAGCCTGCTCTGTCAGCATGGATTAGAGAGCAGCGAGCTGGAAAACTTCAGGAAACAGAACAACACCTCCCAACACCGCTCCAAACTCATGAAATACCTGCAGCCAAGCATACAACAGATAGAGGGTTAGTTTCAATATTAGTTATGCATATTTAATGGCAGCCAAGGTGTGCATTGAGATGTGGATTCAGAAGCACGGTGTGTTAGAGGGTCTCCATTTCACTGGATTGGAGAATTCGTGCGAGACTGATATTTGAAGTATAATAAGTGTTGCATACACATAGTGGTGTCTGTATGTCTGGGTGTTTATTGTTTTCATTGTTATTTTTACCTGGAATTTAATGGCAATTCTGTTGTAGTTCACTCCCTGCAAAATCACGTAACTTCACTTGAATACCAGAAATACATATAAGTATAGCACCATTTTATTACTTTTATTTTGAAATGAAAAACTAGATAATGTTCATGCCATAAAGAGCAAATCATTATAGTGCAAAACATACTGAAGTCCAAAGCAAACTAGTGTGTTATAAAAATAACTTTAAAAATTTCACCATGTGATGAATAAAAACAAAACTTTTCCCGACTTACATGATCTAGATTTTTTTTTTCCTGACCTGTACAGGTCACAGTTGATCAACTGCTTCAGTTTAATTGACAATTTACATTGATGCTTTTTTTCATGCCCAGTCACTTGTGTTTTAAAGTTAGAAAAGATTGGTGGTGGTCATTTTTAAACATTCAGTACTGTCACCCTACTGATGAAATGCTCTTGTCTATAAACTCACTGGTCGCTGGATACATTTTTGGTCAACTTGACTGGGTAATGTGCTTGCCAACAGAAAATAATGAACATTGAATGCCATCAAATGGCAAAAGGCATGATCAGCTTTTCTGTTTCGGGCTCATTTTAGTCTTTGTTTGTTGACATCCATAGAAAAGTTAGATCTCATTTTGTATCTGCAGCTTAACTTTAAACCCTAATAACTAATCCCCCTATCCTGTATAGAATGAGTAATGAACCACTGCAGTTAGCTACAATATGACACTGTAGAGATCTGTACTTGACTGAGAGCACTTTTGTAGTTGTGTAATACGGTAGTGAGCAAACACTTCAGTTGCTAATCTCCCTGTTGGTGCTTTTACATTAAAGATGCTGTGACATCTGTGATGAGTGAGTCAGCTGCTGAGCAGCAGCCTCTTTAGTGGGGACAACCAAATTTACATGATCAAATTAACAATGTCTATGTTTTTTGTTTGCTTGTGTGAATTTAATTTAACACTAAAATGCAGAAGCAACTCAGTAGTTTTTGACAGCAGATCATTGATTTTGTTTTCACTCCTTTGAATGCGTCGCCAGCGAGAGATGTCAAATATGGTGCCAGCTCACAACTTCAGCACTGCATGAAGACTACAAAACTTTGACAGAAATGTAGGAGATTGTTTATGATAGCTTACTTGTTCATGTAATTTGCAGTTAATGAGGTAAAACACAGAAAATTGGTAAATGATTTTCTGTGTATACATACCTTAAAATGGATGATGTTCTCTCCCCACCAGCCTGTGCAGCAGACAGGAGGCTGAGATATGAACTACCATTGCATCCCAGTGGAAACCCTTCACTGCAGGGAGCCAAAAATATGGGTGAAATCCTGGTGAAATAGATGTTGTTATAAAGTTTTATTCATAAGTTTTGAGCCAATCCCCCACTGAGCGTAATGAATTATCAATGTTACACTTTGAAACACTGCCAGCATTTCCTACGCAACATGGCAGAATACGGTCGATGGTAGCAGCCGCATTACAGCACAGACACTCCAGCACTCAGTAAATATTCATATGGCCGTACAGGTGGTAATCTGAGCAGTGAAATGTCTGTGACCACTACATCTGTCAGTTCAGTTTGCGGTGCATCTGGCCTGTGTTGTACCGAAGCCAGTTTCTCTAAATAAAGACAGACTTTTTGCATCCCCAGCTCCCACCCTCTGTTCTACACACAACACTTCCGCTCACCAGTGCCAAGCAGCCTAAATTAAATCAGGCTTAAATAAGATATATCTCCATCTCTGTATGCGAGGATAGACTGATCCCCGCAGCAGCGCTCTGACATTTCTCTCAGGCCGTGGGACGCCTCTGAAGGATTACCTCAGTGGGAGTGGGCTGCATTAGCTAGCCCATGACGACTCACTCTATTGATAGCCGTGGCAGGTACACCTCAGCAAGGAGCCCTTGTGCGGCCTGTGGAGAGAAGTGAAATGAGTATAAATTGTGGGTGTCAATTCCAAAGGGGAAAGCTGGTCATCTGTAAAAGAAAAGATGTACGAGCACATAAGGATGGGTAATTCCACTCCTCTGCCAAGAGAGGACATGGAGAAGATGACATTCCCTCCTCTGGCCTGTGACGGTACTTTCTTCAAGTCTTTTCAGCCTTTTTGTGCCCCCCTGTCTCCTTCTTGCTCTCACTTCCTATTCTTTATTTGCTCTTTGTAAGGAAAGTAATGACTCTTTGCTAACGTTTGGACCACGATACAAATATGATGATTCAAATCAATGAGATGAAAATACAGCAGAGGGCGCTTTCTACTTTTGACTTTTAACTAAATTTCCCTACTGTGGGACAAATAAAGTCATATCTAATCAAATCTTACTTCCATTTGCTTGACATCTAACGTCGCTGCAATCAGTAGCTGGCACAAGAACTTAAAGATGCACCCTCATGTTTCAGATGGGAGGTGTGGCAGCACTTTGGTTCCCTTAGTGGAGAACCAATTCTGAAATCCGGTGCACTGTGTCTGGTCTAGTCTGCTTTACTTTGTGAATGATCAGAGATGTCAGCTTCTGTCTGAAAAGGTAGAAATTCTGAATTTCCAAGCTAGGAACACACCCGTAATCTTTTTAATCCGAGGAGATTTTCTTTATTCGTAATATTTATTCATTTATTTGATTTGGGCTCTCTTTTAAAAAATCAACTTAGTTTTTTGTCATTCAAGATCAAAGATATTTTTTAGTTTCACTTGAACAAAAAATTAAATATTGATTGTTTTGCATAAATGTTTCCTTACCTCAGAAATAAAAAAGATTTCTTATTTAATAAAGAAAAAGGTTTTTTTCCAGATTTTTGCCATAGAAAGTTAATCTTTTTTTACTCATTTATCCTTGATTTCATTTTGTTGAAAAAATGAAAGTTGTGACAGAATCGCATAGTGAACCCAGTATCGTGAATTGTATGCAATGCAGTGAATCGTTATATCTCGACTCTTTGGGTTTAATTAACACACACAGGTCCAGACTTTAGTCACTGACAACCAGACAGTCAGACAGACTCACACAAACATGGACACACACCCTCTTATTGATTTGCCATCTGATTTGTCCGCTGCCGAGCCATTGTTTCTCCGTGTTGGAAAGTGAAGGGAGCGATGACCCAACTATCAATCAAGAGTAAGACAAAAGCAACACCTTATTCCTCAACAGGCATGCATGCTATTTGTCAGGCGATGCATCGTGTTCTCAAGGTCGCATCAAACTGACAGCTGTGCCAAAGCAAATGTTGAACACCTTTTGATGCAGCCTTTACAAATTTGTTTAATGAGGAATTGATTTTCACCCCTCCTCCTCCTCGTCTTTTTTTTTTTTTTCGTGAACAAGGCAGGCTGTCCCTCAGGCCTGGTAACAGCAGGCGGTTCAGCTCCACAGGAGCAACAATCAGACAGAGAAGGAGAGCTGCTCGCCTCGAGAACAGGCAGTAAGGAGCAGCTCACTGGGCGGAATGACTCACAGACAGGGCCATTCAGACGCACATGATGATGGCTGCAGCCTGCCTCTTTCACAACCACACCAGGCTGCTGGGCTCGAACGGATAGACTCCTCCAAAGCTAAACGTGCTGCAGCCTAATGTTGTGGAAACAGATGGAGCTCAGTCATCAGGGTTGAATGAAAGTGTAGACAGGAAGGTTGAAAACATGTTTCGGACTGCGAGTGATCTCATGAAAACATCACAGGGATCAAATACATCAGGTCTGCTGCTTTTAAGTTTGGCCGCCTGGACGGAAGAAATATGAATAAAACATGGTGGAGGTCTGGAGTAACATGGCTGCCAACAAAATGGGAGGTTTGGAATTTCTAAGCAAAACATTTATTCATGACCAGCGCGGTGCATACAAAATATTGTTTAAAGGAGGAGAGCGGCTCTGACAGGAATAGTGAAATACAATTGATGGATCACAGTATTATTGATTGGTTAAACACAGGGATTTATCTGCCATTGACTGAAATGCATATAAATCATCATCATCATTTCTATTCTGTAGGCTAACGGCCAATGAGGAAAAAAATGCCAACCCGAGAGGACGTCATCTCAGCTGAAGAATGCATTTGGCCCTCTTACCCTTTTATAATAACTCACAAAAGATGGTCAAGTCTTTCTAAATGGGTTAATGAAATCTCAGACTTTACCCAGCTGAGGAAGAGGCTATCGATCCTGCTGTGGGGAGGAAATCCTATATCACCATGCCAGTTCAGATTAATCATTGGACACGCTGTATGACATTGCTTTGCATAATGGAAGCGATCACACCCTCTCCGAGAGAAGTTTGGAATAACGATCACGGAATGATCACTCAAAGTCGGAAACAAAGTGCAACAAATAGAAATGAAAAGGTGCGAGCCGGTGACAAAGAAGAGAGATTAAATCAAATTATTTCAAAGTTCCTCGCCTCTGTTTCATCTCACTATTTGTCTAATGAATAATGGACAAACTGTGTCAATGCTCGGTGGAATAATATGTTCCAGTGAATAGCAGTGAGGGGCTTGATTCTTTTCATTCTTCTTTGATTGACCTGCCGGCTCTGCTGGGTCATCCGGCAAATCAATGGCTTGCAACATTCATGCTGGAAAAAGTCACGGATATCCCCCGTACTAAAGGAAGGAAGGAAGAAAGTAATTTTTGTCTCAAGAGGAAGTGTCCCTGAGCGGTCATGATTGACACGTCTTCAGACGTGAACAACTCGAGGTGCGGATCTGTCAGCAGTGATCCACGCTAAGCCCTGGCAGAATAAGCTGGGGATTGGAGCAACGAGAAGTCCAGCTGGGGTGGATGTCTTCGCTGTGACATTGTAGACTATGACAGGCTCCTGTTCTCCCACAGACAGGTAGAATTTATGGAAATGGAAGTGGAGTGTTGAGACGGATGGGAGCTGATCATTGTCTGTCCCATGCAGCAATCAGGTGAAACCCTGCAGGGCTGAATTTAAAGCAAATGTGCCCTATAAATCTCCAGGTTTCCCTGGGCTGCCTAATGAAAACTAATAGACAGACTGTGAAAGGAGCCATCCATCCTGCTACTTTCCCCGACCAATAACGGGTTACTCTCCTGTTGGTGGTGAGGTAAAGCTATAAAGTGTTTACATGCAAGTTTCTCTCGGGGAAAGTCATGTTAAAAGTAAACAAGCTTAAATGAGGCTTCTTTAACTATTAATATCACCTAAATATAGACATGGATCACAGCTGGTGCTAAATATGGGGCTTACTATCTATCTAACATATGATGGCAAGACAGCCCGAGGAGAATAAAGTGCTGCTGTCTCACTGCACAGTGTCTCCCGTCTTTTCATATGTGGGGTTTTTTTTCATGCATTTTCAACAACCAGAAAAACAATTTCCCAAGGAACTGGAAAATTTATATGTATTCCTGTACATATCTAGGCATAAGCAACTATGTATGCGTGCATGTTAGATGTTTATGTGCGCTCAATAATAACATTTTATTTCAGAGAGCCGGGGCTGGGGCCCACCCTGCGCCGAACCACAGGGAAAGAGGCGGAGAGCGCGGGGAGGGAAAGAGGGGGAGACGAGGAGGCTGTTGGTGATCTCAGCCTGCAGATAGGCACCACGGAGACGTTCCCAAATAGAATGTGACTTTGATTTCTCACCTCATTTCACTCTCAGCTGTCAGATAGGTTTCTGCTCAGATGACATCTCCTTCACAACGATGCGCAAAAATGTGGAACGGCTCAGAAATGAGGCAGCTGCTGCCCTACATGCCAGACAGTCTCCGTGACATCATCACCTCCGCCGCTCTCCTGTGACTCAACAACACTGACAACAACAATTACAACAACAAAACTTAAGCCGCAGCCATGCAAATGATGCACTGCACCTGTCAAACGCCCTCCTCCACCTCAGCATCTTTGTCTGCTTCTCCGTCCCCCCGTGAGCATCCGTGACCCATTTATCTGATGTATCAGTGTGTTGCTTTTACCTGTGCAGACATGTTGATGTACAGCCATCAGTTCCTGCAGCACTGCAGTATTTACTCTGAAAAAGTAAAAGACTGCTGACAACATAATATGTGAGGGAATGAACTTTTTGAGTATGTTTTAATGTGAAAATTATATTATGGTACAATTTTCTAATAAGCTTCCCTTTTATAATAGGCTTGTAACAACTCCTTAATAAGTAATTTATTAGTATTTTGTTGCCCACTAATAAGGAAAGGTTTTGGGTTGCTATGTTGTGAAAAATCTATTTTGTACAGATTGTAAAGCCCTCTGAAACATGATGAATTATGATATTAAGCTATAAAAATACAATTGCTGTGCAAAGTGTCTCAGACATACTGAATCATTATTATTTCTTTTGAGAAAATGTCCCTTCTACATGAATAAATAATGAGTAAACCATTTTAAATAAAGAGTTTTAAAAGCTTTGCAAATAAAAAGGATGAGGCTTTAGAGTGGCACAGATTTGTAATGACAGTGACAAAATGTTGGTTTCCTGCTTTTTAATAATTCAAGTGCACAGTTAAAATAGTTAATGAATGGTTCTGAAAATGAAATGTAAATAAAATCATTAAAATGCTAATACATTAATTCTGCTTATCTGAAGGAAATGGAACTAATCGGTTAAAGGGAGTTTTCACTGTCCAAACATTGTTTTTATTAATGGTGCATAAGTTATAATCAATAGTGATAATAATATATCATACAGGCAGATAGAAAAGTAATCAGTTACAATTTCTTCTAGTGGTTCTTTACGCAAAGATGACCCAAAAAATCTCTGGGTCTAGCTTCTAAAATATAAGTATATTCAGTATTTCTTTGTTTTCTGTGATAGTAAACTAAATATTTTGAAGTTTTGGACTTTAAGACAACAAAACCAGGCATTTTAAGGAAATGTGATGGATATTTTTAAATATATGTTCTGGTATTTTAAACTTAAAAACCTTTCAATAAATCACCCAGTTAATAAAAATTATAATTATAAGTTGCTGCATTATACAGCCATTATTTTGTCTCTTATAGCCTGCCTCCTGCTGTTAACACAATCACAGTCACTTTTATTTGCTTTAGACTTGACTGTTGAAGCATTTTATAGAGTAAATCATGAAGTAGCCTCATAAAAATAGTATTGGGCTGAAAAAAAAAAGACATCCGCAAAGATCTCTTTTTGTCCGATGTCATTTTTCTTTGAATTTAGCTTTTTCAGATATTAAGTAAACATTCTCCATTGAAAGAAAAAAAATGGAAGTCATTAATTTCTAAACCCTGGCTATGGCCCTGAAGTCACTTACACAATATGTGTGTCATCTTTTACTTTGTGCTGCAGTTTCCATGTAACCTATAGATCTGCTGTAACAAGCAGCACAGGACGTTCAGATAATTCACATCAAAATGTGTTTACCGTGTCTCAGATGGTGTCAGCTGAAGGTGTCCCCAAAGGAAAATGATGAAAAACAACAGCAACAAATGGCTATTTCCAGCTAAGCCCAAACCTCCCATGCAGTCTGACCACATACAATAAATAAGATGTGTGTCTCGTTCCGTAACTCTATCCTGTCACCGCTCTTGACCGTGTTCTCATCTAGAATCCCGGAGGGGGTTGAACAGGATTGGGGGAGTACAGCCGAAGTCACCGGCAGGCTGACCGGCGCAGAGGATAAACTAGCTCAAACTGCAGAAGTCGGCCATGGATTTTTTTCAGCCACCAGGGACGGCTCTGCAACTGTATCTACTAGAGCCGCGTAGTGAGAACATATCTGACTCATATCTGTGATCGGCCGGCTCGGTCTGTGTAAGAGACACCAGCAAATTGCCTCTGTCCTTGTGAGGGATTATTAGGGAAATGGAGACACTGAAACAATCTGCCTGCGGTTGCCGGACCAGGTCATTTTCAAACCTGTTAGCAGTCGCCCCTGTGGTGTCATGAGGGTTACATACCACCTGCTTGGCTTGTATTCCGACCAGATCTGCTCCACTTGGCGATGAATACTATCTCAATGAGACAGCTGGGTACTGGTAACTACTCTCCAATGTTTCATCAACAGGGATTCATGTGTTATTCATTTGCCTGGGCTGCTGGCTGCTGGCCATGTAATGACTGTTGATCACTGCAGTTGTGTACTGGATTGAGATTTTCGCCGTGGTAAATTCTGCTGTTCATTATTCCTCAGACATCCCTGAGCGAGCCACGGAGCTACTGTTTGAACCATATGAATAACCTAATCAAGTAGACATCCTCAGGAACTATACTGGCTTATAATCAAATTATAATCAAATTCTCACGGAGTTTAAAAAACATCATAAAACTCTGCTCAATAATTCAAAGAGCAAATATGATATTACCAGGCCTTGTTTATAAATCCACCAGCCTTCCACCCATCAGTGAGCACTTTTTGCCTCAGAGCAACTCTGGTTGGTCCTACAGCTGCACAAGTTGGAGAGGGCTGGCAGCCGCAATATTAAAAAGGGAAAACCACTTGCTGGTTCTGCAATATAAGTGTAAATATGGGCACCTTAGAACAGCTGGGTTATGAATAATGGAAGCAGGTTGCCCTTGGTATTCATGGGAGGGGGAACATTCTGCCACTCAAAAATGTTGAGAGCAAGCTCACAACCTCGTGCTGTAGTTCTCTTTTCTTCAGCGCCTATTTGCACAGACGGGCGTCAGACCCCGGTCAGAAGTGAGGCGGCTGCTGAAGCGCTGCTGGGTGCTGCAGGCCTTTTCTTCAATTCACTTCTCTTTCTTATCCCTTTTTTTCCTAAAGAGATACATCTAAAGTGCTGCCAGAGAGGGATCTGTTTGCAGTTTGTGACAATAAACAAAATAGATGACGCGCTGCCTTTGCCGGCGAGCATCGAGAATAGAAAGAGAGGTCAGGCGCTGCAGGGTGTGAGCCAATGCAGAGGGGTCATTTTGCAATGACACGGCTGATCATTTCACAGAAAACGCCTCCCTCCCCCAGCAAACTGCAATCAAACTGAAAAGGAACTCAAAGAGAAAAAACAAGTTTTCTTTTTATTCTTTCTTTCTTAAAGCCTTCTAAATTGTCCACATTGATTTTTTTTTTCTCCCCCCATTAACCGATTACTGTCTCCGTTCTGAATTACTGTTTGTGCTCTGCTGAGTGGGCTGCCTCAGCCGGCGGGGTCAGCTGTCTCATTAGACAGTAGTTAGTGAGACCGGGCTGAAGTGTAAGGACAGAATGAGTATAGATGACTTCTGATAAGTTGCTGTTGACGGTGGTCGTTGAGCGTTTACTGCTCAGCCTTTTAACCAAGGACGTAGGTTTACACTTTGAACATGACATGATTTAATGGCTGAGTCCACTTCACAACAGATGAGTGCAGAATATATCCAAAGCTACAACTAAACTCTCTACTACTACTATTGACTTGGCAAGTAAATGCGACACAAAAGAGGATAAATCGAGCCCAGATACTCACTGCTACAATATCTGAAGTGTTGCAATTTACTTTTGTGGTGTACCCACTTCTCTTAAGCTTTCCTCATTTACTTCTGCTTCCAAAATGACTTCTTGCAGAGAAAAGGCATCAACTTCTTTATTTTCAGCTGTGGCTTGGTGTAAAAGGCAATAACTAAAAAGATAGCGGCGACGGATGAAAGTATAAGTCATGCCACTATTAAAATATAGCACAGATTGTCCTTAGCTCCTGTGTTTTTTTTATGTTAGTCTGTATGGATCTGTCCTTTATAAATACTATATTTGTATTTGAAGAAACTCGTTTTTTAATGCCTTCTAGCTGTTACCTGCATGTGTGAGTGAAAGGAAGCAGACAAGACAATTTCAAATTTCTATTAGGGCAAAAAACCTGAACCAAACACAATGTTCAAATAAGTTTTTGTAATTTGACTGTTCATTGATCTCTTAATAAGTTTTGTCTCATCACGCAGTCATCAACAGACTGAGACATCATTTAAGTCCAATTACTTCTTGAATGTCACGGTGCTTCGCAGGTGCTTTGTTTGCTCTGCAGGTAGATAAATAGTTTCTTGTGCCTCATATCATCCATAAAAAAGTAAAACTTGTCTTCATGCCGGCGCTGTGGAGGCAAAGAGGAGCTCCATATGTACTTTGCAGTGACTGCAGTGTCTGCTAATATGATTTGTAAGAAGTGCATAAGATGTAACATCCCATTGCGGCGGACCCATTTGAATACAGAGTCGAGCGATTAACAGAGAAATCATGCATGAGTGAGCTTGCTTTCCAATGTGCTTTGTGTATTAGCCAAAACATCCATATATTAAAGCTCGCTGAGCCTAATGAACATCCCGCTCTTATTGATGATCCTATTGTTGTGTGGGGGAATTTACATAATCGCTTCTTTACTTCGATTAAATTTGCCTCCATTAAAGCATACCTCTCTTCTTGCTCTTCACTTTGGCTGATATGGTGACATTATCTCGTATATGTGTTTGTATCTCCACAATATTTAAAAAACAACACTTCCTTTAAATCACTTTTTAAAAAGAAATTGCTTGCAGTGAAGTACAAAGTGTTTTTTTTTTCCTTTTTCTTTCTTTTTTTTTTACGCTAGTTTCTACTCCCTGTGTCGCATCATCATTATATCTCACAATATTTTCTGCTGAGACAGGGACTTGCAGAGAGTGTTTTTATGTTCTGGGGAGTGGAGAAGGCGGAGGGGGATGAGGAGGAAGGAAGCAGAGAGATAATAGTTTGAAGGCTGTGTCAGTCGTAGGCAGGCTTCAGAAAACATCAGGGCAGCATTCGGAGATAAAAACAGGTATACCACCCTATCATGTCCTCAGAGCAACTGTGCTTTGATATGTTCTAAAAAATCCATTGATGTCTCTGACAGCACTTTCCCCCCTTTTTTCTCCTTCCCCTGTAATGACGCGGTGTGATGCTCTGTGAATGTTAAATCAGGATGTTTTAGTTCAGGCTTTGAATTCTGTCAAGTTCATGGTGTTTGTGTTACCTTGATTAAATCAGCGAGGAAACTTTTACCTTTAAAGCTCAACAAATTACTAGTTAAATTAAATATGACATAATTGAGATTATGACCATTGTTTTTGAAAGACACAAAATACAGAGAAGTAGCATCGCCTGATGTCCCCAAGCTTTTACTAAATAACTACTTTATTTTCTCAATTTGGCAGTTCGGTCTTTATTTTTCTTTTGTTTTTGGTTGTGTGCACTGCATTTAGTTGTTTTCTTGGTTATGATTATTATAGTTGCGGCACATCCTGTTATGCTGCATTTGTTATCATCCCTCACAATCAAAGTGTCTAGGACACACACACTGTTTATATTTTCTCTGATAATGGCATTTTCCTACTAGTTATGTATATATAGAGAGAGCCAGCCAGATATATCGGTTGAGGGATGTTAATGACTGATATTGGCCTATCAAAGGCTTAAAGTTAGGGGTGTATGTGCTAATATGTGTCTAATATTTGCCATTAGCTATTTTTTTTATTCCTAACTTATTCTTTCTTTTCTCTGTTACCATATATAGATTGATATTGACTGACAATGTAACTCATTGTTTGTATAATGTATAACAATGTAGGCCTATAACAATGTTAAATATTATTTACCAAAGTTTTATGTTTTAGTGGAGTGCAGAGTGGTGAAAATCGGTGCACAATCCACATAAAAAAAACACCTCTATTTTCATTGCAGCTCATAAAATGACCATATCGGTTATTGTTGAAATTAGTATCGGCATTGGTCTCAAAAGTCCCATATCGGTCGGTCTCTATGTCTCCTGCAAGACAAGATCTTGTTTTGGTTATGGCCTAAATGATTGAACCGTAAACATAAATGGTCATCACAGGGGAAAAAGAAGAAAAAGCATTAAACTATTAAATTAAAAGAGATAAACAAACGTAGGCAAACTGTAGCTCTCTTAACTCTCTATCAACAAGTAGTAACATAATGAGCAGAAACCCACAGAAGAACATGTTATGTACATGCATGTTTGGGAAAGCACATGTTTATCATCTACAAACAACACGACCATTCTGCATTGTTTGATCTATTGGATTTATACAGACATTTATTCAAAAGTGTATGGATTGGATCACACCTTCTTTTTTTTTTAACAATGTCATTGTCAATTTCATGTTTGTGATAAAAGTTTCAATTAATTTACTAATAACTTCTATAATATGAATAAGTTACATAATAACTTATATCAATATTTGATTGATTTGAGACTGGGTGGATGGTTTTGGTGCTCTGTTATAAATAATAGGATTCTATTTGTGTAATTTTCAGATATGTTTTCATCACACAGAAGATATTACCATAACGATAACCATATAACATCAAACACCTACTACATTGAAGACATAATTGCCTGTCTTTATTTTCATGACAAAAGGCCACTGTAACGTACATCTGCCCTGAAGGGGGAAAAAAATCTCAGCTTGGTTGATACAATTAATTTGTAATTGTAAACAAGATGGAAAATGTTGTTCAATACTAATTAATTGCTGAATATTGCTGAAGTGAAAGTGGGAGAGAAAGATGACGTAAAATGAGTCAAATACTGTTTATTGTCAGCAGCTGACAGTTAATCTGTGCTGATAGAAAGCTTTGAACACATCGTATGTGTGAAACAAAACAATGACATTCTGCTGTGTGATAATCCCCCTGATGTTACTGCCTGTGAACTCATCTCAGCTCGTCACGTTTCCTGACAGGGTCAGGCACTCCAGCACATCATTATAAAACCATACATGCTCTGGCCGACCACAACACACACACACACACACACACACACACACAGAGACAGGATGCATTATGTACTCGCACAAACACACGTAATGGCAGAATTCCTAGCACAGCTGAATAGAGACCCATTTGCCAATTCTTGATTAATTCGTTTGTTCGTTTACTCAAACGCATGAGGAATTCAATTAATTTCATAACGTGGAACAATACTGGGCCTAATCAAAATAAATGAATCCACAAAACCACATCATTGCTATTTATTACAGAAACACATTTCTCCAATTTGGTATGATGCTTTCCAATATCCATGGGCTGACCTGTTCTTCCCAGTTAATTAAAAGACATACACAGTTATGCTCAACTTATCCCTTCAATTGGCTGAGACATATCGCCGCCAAGGCTGCTCTTACAGAAAGTTAAATAGGCAGGACTCAAGTGTGGCTGCACTAATGCCTTACCTTAGATGCCATATCGCAGAAAGTCATGCTGACGAAGTTATTCTCAAGTTCATTTACCTCTGTAGGTCTTTTTTGAAAACAGTTTTCAAAAGCACTTTGGAGACATGAAACCCAAGGAGAGAGCAGGAAAAAATAAACTAATGAACAAACGGTAAAGAATGTAAAGGAGAGTTGAAAGGACAGAATTTTACAGTGTGAGCATACACCATAACTCAAGGAAACCTTAGTCTGAGAAAATGGAGAAATGAGCAAACTGTAATTTATTAGGTTATAAGTATTGATGGTGTTTTTATTTTTTACATTTTTGCTGTAATTTGCTTTGGGAGCAGTTTGCTCCACCTCTCCAACCTAAACGACTGAATAGGTTGTTTGTCAGAATGTGAGTTTGTCACAGCTTGTGGAGCGTTCGTACAATAACACACGTCATTAAACATACACATATGGTTCACTTTAAAAAAAAATAAGGCTGCAGTTTCGTTGAATTATGCTACAAAACCACCGATTTTGGTTACGTAGTTACGATGGCAACATGATGTAAAAATGTGATTCGCTGAAGTTCAGTGATGTTTAAATTACATTGTTTACTTTTGTTTTCACATGGGACACAAACCCGTCCTCCTGGGTGAAAGTCCGACGTTTGTTCTTTAAGATATCAACGCTGACTGGATTTAACCAACTGGATGCTGTTGTAATATTTTGAGATATTTTGGAGTGTGTTTAAATCAAAGGGAGGGTTGAAAGAAAATATGAATGATGTTTGGGAGGGCATAAGAGAAATGACGAATAACTTTGGCACAGTCTCTAACTGATAACTACAACTGTCCAATACTTCAAGTGGTCGCCTTAAACCCAGTGAACTTGAATTATTAGATGAAATAGTGATGCTAGTTATGTAACGTACAAGTAACCTTTAAACAATACTTGCACTGTGCTACATTTGAATACTGTCTTAGACGGTAATGCATTGTACCGTTATTGTATCTAATTATTGTTGTTCTTTATACAGTATGTGTGACTTGATGATTGATGCATTATACCCAGACAGCTGCAGCTCTGCTCCACAGTTACAGACTGCCATCGACTTGTTTTGCCTTCGTCTTTCCTGTGCTATAGACCCGCTGAGACTTGCTCTGCTGCTCCATAAGTAACCTATACAGCACCGCATGTCAACTCACAAGTGACTGCCACAAATATCAG
Organism: Serranus cabrilla; assembly: GCA_903364295.1. Classification (NCBI taxonomy): domain Eukaryota; kingdom Metazoa; phylum Chordata; class Actinopteri; order Perciformes; family Serranidae; genus Serranus; species Serranus cabrilla. The sequence continues at coordinate 654,208 of CAFUXE010000472.1, forward strand.
ACAATCCGGATGAGACACTTTATCACATTTCATTGCTTTTCAAACGTATTCCATGACAAGGACAATGTGATTTATTATTTATACTCCCAAAGCCACCTTATCCTTCTCTGCCAATGGGCAGGCTAAAAATACACAATTCATTTAAGACTTCTAAGCACAGATAATGGATGCTTTGTGCTTTATGCAGTCTGACATTGTCATCTTTGACATAATGTGCTTTGAAGTACAGTGCATATATATTATTAAATATTAAACCAAACCAAATCTTCTATATTAACATTGATTGTGTTCTGATTATCTATTCCCCTTCTTGCTTGCAGGGAAAATGCATATTCTTACATAAAACTTTAATCCTGCCACAGTTTGCTGCAGAAATGCAAGATCAGGAAAGAGTTAAGCTGCATCATCTCTAGATCAGATGCAGCCTTGAACTGTGTGTGTTTTCTGTGCCTTAATTTAAAGCAATTACATTCTCAGAAGGCAGTGGGAGTCTGGGTTACAGGACAAGGTTACCTTGCCAGGCTGCTTATCATGGAGAAAGTGGCCTGCTAGGACAAAGCAATTCAGAATTTTATTATCATTCAAATTAGAACATATAGAGGGGCTTCTATCCGATTGGTGAAATAATGGGAGTCATTTATCTAGGTCTCACCGACCTTTCATTTCCCATTCATGTCTTATTAGTGGAGCATACATCATCATCCTGCCATAATTAAAAAGAGAAAATCAAATTGATTGTGGGGAAAAAACGGTGCATGCAGGTAGAGATTGAATAGAGCTGTGTTCTTTGTCGCCTCGTTTCTGAAATGGGCTTCAACTGGCCTTTTCTGTGTTGATTTTCTTTTGTTATTTAGCTTCTTGGTCACACAGAGGCCCAGGAGGGACACTAACCAGACGTCATAGGTGTTTATCAGCTCTGGGCTAGCCGCTGCCATAATCAGAACAAAAGCATATTAGAGGCCCGGTGATTAATGCTCCGTGTGACTGAAGGAAAGGTTTCTCACGCATATTAGTCTTCGTAATGGATTCACGAAAAACGAAATGAAAGTCGCATGAGCTGATGGCTGAGATAAGACGGGGGGATAGAAAGTGAATATTTTTGCAGTTTCTAGTTTTTGTTTTCAAGGCCACACAGTACAATGGGAAAACGATGTTATTGAATAACAAATGATCGACAGCATTGTGGATTGAAAGAGACGGTACGGTGTAAGCTCGGGTTGTCAAAGAGAGAGTTTCAGTGGAGAAAGAGACAGAGAGACACCAGCGTGATTACTCATCAAAACCTAAACGAATTGAATATGGAAGGATGTTGTTATCGCAACAATCATGTTTACAGACGTCCACAACACATTCAGCATCAACAACTCCAGATAGGAAGTGAAAGGAAAGTAGTTAACTACTCATCACACTGCAGTTCAATGAGCATAACTCAATGCTGTGTCTCCTCTCTTCTCTATTTGAAGCCTGCAATTCACCAGGGATCCACGATGGAGAAGATAAATGGGGTGAGAGTTACCCTCAAAGTGGCCCTAATGAGAAATCTGTGGGAGATGCTCATATTTTATCTGCAAAATAGAACAAAACAATTCTCCCCAAAGCCCTCTTAAATGCTAATTGAATAGTAATGCAATGCCTCAGGCATCTTGTTGTCAGCTCATTTGGGCAGTGATTTGTCTCAATCCGTCATAGGATTCTCACTTTTGGCACGCTCTCAATGAACTGCTCAATGTGCCATTGAAATTCAATTTCATAAATCCCTGTGCTGTACAGCAGCCTCTTTGCCAGGCCGGCTCTACACTTTATGTCCTCCCAATTCCTCTTTTGCAGGCAGATTTGATTCTTGAAATCTCTAAACTTTGTGAAACGATTATTATATTCTGTCCTGTCTCACATTTTTCTAGTGCTTTGGAAGAACCAACCCGGACAGAAGCTTTGTGATTCTAGTAACCGCACAGTTAAAACATATTTAATCGCCATTCTTTGTCATGTGAAAATGGATTCCCGAGAAACATAACAAAGTCTTATCTCACTGCCGCACTAATAAAAATGATGGATAACATGGGAGCCTCAGATGATTGGAGGCAATTGGATTTCACCCACATTATGTAATTCAAACGCTGCTTGGAGAACAAGCTGGAGTCTCAGGTTCCTCCTTGACTTCTCTCCACCCGGCAAGAGGCCACAGCAAAACCCTGGTGTGACAGAAATGCAAGCTGCTTCAACACCATACAGCAGCTGTATGCAATAAGCTCTGTAGCTTCTAACATTCAGAACAGATTAATGCAAAGGTTTACTTTACCTGGATGAAGAAATACACTAAAACCACCACCAGACACTCAAAATATTGGTAAAATCTACCACTATAAATTCTTAAAGCTGCGTGAATCGATATCTATATATTACCAGTAGCTCAAATGCCCCAAATCTATAGTCCCCCTCAACTCAACTGAGTGTGTAAGTGTTTTTTAGCATACTGTTTTTTAGTTTTACCCCACAACTTCACTTTAAAGCAACATTTCAGAGAACTTTTTTGGCGATTTAGCTTCCCTGCAGTTTTAGCAGCAGTTCACTTATAAACAGTTCAATTAATAGTTAGCAAATAGTTAGACTAGTTAGATTATTTATTATCAAAACAAGTAGACAACTTTGCTGACACAGCCAAACATCAAGCAAGTACAACAACACAAGACATATAAAGCCAGCTAATATTACTTACAAGTCCAACAGTGAGTACATCTGTCTGCAGCCTTTTATTCTGCAAAGCTCTTATCAGTGACTAAAAGAAAGGCCGCCACAAAGAGAACATCATAAGATAATTTGAACTCTTTTTGGATGGATACACACCTAACAACAAACCGTTTAGACCACTGAAGTATTTATTGGGGGTTCAAAGTGGGAAGTGCCAGATCTGAACACTCTGTCCAACTTTATGATTAATAACACTTAACGCCAACTTCAACTCCTGATAACATAAACAGACAGACTTTAAATGTATGACTTAGTATTCAATAAATGCCTTGTTTGCAACTGATGTTAATATAATATTCAGTTTCGACACATGTTGCGATTGCTTTGCATAAGAAACAAAAGTGATGTTTGTTATCGCACAGCATCTTTGAAATATCTTTTACTTACTGATAAAATATGTACCGTCTGTGTTGAGCACAGCATGTCTGCTTTCATTTGCAAGCTTACCCGCCACCCCCTCGTCTCTTTTAAATTCATTTGCCACCTCTGAAGTTCAGCTTCAGTCCAGCAGTCCCTCTCAGTGTGGGGTGACAGAGCAGGTTAATTGCTGAATTTTGATTGTCATGCTGTAACAGATGAATGTAGAGGAGAAAGTATGGCGGTAACAGATAGATAACAGATTGCTATCTCTTGCTCGCAGCAGTCTGGGGTGGCATAATGGTGTCAGAGTGAAGAAATTTTAATCACAGAGGTATGTAATGACATAAATCTACATATCATGGATGAGTAAAAATAATAGATGAACTCCTTCCAGCTGAACAAATACTCTGCTTGTACTGTATATGTCAATGAACTGCATCATCCTCATCTCATGATGTTAAATTTAAACCAGCAGCTCCCTGAGCTGCTTGGATTTAAAGCACCCACTCTGAAATATGACTCAGAGATTTAAAAACACACACAGTCATACTGTACGCTACAATACATCAAAGGATCTGACTTTTCAGGTCCAATAAATATAACGACATGCCTGTCTTACATGACTCCCCCTTAACCTCTCCCACCCAACCCCTCCCTACCATAGACCCATTTTAGCTAGATAAGATAGCAGGTCAGCAAGAGATGCAACACAGAAGTGGTGTACATGATCTGAAAGCTGTGAACCTGGAGATGAATTTGAGATGCAGGTCAGGACAGTGTTTTCTAGGTGGTTTAATCTGTATTTAACATGTTTTGGTTGGGCTCCTTCTGTGTATTAGGGCTTAAAACTTTACAAAGAGGGCATATGATGGCAATTCCCATGCTACGTTATGTCTCATAAGTTGTTGCAGCAATTTCTGGGGTGATACTGTTTGATTTGGTGATTCATTTATCCTTTTTTGCAACACCAGAATTGATTAAGAATGAATAATAACACATAAGACTCTAAGACCTTGGGGAACACCATAGAATAACCCATTGTGTGATTTGATGTCAAAAACCTTTGACATTTTGAAGATTCCTGAAAATGTTTTAGTATTTATTAAGACTGAATGGCGAGCACCTCTGCTCTGAAAATTGCTATTGTCAAGATACTCATACCTAATTTATGCAATTCCAATACTGTTGAAAATGGTCAAAATTTAGCCTGAATTCGGAGCGTTGTGTATCTCTCTTCCCGAAAAGATACCATGAGGTGGTTGGTACCAATTTATTCCTTAGATCTAGCTTCCTAATATATAATGTAGCATTAAAACTACATCGTCTGAAACTCAGAAAGTCGGCTGTGGATGATGGCGCCCTTAAGGAGTCAAAGAGGTTAACTTAATATCTTCCCTTCTTTAACAATCTGAACTATTTCTGTTCCAGCTTAATGGAAATACTTTCTGAAATTTTAAAGTTGAGCCTGGGTTTCTTACTGCATTTCTGATCATGCCAACACTGGATTGCATAAAGGATTATTTCTGTAAACACATTAAAATACCAGCACATTGTCAGACTTTTCAATCTAAATATTTGTATTGCTTTTTCACATGTTTCAAGAACTTCCTTGACACAATCAGAGGCAGATGGTGAATGGCGAATGCCGATCACTCACGATAGCAGTATTTGGTTTCAGTACAAATCAGATTAATTGACCTTGCAAGATGGATCTTTAGTGCAGAGTACCTGTCAGTGGCTGCATGGCACAACCATCTTGTGAATTTGTCTGGTTGACAACACTAAGGAAAGGCATATTATACCACATCATCACAGGATTAGACATTATTTTTCGTTGTTGCCGATGCTTAAGCCCTGTCTAAGCCCTCGTTATGTTTAATGGTGTGAGTTATTGCCTGCCCTGAGCATTGTAACTCACGGGACGCAGAGCATAGAACATTTATAGACCCTTCAGTCGCTATACAGGCTGAGGCCTGCTTCTGCAGAAAGCAGGGGATAAGAGAATAGCAATGCTGCTCATTGTGGTGCTGCTCTGTGATACCCCCATCTTAAAATTCTCACCTCAGGAGAAGAAGATTTCAATAATTAATGTCCTTCACCGCATTGTTTTTGCATACCGTCTTAGCTTTTCAAGCATGCAGTGTTTATAGAGAGAAGTCTAGGAGGATCCACTGAAGTGAAGTGGACGGGTCGTATTAGGGGTCAACCCATTATCCCTACTAATGTGCTGTGAGATTGGTAGCTAATTGATATTGCATGCTAATTGATATTAGCGCTGGGCACATTACCAGCTTTAGGCTTTACATACTGTCCACACAGATACAATTAAGAGAAGCTGTGGGCTAAGACTCATTTAGTTCAATCTTCCTTTCTCTCCACGGTTTTGTCTTGGTGATTTACATTTGATATTCTGAAGCTCCAGTGCAGGGTATTTAACCACACAATCTTAAGCTGCAGAGAGAGCAGGAGTTGCTGTTAGCCTGGAAATAGTGAGGACCTGAGCAGGGGAAAACACATTCCTTTGAAGTAAGAGGATTGCAAGCGTCATTATTCCAAATTATAACCGCATAAAATATGAAGAGAATTTGTGGAAATGAGTATCGTTCATTCAGTGCACATCTAAAGCAATCTGTCCAGTTAGCAAAGTGTGAATCGAACAAGAAGTGTCAGCTACAGCAGCCGTGATTACAGGACAGAGACTTGCACCAGTGTCAGCTTTGACATCAGATATATACCAGAAGCTAAAGATCTCTCTGCACTTGTAAGAAAGAGGTTTATTACTGAATATACCCTCTAGGACATTTCATACAGGACACTAACCTGTATGAAACGCATTTTCCACAGAAGAGGTTTTGACATGTCACAGTAGGACACATGTAAATAATAAAACAGGCGATGGCTGAGTTCCATTTAGCTGCTCCAGTTTTAAGGTCCAGCTTCTGTGCACGCTGGCTCACTGTCACACTGTGGATACATGCTGAGACACTCGAACAGAACAGAAACATTGTTCAGTTTGCCACTAATGCCCATGCTTTTCCTATAATGACAGTAACTAATTACTTATTATCTTGTTAAAGTAATTATACTATTAAACTAATTAGTCAATGTATATATAAAGTAATTAGTTATACTACATGTTGCATTACTTTTGTCATTTAAACAACTCCAGAGCCTGTATGTGTCACTTCTTTATTTAACCTATATAACCCTGCTTTCTTGACTAGACTTGGGATTTGTATAAAATGTGAATAAAAACATAATGCATTAAATTCTGTATGTTTATCAGTTTAAAAATGGAAATATCTTGTCATGTCAAAAAAGATAAGTTAAGAAAAATCTCAGTTTCATTATCCCAACTTTTTTGTAATCAGGGTTTTCCTAGAAATAGAAAACAAGTGATGGTAGTTAGTTACCAACTGGTCTGGTCGTAGAGTGGAAACTGCTTATTGTGATCACGGTTGCAGTTTCCACGCTTATGTGGAGACAGAATCATTCCATACAAATGCTGTAGTAATTGAGTAGTGTTACAGCACATTCATTTGAAAACAGGATGTTTTAAAAGATGGTAATTCTAGATGCAGCAGCAGAACATTGTGCTCCTTAAGGGCGCTTTGTGTAGGCTACAGAGAATGAATGAGCATGTGGAAAGCACCTGTGGTTGAAGCTGTCGTTGTCCAGTGGATTGATAATGCCCTTGGTGAGAGAGAAGGCAGGAGAAATGGCAACCAGATAGCAGAGCCCTACGTTTCCTTACTTTATATTCATGTAATTCATGCATTCTGTTTTAATTTACGTTTTACACAGTGTTCCAACTTGGAAATGGGGTTGTATTAAACATTAAACATATTCGCTGGATATAACTAACATGAGTCAACTGTTATTACTTTTAAATGCAAGGCCTTTTTTATGATTACAGGCAAAAAGGCCCCCCTGCAAAGCAATCAAGGTCCATTTTTAATAAAGTATAGGTAACTCTTCTCCCGTCAATCTAAACATTTCATTATTTTTAAATGATATGTTTTATTCTCAGATTGCTTTTACTGAAATGAAATGAAAAATATCTGTTTAAATTCATATGATAGGCTTCCTCTTGGGCAAGTTATATAAGCAAATACACAGTGAAGGAAGTAAATGTTTTGCAGAGCTAAGCTGCTCCCCTGTGTATGCTGGTAAAAACAGTTATAGAGCAAGTGCATTGCTCTGTGTTTTAGCACAACCCCGAATATGTGCTGTTCAAACATTAGAGTGGAAATGATTCCTCCTTAATCAGTGACTCAGTTCGTATTCATGCCTTTGTCAGTTTCACCTTGCTGGTTATCAGCTTCAGAACTTCTGTGAGTTTAACTTGTAAGTTGAAAGAACATCTTAATTATGCTTGGAGGCGTACTTCCCAGCATGCAGTGCATTTGAATTAACTCTCCAGAATCTTTCCCTTCTTATCATTTTGGCCCAGGAGTCACAGGATGAAGACTTATTCTGTATGTTTGCTAAGTAAAGCAAAGATCCATTACTGATGCCAATTAAAATTATAGTTACTGATGAAAATGAGTGTACACTTTTATCCCCTGACATTGTCAGCTGTCATGGAAACCTTTAGTACTTTCCCTGAACTGAAAACTCCTTGACCTGCCAGTACGAGATGTAAGATTATTGTCAATACGAAGATGTAAGATTACTGTCAGTGGGAAGTTTGTAGTGTTTTGGTCACGTAGGTCACAGAGAGTGAATTGTGTATAACCTTGTTTACAACATTAGTTTAAATCATTTTCTCTGTAGCAAAGTCCTTGTGTTAGCCTCATCCGGAGGAACTGTGGAGTGTTTTTTTGTATTCAGATTGAATTAGTTTGGATACGGAAGAAACCCTGCAGTGGTTTCTGCTTGGCTCACTTGGACATCAGAGAGCAGTTGCACCCAGTTGTGGAGAGAAACAATTGGACCTTGCTGTGTAAACTTGTTGTGGGTATTGTTCACATTTAGATTCAAGCTATTTTACCCAATGGTACCACTTATATAACCTGTGTTTATTGGTCATTGGCCATTTCCCTTTTAAGGGATAATTCACCTAAAAGCTCAAAGCACCACAAAAACACTTGAAAAACTCAACAGCTATTTCTTTTCTGCAGAAATCATGATTCGGTTACTCAAGGTAATCCAATGACCTTGTTGTGAGCAGTTTCCTGTAAAAAATATTTTTTATTTCCACCAAACTATAAAACCACTGACTGCTTGGTAAGTACTTAACACTGCCAGGGTATTATTTCTTTTACTAGCTAACTGGGATAAAGTTAGCCTCGTGAGATGGTTGAAAACATGGCGTACAGTTAAGTTTTTAGTGCTTCCAGCTGGCTAATCTGGAATGTCTATAGGCCAAAAGTTAGCATGATAACCAGATGATGGCCGCTGTTGTTAATACATAAATAGTTGTATTGCAAAGTAGAGCCAGG
>CAFUXE010000472.1:669824-688323 GCA_903364295.1 Serranus cabrilla
CATTTCTATTTTTTTAAATCTTTATTTACTTAAGACTTGCATTTGCATTTTATATTGTTGTATTTTAAGTGTAGCATGCTTTTTTACCTTTATTTTATTTACAAAATCACTTTCTGTTCAATTCTTATACAGCAGCAACTGTAACAAAGCAGTGTCGTGGTATGGGATGGTAACTGTTAGGAGGCCGGGTTACATGCAGATGGTTTCAGTCAGAAAACGCATCACTTGCAATGCAACGGCTCTAATTTGACTTTATTGACACTGTCGGCCACAGATGTAGCGGGCCAATGAGCAGAGTGAGGAGGCTAAATAACGGCCCATAGACAGCAAGTTCAACCATGTAAAAGAGAAAACTCACTGATCTGTGAAGGTGAAAAAGAGTCACAGCTCTGTTTCTGGATACTGGGCTGAAGAGTATTGGATATCCAGACATGAGGACCATTTTATTAAGTCCTAATAACAGAGGGCTCAACTCACAAGTCATTAACTGCTAACTCTACCAACACTTTTCAACTAGTCATGAAACCGTGAACAAAGTCACGAGATCACACTGTGCTCCCAGGGGCTGAACTATAATGTGTTTGAATGTAATATATACAGACAGCTCAGCGACTAATTCGATATAGAGCACATCATCTAATGTACAGCACATCATCCGCAGTCTAACACTTCCAGACGGAAAGTCAATACATCAGCCACAGTTTTGTGTTAAGCATGAAGATAGAGTTTTATCCAGCTAAATGAGGCAATATAGATCTCACATAGGCTACATGCTAATTATTCAAAGCAGACACCCTCAGAACCTGACATGGTTAACTAGAATATAGCATCAATTCCATATTATGAATTACAGGTTGTTTCTATATTACATCATCTTACAGGCAGATAAGAACACATTTTTTTATTATTATTATTATTTATAGGGGTATCAGAAAGAGAAATTGTAGCCAAAATTATTCTATATTCTGCTTTTACCTTTTTTTAAAAAAAATGGTTTGATTTTGTATTACCTTTACATTCTTTGTATTAGTGCCATTACTGGTATATTTGTTTGTTTTTATTAATGTATTGTATTGGATAGAACATTGTGAGCATTTTATTTAAAATAACTAAACATTTAAAAAATCTATTTAATAGCAAGTCTCATCTATTCAGACATTGTCGCACTTTTAAAATTCAGTATGTCTATGTTTGGTGAGATAATATCACAGCATCATTGTGCAGTTTAACAATATTATCTTAAATACCACAATCCAAATCATATCTATAACGTTAACTACTCTCCCAGAGTGCAGAGCAGAGTTTCACTGAGCAGGCACATGGAGAATGGAGATGCAGGTGTCAGATCGATGGAAAAGAGACGGCAAAGTGGTTTGTAATTAAGGTTTTAAAATTCTGATTAATGGGGCTCAGCAGGCAACTTCTCTAAATATGCAGCAGATTATTTTTTAGAACATCTTGCTTCTCATAGTAAGTTAGTAAAAATCACGTTAATATTGGTGCTCAGTTGTTGATATATGATGCAAACACCGACCGGCACAAGCCTAATATCTGCTGAAGCAGCTTATTGTTTTAAAAATGTAACATGTATCATAGTTTTGAATTCTGGCTGTCAGAAGCTAAAGTACGCTGTCAGAGATGAAGGGCTGCACATCCCATTGAGGTTTAACTGCCTTTTTCTTCCTCCAGTATGTAATAAAACATTGAAGGAGGCTCATTGTATTGACACATTGATGAGTGACCTACATTAAAAATAAAAGAAGTGAGGTAATGTGAAACACCATTTCAGGTAAAGAACCTGTAAATTAGCATGCAGGAGCATCTGGAGGAAGATTTTCCTGCTTAGTCCCTCGACTCGTGTTAACAACTGGAACGAAAGTCCTTCTCACCTTTATACTTTGTCTTCTCAGTTAAAAAGGAAAAAAAATCTATTCAGTCCTTATGGGATGAGCTATTTTCAAAAGAGCGCCAATACATCTGTCATATTCACTTTTCATGAGGACCAGCTTGAGCTGGTTTATAAACTGCAATGAAGCAGCAGCATGAGAGGAGACTGATGCACCTCTCCATCACCACTCCACCCGCTCCCAAAAAGGAGTGAAATTAATTAAATTCTGGATGAGACAAAGGCTGAGGACATAAAGGGCTGCTGTTAGCATTTTTCTAGCCCATTGATTCCTTGTTACTACTGCACATTATGGCCCCCTGAACCCTCATAAATCAATTCATACCCTATTGTCCTTTTCAGAAGGCTCTCCTCACTGTTGGCTCTAACATGGCCGAGGTGACAATAATCTATTGTTTCAGTTTAAAGCTCAGTGCTGCGCCTCAGACCCATGGCCACAAAGGCCAGCAGGATGTATGTGCTGCCTGCAGGGAGCAGAGGGGATACTGAGCAGCGGCTGACACGTAAGGGTCGAGCTCTGCAACATGGGGAATCCATCTCTGTCTTTGTGAGGGATAAACATAGTGTATCATAAACTTTGAACACACTGCTGAACTTTAGCTCCCTAGAGTACCCGGGTTTTTACGTGTCTGAGTGGATTATAAGAAGAGGAGTTCAGTAAGCAAATCCTCAGATTAATGCATTAGGTGGTAAATAATAAGTGATTCTCCCCTCTGTGCTTTCTGAGGTTGTTGGGAGTGCGGTTCTAAATTGAAAAGTGTTTTACAGAAACATTTAAATGCATCATTTCTCTGTCTGCTGCACTTCTTGTATTTTTCATGATTGTAGCTTCAAATATCCCCAAGGTGTCTGTTGGGTGGATATTAATTTATTTTCCCAATTTGGTTTATCTAAAGGTAGTTTGGGATTGGAAATGAACCACATGTTCCAAACAGACAACACTGGTAATAAGCAGAATCCTGTTCTAGTTATTAAAAACTGAACAAAGCACGTACAATTTCCCTTAGTTTCAAGAAATATCAGGTAAACTGTGAAAACATTTAAAGTTTTGACTAAATTAGTTCTGTGCTTATGTGTAACATTGCATTATAAATTTCTTATACTGCTTTTTCATGAGAACACATTCAAAGATTGGACCGTTCTGAGGAAATCATCAAATCAATAAAATTGCAAATACATTTCAGTCAGGGCTGCACAATTTCTAAAAGATATTGTGAAATTATTTATGATATTGGAGGAAATTATCCTTTGTGCATCATTGTTCTCATTTTACTGAAAAATATATAAAAAGCTGTTTGCTTGTAGAATATGATCATACTAGATACATAGATTTTGCCTTTCACAAACATTGCGATTGTGTGTGTTACAGCAAGTGTGCTTCAAAATGTTTGCATGTGGTTTGAAACCAGAGAAGGATGACTGTGTTGCAGACTGTGGCTGGAAAGGTGAGAAAAACCAAGAAAAGGAAAACAAAAAGCTTTTCTTGAGCCGCGTTGTTTACAGCTGGGTTACTATCGGACTGCAGATCGATTCCAACTGGTCGGTGCACTGACATTAAGTAGACCAGTGAAGCAGCTAGTTAGACACCAGAGCTTAGCCTGAGATCATTACACAGCACTAGCAGCCTGTGCCAGCCACATACTCTGCTGGGTCTTCTATGTGCTCATGAAGACATGCAGCATGCTATTTTCTGATGGCTCTGCCATGATCTTTTTTATATTTGCCTTATGTATCAACCTCTGGGGTTGCTAAGTCAAACCAAAAACAGACACAGGGAGTCAAATAGATTCATTGAACATCAGGAGTTGATCAAAAACAAGCTTGTCAGACCAGTAACACACACGTTTTGCGCTGAATGTTGTGTGTTTTCAGACAGGCAGGGGGGCTACACCACATTTCAGCCCACCTACCCAAAGCAATTGTGCTCTGGAAGCAGTCGGGAACCTCTCTGGCCTGATTTGCATGCTGGTTCTTCATCTGTTCGCCAAAGTTGAACATAATAACAGTTGATAATAACAGTTTGATCAATCAATCACCCGTTGTAATTTCATTCAGAGGGTTTTAATTTGTCCTTTTGCACCCAAAGCATTTCTGCAACATTTTCACCTCATAATTGCAACAACATCAGGGAAATCTTCCCACTGCTCAGTCGTTTTCGATTTATAAGAAACTAAAATATAGCGCTAGTGATGCAGGTGCAGCACCTCAATGACAATAGGCAACTAAAATAAGACCCTTTTACTTGGAAACAAGCTCTTAATTGAGCTCTTGGTTGAGAAGTACCATTCACCTTTGAGAGCACACTTATAGAAGCACTGATTGTTCCACTTTACCTCCTTCACATGTCATAATGCGTGCTGTGCAGTTCGATCCCTTGACAACAACAATGTAGTTAGGTCTTTGACTTGCAAAGGTGCGGAGGCTTGTAGTTATTGGTGTGGGAAGGTGCCACAGAGTGCTTTCTGGTCAGTCTGGGCCAACAGGGACAACAGCCTGCAGGCACAGCTGTAGGCACTCCTGTAAAGGTCACCCCGGCCCGACCACGCACCCCATCAACCGCCATCAATGAACACTCTGCCCTTTTTTGCTTTAAAGCAACCTATATAGTTATTACCACTACACATTTCTCCATCTGTTCCATGTTTTCCTTCAAAGCCCTTCTACATCTGACACACCTCTTCAATCTGTGGCTGTTCTGCTATTTGTACAACAGGGCACAGCATCATAGCTTCATTCTGTCCCTAAAAAGTGTCCCTGAGTGGACAAATGGCTGTTATATACAAAGCTATTTCTATTCCTCCTTCAGCTGCACATACAGGATACAGTAAATACATCCCCAAGGGGTTGTCAACAAGCATTCTGGGAAATATACAGGGCTTGAAGTACCTGTAGACAATGCTGATGGCATGTTAAGGGAAAAGAGGTCAAAGGAAAAAGTAAATTACAACACTAAATAACTAGCGTAGAGCAGCGAGCATTACAGATTAATAATGTCCAACGCTGTGAAAGGAGCACAGGGTCCTCTAGCTTGCCATCTATAGGACACAGCTCTAACTATGACATACTGTAGTGTAAGGACAGTGTGACATACTAAATGGAGCACGAGGTATGCAGACCTTCTGAGCAAATGATGCTTCACCCTGTGTCTATATGGTTGATTTAGTGCTGATGGTGCACAATAAACAAAATGGTAGTAAATTTCTTTCTTCAACAGCAACAAGCAATAACATACAACAGACACATCTGGCTGTCACATGTGCACCATGTCATTTCCTTTTCTTATCAGGCGCTCATAAAATGTGGATATGAGCTACTTTTTTCCCCTTTCACAATTATATGAAATCCATTTGAACAAAAAGAAAATTACGAGGATTACACATTACGGCACAAAACTTTTTTAATACCTCTGCGTCAAGTCAAGCCTCTCAAAAAAACAAACAAAAACACACGTGAGTCCCATTTCTGTGAGTAGCACCGTGTTTCTGAACGTCTCTGACATATAACAATATACAAGCATTATTAGTCCTTAGAGCAGGCTTGCTACATGTTTATTGGCTCTCTGACTCTGATGAGATTTACTCTTTAGTTTGACAATTCTACAATGTCATGTAGCAGACACTTTTATCCAAAGCCGCGTACGTTTGAGAGTTCGTACAACACAAGCAAAGATGAAGTCAAAGACAACACATGAGTTAGTGCCCTGGGTTAAGTATGAGTCTATTATGACATAAGAGCTATTAGGCAGTGCAAACATTTTTTATTTTTTTGTAGATTATGTGTGAAGTTGTTCAGTAAAGAGCTGGGTCTTTAGTCTCTTCTTAAAGATTGAAAGGGACTCAGCAGATCTGATGGAGTTTGGGAGTTCGTTCCACCACCAGGGAACCACAGAGGAGAGAGTCTAGTTTGAGACGCCCTGCAGCAGTGGAGGAGCCAGACACCTTTCACTGGAGGAGTGAAGTGATTGTGAGGGTTTGTGGGCCTGAATAAAGGAGTTCAGGTAGGCAGGAGCTGTGCCAGTTGCTGTTTTGTAGGCAAGGGACAGGGTTTTGAATTTGACGCAGGCTGCAACTGGGAGCCCTTGCAGAGAGATGAGTAATGGAGTGATATGTGCTCTTTTGGGCCGGTTGAAGACCAAACAAGCTGCCTCGTTCTGGATCATCTGCAGAGGCTTGTTATTAGAGTTTGATACCGAATGAGAAACACTTTTTGATACTGGAAAGTAAGCTAGTTCATTACCCAGCACGACTACCAACAAGACTAAAAGTATATACTCCATTAAATCCCACAATATGTATGTGTCTGATGTAACACCATTAGTCCTACTGTAAGTGGGTTTAAAAATGGTTATCCAAATAATAGAATTCGTCATCTGAGACTTATACTGTATGGAAATTCAGTTTTTATATTTGCCTGAATCCACTCCACCCAGCGGACTGATGTGTCTGGCATCATGACATGAAACATATCTCCAGTGAAAAAGCGTTGAAATGTAAGGTTTACAAAAACCTTGAATATTTATATCAAATCTGAAAAACCTCATCAAAACTCTTCAGCCCTGAAGGGTCCATGTCCATTGTATTATTAACATATACGTTAATAAGTGCAGGTGACTAAGAATCTACTCCTACACCATGTAAGTGTAATTGCAGTGGCTCCATTCTTTGCCGTCACTCACTGCTGAACTTTTGGTACTGAGAAAGTGATGCTCCTATTCATAACAGTAGTGGGTGTACTATTTCAATCATTAAGACTTGAAGCTTGCTTCTGGCAGAGAATTATTAATGCTTTTACACCTGCGTAAAATTCATTTCGTGTTAAAGGTCAAACAGAAATCTCTTTTGGCTCAGTTTTCATTTGTTGTGGGAGTAAAACAAAAAAAAATGAAAATTACGTTTGCTGTTGCTAAAAATACACTTTTAAATGTATAATTCCTAGACTTTATATATCACACTATATAATAAAACTGAGATGGGTGTGGATGCATTTTGAATGATCCCATGCAGAATATGAATCATTGTGGATAAAATGCATATTGAAATTACATACCACAGTTAAAGCTTCCATTTTAGCGATATCCTCTCTCATTTCCCCAATATTGATTCACAGTGATTTCTAGCATAAGGGTGATAATGTGTTTTTCCATTAGCATTATTTCTTCAAAATAGATTTTCCAAAGCTACATGTCCATCTGAATGCATGTGCTTCCTGCTGTTGTCACCATCCCATTGAAGCAATTTCTTCTCCAGACATCCCAGGAGTCGAGCTAATTTAACCAGCTGGAATAAAAGAACCAGCATGAGGAAAGGACATAAGGTTAAGCAGATAATGTGCTCGCAATACCAAGCTGTCATCGGTTGCTTCTCCGCTGTTTGTTTGCTTTAACTTTTTTTTCTAATGGGCGTTTTTATTTTTTTTATTCCCATTTCCAATTTCCGCGCTCTGCGGTGCTGTCGGGGCTGGTCACCGTTCGGGGGCGAGGGTAAGAGCACCGTGGCCAAGGGCACGTCCGCCCGCCTGTGACTCCACTGTCAGCACTAATGCATTCAGGGCAGAGCTACATGCCTTTTCAGGTGTGTCGCAGGCTGCGGCGTCAGCAGATTGTAATCAAATCCAATCTGGTATTAAAAGACGATCTTGACACTTGACTCCCATCAAAAGAAAACAGCGAAAGTTAGTGTGTGTAATGGGATTGTAGACGAGTCCTCGATGATCTTCCTGCCTCTGGTCACCTTATAAAACTTAATATGGAGCTCGCACTAAATTCAACCTCTTTGAATGGACTCTATAATGATCCTTTGATGTGCACCGCGGTGCAGGAAGCATACTCCTGTGGAGCGTTGATGCATGACGTACACATACTAACTCCAACAATACCAATGCATCAGTCAACGATGCATATCTTCACACGAGGCTTCGCAGCTGATTTGGCAACCTGTTTTAAACATATTCCAACTGCCACATTGACTTCTCACTTAAAAAGCACTTTGAAAAATCTCTCTCATGCGGGCATATGTGAAGCTGGCTGTAAATCTCAGTCACTGCTCAGCGAGGAAGTGTTAAGCATTCATCTACACTTTCACTCATGTATTCATTCAGATGCACAGTGTCACCTTAAAGGGAGAAACTGAATTCAGAGGAAAATCAATATGATAAACTGCTACTTGTTTTGTCCCTAAATTGTTTCAGTTTGGAAATCGATACGGTAGCCAGAGCCATTCATCACCGTTTGAGAAGAAGTGGGCGCCCCGCGGGAAAATATTAGGGCCTCCATGTGGAGCAGGGGAGAGAAAAAAAGAAAATGCAATGGGTGTTAGTGCGAGGTGGGTGAAAAGGGAGGTAGGCTGATGGCAGGCAGAGGGAGAAATAAGGAATAAAGACAGTGAGAAAATCGAGACGGAGAGGAAGAAGAAAACAGAGTGGGAAGAGGAGAATTGTAAGATGCTTGTGTCTCTCCATCCTCCCCCTCTCTTTCCCTCAGAAGGATGGATGACGTGCAGGGGTTTATCAGACTCTGACAGACACAATAAAAAATAACCTTCCCAGTGTGGGGCCTGTTCAAATTAATACAGTGCAGCAGGCGACGCCTGAGCCGGGTCATTAGGGGCCGCAGACAGCGTCATTAAGACAATGGGCAGATTATAGCAGTTACATGTGACAAACTGCCGACGTGGACTCTGCCATGTTCCTCGGCTGACCTTTGGTGAGCATCATCATGACTCTGTAAATCAGGAAGGAAGGTAAAAGAACGAGGGGTTACTGTGAGTGGTTATTATGACAACGGTGCACCATTGTCTTTTATTGCTACGGCTTGTTATGGCTTATTGCTGTTCGCTACAGATGTGGGGGATAATTTAGTATGTCAGAATCCACTTAAAATGTTGTTGGTGTGTATTTGTTTAATAAATGACATTGTGAATCAAGTCTCAGATTGGCATTTAAAACCTATAAAACTGCTTATGTCTCCATCTAAAACAAACGGCATATTACATTTGAATCTATTACAGGTTGTGGTTGCTGTAAAATGAGATTTCACTGCCTCGCTGATTGTCTTCACAGCAGCAAAGTCAAATCTCAGATGGTTATAGAGGAGGAAGTTAATTCAGGGGAACAGTGATATGAATTTAAATCAACTCTTAGTAAATGAGTGCAACTGTTGTGCTTTGAAAGAAAAGTATGACCTTTTGTTTTGCTGTTAATTAGGGGAACTTCTGACAACTAATGCCCGGTGGTATTACATAGCCTGCAAAAATGTTTTGTTTGCTGTTTTTGCTCATCATCTACTTCTAATTTAGTGGGATATCATTATGCATCCGTTTTGCACAGACGTCTAAAAACACACTCTTTGGTGGTAAAAAAAAACAGTTGAAGTTCAAGAAAGTGCATTTAAACGCCACGAAACAAGACATCTCATTCTTTAGAGAAGTGATATTCATGCTCGGAGAAACTCAAGTTAATTGGATGCTGTGGTGTTTACACTCTCACTGTGTTTACTTACACCTTCAGAGGTCAAAATCCAACATTACATTTGGCATGAATCACAATAAATTGCAGTCGAAAGCATCCGCGTGTTCCCCCTGGGCTTGAAATTACACAGAAACAGAGAGAATATCACAAGCTCTTTGCTGTGTAACCACTGCAGTCATGACTGGGAGGTTTAGATGAAGACACTTCCTGTCAGAGAAGCCGTTATAGTGTAAAACTAATCCAACCTCGAGTCTGCCAGGCCAGGTGAAATGTGAACAATACAAGTATTAGTCATTAAATGCACCAAAGCTTTTGTACACAGAGCATAACAGGTGAACAGATAGAGTGAGGGGAGGGAAATTACTTGGCAACTAACCATTTTCTGTTTTTTTCATTTTCTATTTTGGAAATGAGATGTGCAAACGTACAGCCTACCATGAAATTAGCTTGGAGTTCTAGTATACTGTTGGTTTCAAAACATAATTTCAGTGCTCAAGTATGTTTGTCTGGGTAACATCATCAGTTTTCCACAGTATAAATAGCTGTAGACACTGATATACAGTGTCAGTAACACATGAAAGGGACTAACATAACACAAATGACAACAGGAATGACATTACAGGGCTGAAGCTAGCAGTGAAGACGCGGAGGTCATTTCTTCCATAACATTTCAGGACATATCAAGGCTTTGTAATGACAAGAAGACTTTCCATTACACAGTGTATTTTCTCAGCTGCCTTGACCTAACTTTACTGTTTAGATATATGGCTATGCTAGTAGATATGTGGGGTTGTACTAAGCTACCCTGGGGCTCTGAGCTAACTGTTACCATCAATATGCTGACATACAATGAAAATGCTAACATGTTGATGTACAGGAGGCGTAATATTTACTATGTTCACCACAGTTTATTTGCTAATTAGCACTAGATACAAAGATGGTCATTTCAGGATGTAATTACCTTGTGATTTACAAGTTTGCAACCACAACATTGTCCTGTTTAAGTGTTGTACATGTTTTAATCTTAGAAATTTGACCCTTTCACAGTGTGTTTGTAATTTAGTGATAGTTAATTGTATCCTTTGTGTTACCTTAAAAATGTGTTATACAGCATTCAGTTGAAGTAAACAACAAGATCTCCATCCTAAGCGACAGAATATGCAGTTTGTCAATAGCACTCATAACGACACATATGAGCGTTTGTCATATCGACCCATATGTGTTTCGCAGCTCACAATACAGAGTGAAGCGTTCTAACTAATAGCACACACGTCATTATACATACATGTACGCTTTGCAGTTGTAAAATAGTCTATTGTAAAAAATAGTTTAAACAGTAAACAAATATACGTAAGTGCCACAAGTGAAGTGGTTGTGTGGTTATACGGTGGAGGAAAGTCTTAAACATAAATATACTTGTATTTTGCTGCCTGTACAATTCCCCTCTTGTCGAAATATGATAACTTCTGGCCAACATTAACCAAGATGGTGATGGCCGACATGCCAACCTTTATGCTTTGAAACATTATAATGTTGTCCACAGACCAATGGGTGACGTCACACAGGCTATGTCCCCTTCTTGGATCATCTTCTGGGGAGTGTAAATATCTACAAATTCTAGCAATCCGTCCAATAACTTTTGAAATGTTTCAAGTTTCTCAGCATACATTTTGTTGTGCCTGTTGTCAGAGTTTTGATTCAATTTTGACTTCTGTCATATCAAGGTCGTGATATTGCAAGTGTCGAGTTTGCTTGAAGCTCTGACAATGCAATACAAAGTGCTCCAAAGGGAAGAACCGTCTTGTCTTTCCTCTCTGGTGTCATTGTGTCGGATTCTCTCTGATTCAGGCATTCAGCATTTTGTTTCGTGCATCTGTCACTGCCACTTTGTCTGGCAGGTGAAACGGCGGCGATAAATAAAACACCAAGGTGGAGTGTTCACCCCGCTGTAAAGCACTGATCGTGAGTTTATTGCATCACTTTGGAGTGAGAGCAAACATGATATCTCATCACACTCTCTTCAGTTTCTCTGCGCGGTAAGTGCTGAAAAAAAAGCATTTTGTATAAATGTGGTTTCAAACAACATAAGAACATAAGAGCTTTGGATGACACCTATTCAACAAACATCAATCATAAAAAGTCAGATATTTTATGATGACATGTTTTAGTAATCCAGGCCTGCCGTATGAAATATTAAAAGCAGGGGTATGTTGGTGTTGACTTTGATCACTGTCGGCCTTGCCTGTCTTCTGCAGCTCTCCTCCCGTCAGGCTAGATCAAAGCACACAGCAACATGTGTTTCGGGCCCGACTTTTCCCCAGAACTCACATTCGCCTTGTTCTGCTTATCTACAACAATGATGACTCCTTAAAATTCAGGGTGCTGCATGTACTTCATTAATTTATTTATTAGCCTGCCTCATGCTGTGTGTCACTCTGAAGAGGACCCACTGGTGCGCTCATGTTGACACTGGGACAAGAGCTCTGATTTGTGACACCAGTCAATGGACCAACAGAGACGAGGGATTCCACGCAGGCAAATTAAGCCATGCATTGTAAGGCAAGCTGTTCTCACAAAGCTGTTTTGTCAGAGTGAGAGTCAGACAGGAGGATTTAAACGACACCAGCGCTGCAAAAATAACTCTTTGAACATAAAATAGCTTTCTAGTCTTTATTTGTGGGAGAAAAGACTTTCATACAGGTTTTAGACGTTTCTCTGCACCGCTGACAAAAAGCTGAAAAGGCATTCGGTTCTAAAAATTTATGTTGTGAAACCAGTAAAAATAGATTTACTGATGTTTGCATTGGGATTAAAGATAAACCCGGCAGATGTATTCTGCAATAAATGTATGAATTTGAACAGTGTTCATGCTCATATTTGGAAGGAGACCGCTGTATTCCCCCAGCAGAGCCCTCCGAGCAGAGCAATGTGACATCACAGAAATGGCGGCACATATTGAATAAACATAGACACAACGAAATGTACAGCACAGAGTACACACAGTGGCACAAAACAGAGTTATTAAAGCAGTACAGATGTCCATGCCAATTTAGCTCTACTACTAAATACAAAATTCCTTTTATTCAAATTGAATTTATTTAGTTTTAGCCACATAGTAGCATGGCTCTAAGAAAGCCAACGTCGGCCCGACCGTCAGCCTGCTGGTTATATCCAAACCTTTTTATGGTGCCATTTGGGGAGCTCTCAGAGTGCTCCATGTGGATCTCACCAGCAGTGATGTTGTCCTTTTTCCATTATTACTGTGCTTGATTATGTTGATATTGTGTAAATATATGTATGCATGTAGTCCATTCAGTGTTGCCAGATGTACAATAATTATCGGATTTATACCATTAATTTGCCCTCTGTATGTTGCACAGTCAGTAAGGAAAAAGATGCGAAAATGTACACCAATTTGACCATCTTGTGGTGCTTACAATTAGTGCTTGGTTTTAGTCTGTGCTGTCTCTTTCCAATTCATTTCCTGACATGATCGGGGTTGCTAAATGTGAATTGTACATCTGTGTTAATGCATCTTTCCTCAAGTGACCTCTTGCCAGCCAATCATGCTTAGTATAGGCTATAATGAACGTGACTCATTGCTATAATAAAAAACAAATAAATCCCAAAACAATAAATACATTTGTAGGCATGTCAAAATGTAATATGTATGCCTGCACTTTGAAATGACTAATTTCCACCTATTTGTTATGGCTAGGGTTATGACTCATGTAAGACCAATTTATTCAAAATATGACCATTTTAAGCTACTGGTACAATAGTTTATAATTTCCCATATGGCATTGCTGAGCCCCTCCACTCACTGCGTCACAGCAGGTGCTGTGTTCCTCCTAATGAAAAGATGGGGTTGTTTTCTTTCAGGCTCAACTGGCGAACTACCTCTGAGCATTTCATTTAATTTTTCATTAATTTCAGTTAAGTCACTTTAAGCTGTATCGCATGTTCAAACTAAGCTCAGAGAAAAGTTTTGAAAGACCATATTTCTTACAAATGACCAATTTCACAAGATCACAAGATCACATGAGAATTCCAGGATCACAAGATCATAGATCCATCTTGTCAGGCTATTAGTTATGCGTTTGCATCTGAACAGCCAGTTTTCACCAATAAGAGGTGTAATGTGTGTAAGGACCAGCATCCATACAAGGCTACGAAGATGGAGTCATCCAATCACATGCTAAATATTTTTGGAAAGTGCCTACACTTTTCCAAACGGTTTCCAGTGACAGCTTCTCAGATGGTTCTATGTAACAAACCATCTGGCAGCGTCAAGTTACCTCACAAATAGAATGAGTTCAATCTTAATGAGGCACCCTGTTTAAATAAAGGATTTAATAGAAATAGTGCAACCAGAAACACATGGTGTGTTGGATTTAAATACCCACTCAAGGCATGCTTAGATTTCAATGAAGCCTTGGGACAAACAGATGCAGGACATGATATGGCAGCTGATTGTGGAAAAAACTGTTTTCTTTAACTTCAAAGCAATTTGAGGGAAAGTTTAAGGGTAAAATCAGATCATGCGGCAAAAAAGGTTTAATGGCCAGAGTGTCAGCCAAGTGGCTCACCGTGTCCGGAGTCTGCAAAGTGATTGAGAGGAACAAGGGTCCCGGGAGACGGAGTTCTAAGTAAGAGCGATTCTCTCTGCTGTCTCAAAGTATGGACCACCATCCCGGTGACCTTCTGCTAGCGTGCGGATGAAATTGGATGATTTCTTGCTGGGGCTGAAGAGGAGTGACAGGTGGCTGTGCTCCCAAGCCTGAAGGAGAGTCGGTCTTCTCAATCCAGTCCCTCGCTCCCTGCCATCCTTCCTTAGCCGCGATCAGGAAACATCTCACAACATCATCACTTATTTATGGCCAGATATGAAGAGCTATATTCCAATCTCACTGGACATTAGGGAAGTTTCAATATATGCATTTCGCTGCTCTAATTTGCAAGCGTGATTTAATAAAAATGCAATCATATTTGCCATGTGAACTCAAGACAGTTCTTTATTTAAATATTAGTGACACTGATGCTGCACCTCTGGGCATTATGTTTATTTATGTGTTTATTTCTTGGTTATTACACATCACGTCTGTTCCTATGGATCATCTGACATTTGATCAGTTTAACTTGCTCGTATTTAGCTTAAATGGATTAACTTTTGACTTTTAAGAAGGCGCATTCTGGTCAGAATGTGTAAAGTTTTCCACAGTGCCGTCATGAGCAATTCTTTGGCCAGAAAACCAAAGAAGTGAGACTCTAATCCGTGATGACATGCTGATATACTGCTTGGAGCTGCTTCATTGACCATGAATGGGAGACTGACTTTGTGTACTCATACAATGTTTGCCCGAAGTTTCACATCCAAGTAAGTTTTATATAGATAGTGCTATAACTTTCAAAAGTGAAAATCTGTCCTCCGTTCCCAGGAAAATAATTCTGCAAACTGTCGCGGACACGTTTCATCATTCGGTATTCATCTCCACGCAGCTGAAATATCAGAGACACACTTGTGTACGCATGCACGCAGGAGTGTGTATTAAATCAAATGCACAAATGCAAACATACACACAGCTTCAGACGTGACTCTTACTTTTTTTCCCAGCCAGACAGAGCAGCAATCTGACTCTGCATTCAGGATGATGTGGCTTCTCCAGACCTCTGGGAGATTGAGCCACCAAAGAGGATAAAACACACGGCATGGAAAATGTTTCATCACCATCATCCTGCCAGGTCATCCGAGGCTGTTAACATGCACAACTGCTCTCCTTCTGTTGTGTGCTAATACTGTACAAATGAGTCCTTGAGCATTCTAGTTCTTCAAAGGAACGTGGATGAGAAGAACAATGGATTCACCTCTTTCCTCTGTCATCTTTGTTCTTAATTTGCTCAGCATTGTGGGTGCAAACCAGCTCACACTGGTGTTGTATACACAGACAAAATAAAGGAAAAAAAAACATGCACAAATAATTAATGAATTAAAACCCTCAGGGAGGGCTTTTAAATCTACATAATATCAAACCGTAGCTTTTTCTTTTTTAATAACAAGGCGTATTGGGTTCTGTGATGTATTTCTTGCATGCCTAATTACTGAGATATGAATTATCTTTCGTCCTTTGCAATTTAGTAAATAAATCCCAAGGGAGCTCATTTGAAGCAGGAAATAGGCCATATTTCTATGTGGAGGAACCACCATGTGAATGGAGTTCCATAGGGGAAATATGCAACCAAATCAGTCATGTAATGGAGGAAATCAAAGCACCACACACACAACCTTGTTTACTCAGAGGATGCTAGCATGCAGTTTCTGATAACCAGGCAACAACTCTACCGCTTGTCTTTAAAAAAAACATTGCTGCACTTGTTTGCCGAGTTAAAAGGAGAGATTAAGATCAGTAAATAACAACACAGCCCTTAATGGAGATCAGTGCAGGTAAAGAGTTAAGCTTGCATGTTTGGGAGAAACGATTAAGCAGAGAGGAAGCCAGAGCCTCTCAGAGAGAGAAAGTGACTGTACAGGCCAAACAGAGCAGACCTATAGGTGGGTTATTCTGGGTCCTTCTGAGCAGGCAATGGGCAGCCCTGCAGGTACCGCTCTCCCTGAGCTGAGACCACTCCAGACAGACTGCAGTAATTTACATTGACAAAGCTGTCAGAGGAGAGGTGGCCTCCCGCATGGTGATGGATGCCGACCTGGGAGGAAGAAAAGAAAGAGAAAGAAGGCGAGAGGATTCAGGAAATGAGCAAAGAGCAAAGGCAGATATCAGATTTTCAGGGTGTAGTATCTGAATAATACTGAGCACACACAGTAATAAGACAGTGACTCATACAATAAGAAATTCACCTTCTACAAGAGATCAAAAGCACTCCCCTACAAGTCCAGACTTCTATCCCTGTGTTTCTCCGAAGGGCTATCGATGAAACTCCCTGGCACTTACAACCTTACAGCAAAATGCAATATGAGACACACCAGGTCCTATCAATATTTGATGCCTCTGTCTGTCTTTCACATGGGGGTTAGTGGAATAACAAAATAAAGTAACAGAACAGTAGGAGAGGAAGGAAGTGGCCAACTTCTCACCCTCCCTGTTTTTCCATTCCAACTTCCTGTGGAAAGATGTGCTGACGCTGCATCTCCCCGGGCAGGTGCTGTGTGTGTGTCAGGAGCCCCCGGTGAGCAGCTCCTCGCTCCTGTCACCTCTACTAACACCGGCCCTCGTCAGCAGGGGCCGGCGCCAGCGCCGCAGCCTCCCACTCCTCCTGTCACCTGTCCTCGCACAGGCCAAGGTGACTTTGTTCCCCCCTGATGGAAAAATGACAGCTGCTGCAGCTACAACGTCCGAAAAAGTCAGGGTGCAACCAGTTGGCTTCTCTCTGTCCTTTCCTCTCATTCTTTATTCCTCCCTCGCCCTCCATTCCTCTCTCTATCATTCTGTAGGTACAGTTTTTCTCCATCACTCTATACAAATGTCTGTTTTCTTTTTATTCAGTTTGTGTTTTTGTGCAGCACACTGGTCTGCTCTTTAAATTACCTAAATTAAAGTTTTATGATGGCGCCCCTTGTGAAACTGCATTAAACACTCTGTCTACATACCATAGATAGAGATCATCTTTAAATATCATTTTCAATTACATTTGCATAAAGCAATAAATGTCCCCATTTTGTCACTGTCAACCAGACAGCACGACGCAAAACCCCTCTTTGCACCTCATTAAATTATTTTTTTTTACCCACATAGACGTGTCTTGTTCAGCACCTTGATTTCTGAACGAGTAATCTCTTAAAACAGATATATAAAGACTTATGAAGGCAGAATCTGTAGACTGAAGTGTTCTGGTTTCTGTATGTAGCCTAAGTAGTATTCACCAATCATGTGTGAGTGGGTTTTGGTTCAATCCAGGTAAACGGTCCATTTGGAGAGCAAAAGAGACCTAAATGCATTGGCCCAAATACAACCTGGAAACACAACAGCTATCCTATGACGATAATGTAACTTTTTATTCACTTTTGTTCTTTCTATCTGCATTCATATGCAAATATCTGTTATAGGAATTAGCCAAAATATTGTCTCGGCCTAGAACACTTACAAAAATAATCCATGAAGTTGCAAATTGGACTGTAAACAATGACTGCCAAACCAAAGAGGGGGTCTTGGCCTAGATATCCATTATCTGGATATTATCTGGCTACACTGGAACCCCAGAAATATTGACCGATGCCCCCAGAGGCTAAGTTGTCTTCAGACGGATAGCTGATGCTTTCCAAGATTGTCCCCAAACAGCTGTTAGTGTTAGCTGGCTATACAGCTTATACACAAATGTACATTGGGCATTTGAGACGCTACATGGTGTGGCCCTTATTCTTCAGTACCACTGCTGACCTTTTGACCTCTGTGACGTATGCTTACATTGTGCTGGCTTTCTTCCTTTCAATGATAAAATATTAACAATACATTTAGAAATGCCTTGACAACAGATGGGGGTGGCTAATTGTTTTCTAGCTGGTCTTTAAAAACCCATGTAAATTAAGGAGGGCCGAGTAGTGCCTGTCTTTATTTTTCAACCCCCACACTCGCTTTCCACTCAATCCAAATCAAATTTAAATCTCTTGTCCCGGCTCAGGCCTCCCTCAGTAGTCGATTGCTGTGCTGTCACTGTTAGTTGGGTTGATGCAGACCAATATGGATCCCATTCAATAGATGTAAGCTCTGGGACACTGGGATTCATAGTCTGGCGTAATTTGAATCCCACAGTTACTTTCATGCGATGAATGGCAATTACAGACCATTAGATACAATAATTTATCCCAGCAATGCATCCCTCTTCATATTTGCATTACACTGCGTCTTTAAAACCTCTAGCATTTGCCAGAGGGGATTTCCTGAAGCCTCGAGGTCTGAATTATTTCACATGACATGTTAGCTGTGAATTAGGCATGGCTTGGGAATCTGGAGTAAATAGTACGATTTCCATGTTTAGGGTGATAGTGTTGAAAATGTTTCATTTGAATTACAGATGGCTCTCGGAGCATTGTGGCATGACTGAAGTGAGAGTAATTGGCGAAATGTAGATGACACACAATGCTGCACGCATTAGTGCTGCAACACATCCTGAAATTGG
>CAFUXE010000472.1:688363-723412 GCA_903364295.1 Serranus cabrilla
TTCATAGCAGACTGATTTGTCTGCTCTTCTCCTGTTGCACTGTAGATTGCGTCCCGAGCTTTTGAGCAGCTCGCATGAAAAATGTCTGCTGTCAACACAGTGTGTCTCCTGGACAATGGTAGCCGAAATCCTGTTTTGAGCTTCTTCTTTTTTAATGGATAGCAGGGACTAAAACCTGATGAAATGGAACAGTTGTGTTGAGTGTACACACACGCACACACAAAAGGAGGATAGAGACTGTGGTGAAAGACAGAAAAAAAGATTTCCGTGTTTTTCCATTCCCTTGAGCACTGGAAGGATGTTGCGCTGGGGACTCACGCTGTGATAAAAGGGGAGAAACGAGATATCAAACTATGCTGTCCACCTGCTGTCTTCTCTTGCATTCATCATTAGATGAACCTGTCATATAGGCCTTGCTTCGGTCAATTATCACCATCATCCATTTCCTGCTTCAGACTGTATGCGGTGAGTGGCCATCTGCTGCGACATAGCTGGAGTCATGGGTCAGGCGAGTGGTTGCTGTTGTACGGTAAAGAAAGCCGCCTCTGCCGTGGCTTTGAGACAAACTTTGAAGTTTCCAGCTCAGAAACAGCAAATGAACAAATGCAGCATTGGCTCTTTGAATATCATTTAGCACAGGCTGTCACTTGTGAGACATGTGAAATTGAACTCGCATGTCAGTCCAAACAGTTCTGTTCAGTTCTGTCAGAGTGGATGGACGACATCACACTTCCTCCGTCTCTCTCTCTCTCTCTCTCTCTCTCTCACACACACTCACACACGTATACCATGTACTGCTGTGTGAGAGATATCTCTAACAGCCTCATGTTGACTCATTTAGCATCTGGCGCCGCTCATCGTTACACTCTGAGCATGTATAGCCGGTACTGCAAGTTGTCCATATTTTCACCTCATTTTCAAGATCTTTCACACCAAGGCTGGAGATGGCAGATGATGACATCATTCAAACATGTGCGGGCAGGTACTCCGTCCTGATGCTCACTGAAAAGCTGGAGACTTTTTATTTACGGACAGCAATTCTGACTCGAAGATGTTATTCAGCAGATATCATTTTCTCAATTTCTAGGCTTTTCTTTTTGGTCACACCTATATCATTTTTTCCTTCAGGGGCAATAATATAACAGCAGTGAAAGATAACCATTATGCTCGACTGTGTCATTTTATATTTGAGCGGGTGCAGTGTTTTCAATCTCAAGAGGTGTACACAGTTGAGCCACCAGCTGTGAGAGAGATGTTGCAACCTCACCTCTGTTTTTATACATGTATTGTGACTCCAACATTCATCCAAAGGATATTTTCTCCGCACAGCACTTTGCAATAAGTTGTGTTTCTTATGATGGCAAAACTCTCTCTAAGGACTCTTTTAAAATGTCTGTTTCTTTGCTTTAACCTCTTCAGAAAAAAAATTAATTAGTTTTGGATAACAAACAGTTTTTCCTCCTTTCTTGGCTAATGATGTAAGAGTTGTAGATGGTGCTTTTCTATGATTTTGAAACTGTAAATTAGAGCATAAGGCCTGTGAAGATTAAACACCAATTCATCTGCCATGAATTGTTCGTTCTCCCTGTAACATAATGGTTATTCTTATATGTTGCAGCTTTATCATTTATTATGTTCATCATTCCCGAGGACTGATAAGTGCATTTCCTCCATTCTCCCTTTTTTCTGTCATCTGTGGGTTTAAAACCTGGAGCTGGAAATCAAGCATTCCTTTGTTCACTGTTCATTTGGAAGGCAGACTTTGCTGGCTTGTCCCTCTAAGCAGCGATATTGTGGAAGCAGCTCATGGCAAGCATCCTCGGAAAAAGATATTCTGCTTCGCTTAGCAGGTTCATGAATACTGAACGGCATTGTAAAGATCAAACGGAGCGAACGTGGTGTTCCAGCGTGCATGCTGGAGAGGAGTGTAGTTGACACTTTTGACACCTGCAATTGTGTCATTATTACAATGCGGTGATGGTCGGGGTAAATGTTTATTGAAATGAAAATCTGCCACGAGCTATTTGCTGTAGTTAGACATTTTGTAGTCGTACTGTTCACATCTAGATTTTGAAGTGAAAGAGAACTTCTTTATTTAATCTGTCATCAGTGTAAATGTGCTACTATTAGAAGAGTCAGCCCAACTATTCTGCCTGTTCATTGGCATCCTGTAATATAAAACTCTGGGTCTGACTCCTGAGTCACTCTGTCTTGGTTTCTTCTGAGTTGTGAGTTGTGAATAACCTCCAGATAAAGCAGCAGTAGATAAAGCCTTATTTCATTGTGTTTGCTCCCTTCTGCTGTGCTGGAATCAGTAGTCAGAGCCTCCTTTAGAGGGAGCACTGTGGCTGTTGTATTTCTCCTTTATAGAAATGGGCCGTTTGAAGCAACCAGCAGCAAGAGATGTGCAAGGGGCCTTCGCACCTGTCTGGTGCGCTGTCTCGCCTTGCATATAGCCGTCGCCTCTCCTTGTCCTTCATCTTTGTTTAGAATCCTTGGGTCTGTTTTGGGTAAATGAGGTTCACGACCCTGGCTTTCTGCATGGCCAAGCCCTCACATCGTTTCCTCATGGTCGAGGGGTGGGGGCGATGAGGCTGGCACTCAGATGGAGAAAGCACTCTCGGCAGACGGTTTAGTAATTACACACTGGAAACCAATCAGCCTGAACACTGCTTCTTAATTAGCAGAACAAAACAATAGTGCATGGATTGGAGGACCCTGGAGGTCACACGCTCCCCTCAGGTATCCCACCGCGGTGCACTTTAAAGAGCCCCAATCCTCTTCGGCCACTCTTCACCTCTCTGTCTCCGATCACGACGCCAAGCTCCCGGTGATCACAGATGCATCTCAGCAGGTGAAAAGAGCCACCGCGTGCACCAGATGAAGGAGCCAGATCCCATTAAATGTGGCAGAGATGCTACTTTAAAGGTGTGACTGCCTGATAGCGAGAATGGATGAGCATTTGGGCCTCTCCTGGTGGATGCGGGCGGAAGAGAACAGCGGAGAGGTCACCTAATCCATTCTAATCAAGGCTACAGCGGCAACACACATGGTATTCATTAGTAAACAAGAGGAAGAGCTGCTGCACGACAAACAACTTGGCCATAATTAGCATGTAGAGGATCCTACGCTGGACAAAGCCTGTGATAGGGGTCAGGACAAACAAACCTCTGCTGTGTTTAATTCTTTACAATCGAAACTCCTCACATCAGATTACACCAGCTCTAAATCCATACACTTTGATGAATGCTCCCACTATAAATGGACCTCGTGCGTTTCTCTTGCACATTTGATATTTACAAGGATATTCATAATGTCTCGTAATGGACAACGTAGGCTCGCAATAATTCATCCTGTAACTCTACCCAGCATAAATTACTACCAGGAGAACGCTGCTTCCAATTTCCTGCATGGAAAGATCTAAGATGTCCAAAGGCTCTCCATAAAGCTTCATTAAATGACAGTAAAAGCATTTGAGATAAAGAAAACGTGCAGTATGTAGATTATAAGTACAGCAGTGGGTGTGTAACAGAGGATGTGGAGCTGCTGCAGTCTGACATGCTGCCAGGGACTTTTTCTATTCTCTGCTATTAACAGTTAGGTAGAGCAGGCTGGTAATAGTTTTTTCATGTCTATTAATGTCTCTCTCCAGAGCCAGCAGTTACATGCTGTGTCATTAAAGGTCAGAGTAAATTGGATCCTCAAATGAAGACAGTGTGGAAAAAAAAGGAGGACTTCTTAATGGCTTGCGTAAGGATGCCAATAAATGTTCTGATTATTATTAATGATTTTTTCCCACTATTGATTTGGCTC
This sequence comes from Serranus cabrilla, assembly GCA_903364295.1. Classification (NCBI taxonomy): domain Eukaryota; kingdom Metazoa; phylum Chordata; class Actinopteri; order Perciformes; family Serranidae; genus Serranus; species Serranus cabrilla. Next base: position 692,177 of record CAFUXE010000472.1, read on the forward strand.
TGTCTTGTTGTTGAGGTTTTGGGTGATCTCCCATAGTCCCAAGTATGAATGAGAATTATTCTGCGGCAGCCAGGGACTGTTTTACATATGTTTTTCATTTAATTTTAATAACGTATGTCTGTAAGAGTGCTGGATATAATGCTAGTCAGCATTGTTTTTCTCGACAAGGCCAGTATAGAAAAACTAGGATGAGCTATGTGCGTCGTTACAGAATTCAAAACCAGCACATTTCTAGAAAAAGAAGGGAAAGCAAGCCAGAAAAGAAGCACACAGATCGTGTCTACACTTTGAATGGCACAGTAGGATCTCCCTCAATTCCTCAAGGACAGTAAATACTTTATTTTCCACTTCTTAATATTAACCACATGCACACACTGAGAGGATACAATCTGGTCCACATGTAGATTTATATTAATGCTCGGAAGTATGAATGAGGTTTTGTTCTGCACAGAGAAAGTGCATTGTTAGCTGAGAGGAAGGTGTGGAGCTGGCTGATTACGGATTGTAGAAAAATGATTTTCACAAATTAATGTTTAATATTTTCTTTGGACTCTTTGCAGTGGAGGCTGCAACACTGCCTCTAATATCTCAAAATATAGTAGAGAGTTGGTGTAACTCATTTCACCTATAATAATAAAAAGAGGCTACGCCTAGAAAATGTAAGACTGAATGATCTTATTCAAACCGTTGTATATTACAGGAATAGTTCAGATTTTCCAGGTGTGTTTGTGTGAGGAGCGTATCTATAATGTATTTCCTACAGTAGATGGTGGTTGGCATTAGCTCTGTTTGGAGAAGCAGACAGGAGTATGGATGCTGGAGCCAATGTATTATTGTGGACAGGGCCAGCAACAACACTTATTTTCGCCAGCTAAAAAGTCAATATCAGTTTAAGTGTATGCTATATTTAGAATATTTTCAGCGCTTTATCTTGCTGTCAGTAAGCTCTGTTTAAGTTTACACGACAGGAGCTGAAACTGTTATCTATCTTCTTCTCAAAGCTCCCAGACTCCATCAACAAAAACAGCATTTTTACCTTGTAGAACGTTGTGGCTGGCCTCCAGCTGCCTCAATTGGTGAGTTTGTTTGTATTATTATTTGAATTTGGTGTTTTAAAGGATTTATACAGACTTAATATGTTTTGCTGCAGCCCCCATTTACTGCTACAGTCATCTACTGTAGGTGACACACTGACTATGTTTAAGTACCTCATATGACCCTATTTTAAAAAATCTGAACTGTCAGTTTAATTGAACACCATTGTCCACAATATCAACTATGAGCATAAAGGGTAAGCGTCTGAAAATATATTGCAAGCATAACAAAGCTATGAATATTACAGTCACTCTGTTTTATTTTAGAGTTAAGAGATACTAATAAAAGTTCAACTTTACTTAATTAACCTTTTTTGTTGTGAGTCAGACGAAAATGACAGAGGAAACGACTATTGATGGAGATTACATTTTACCACTAAATTAAAAAATGTGTGTTGGTTTTTCAGATATAATAGTCCCTTTATTGAGTTGTCTGTTATGGAAAAGATTAAGCCTGAGAAAATAGACATAATAATGACAATTATTTTATCATACACAGAGAACATTAATTCAATTCAATTTATGGTGGTAAAATGTAAGTCCTTCCCGTGGTCTATCATAAGTCCAACCACCCTGCAGCAAAAAGAAAAAAACAACACTGTGCCTATTTTCTGACCGCCCCTTTCCCACTTTAATCATTTTCATACAGTCCCTTAAAGCTGTTAACTGATGCTCCCTCAAAGTCGAGAAAAGCGAGTGATCTTCAGGTTATTTAAATGTAACATTTCTGCACAATAAAGGCTAGCCACTAGAAAGCACAACAGCGATTAGCTAAAGGGGTTAGGTCTATTTGTCCCTTTCCCCAGCTGGTTGGCTGTCATCACTACACTAGGTGCCAGAGAGTCCAATACTTGGTAATACTCACAGCACCTTTGAGGACAACAAGATAGAAGCACCTTCCTCCTCCCCATCATTTCTCTGCCATATCGACTGCCAAGTTGATATTTCAGTTGCTGTTATGTGACATTTGGCTGACTGAACAGAGGTGTCGGGGACAGCCATCACCAGGAGAGAAGGCAGAGCGTGTGTTGGGGGGGTGCAGGAGGAAAGAAAAGATAGAAAGCGCAGAAAACAGAGGAGGAGGGGTGTTGAAAGAGACACAGAGAGAGAACTAAGAGACAGTGAGTGAGCTGGAGAGACTGAGGCAAAGGAGGAGAGGCAGGCATGAGAGAAAGAACTGTCATATCCACCCTTATCACAGCGGTCTGCAGTTTTCCAAATGTCTCTTTTCAAGCGGCGCCGGAGTGTGCATATTAACTGTAATGGTGTGTCTTTGTCCAGGCTCCTGCTAGGCCATTCACATCCCGCACACTCTCGGCAGGCGAACTCCACCACGCCGCCACACACCCAACCGAGCCCAGAGGTCTCACCAGCACTACAAATGCACATCTCCTTGTTTTTGAACCAAAAGAGTCCTGTTTTATTCTTTCCAGGGAGTGTGCTGTGAGAATTTGCCATGTTCTTTGAACAGGTAGGAAAAAGAATAAAGTCAGAGAGAGAAAGCGGATCTTGAATACTTGCCACAGATCCGGCAGAGTTCGATTATTGATTCATCACAGAGAAAGGTTGCAACACTTCCTCACCTGGCGTCAAGTGTGATCCCTGTAAGTGGAAATGCTTTCATTGGATAAACTGTCCAGATGTAGAGTCCCCAGCCTACTTTAAGTAGCTCAGCTGTTATGCAATGATAACCTTGAAATCCAGCTCGCTGAGAACTCAATCTGTGCATCCAGCGCTGTAGAAACGTGCAGCACATAAAACTGTGCATCAGATAAACAAGTAGAGTCATATTCCCGGGTGAAATTATAATGAAATCCCGACATAAGATAAATGTTTGAATCTGTAGTGTGCCAGGCAGACGCGCACACTCATGAGTGTTCCTGTAATGTATGCTCGAGGGATGTGGGAGTACACTTGGTGTGTATTGAAGGATTTATATGATTTGTAAGAGTAAAATGTGATTAATCCCAGTCTGGGATATTTTCTTATCTGGAAAACATCACAAGCAATATAAGACGAACAACAGCAAACAGAAACAGGCTGGAAACGGAGCGCACAATATCATTTTATTTGTGCTCTGTCTGTGAAGAATAGCCCATCTTTTTTAAAGAGGTGAACCAGTTCATTGTAGTCTGATTAATCCAAAATACTCTGAGATGTACAAAGTGATTGTTACATTGTGCAGGACATGTAATGGTTCAAGGTAATATTCAGTAATTGAGGTTGTCTACATTGTGTTTCCCAGTAGACTGTCACACTTTGGGTTGATTTGAGAGGAACAAGAACAGTATCGTACAAAACCAAAAGCATGTTGACAAGATCAGTGCTTAAGGAGAGCTTTCTTTTAAATGTGTTATGAGAACTTATCTGAGAGAGACTGAGTCTAATAGTTGTTTTTGTCGTTGACTTTGTCATTTTTTCAGTACATTTATTGTAGGCATTTGAAGGCAGCATGGTTGTATGGTATAGTAAGAAGCAAGAGAGTATCTTTTACTCAAGTACAGATCCTAAAACCTATACTCTGAGCTGCCAGTTTTAAAAACCTGACTTATGATAGCATGTACAGTTACTTCATACTGCACTGAAAAGGGTATGGCATTCACCTTGTGTCATCACTTCATTATAACTTTCCAACTTTAACTCTAATGTCAAGTCGGGGTACAAACAAAAAGTAGGACGTTTTTTTTCCAACTCCAGAAGTGCAGTATTTCAAAGACTGAAACACGCTAGCTGGAGGATAATGTATTTTACTTTTGATAGTTGAGAACATTTAATATCAAATTTTGAGACCTCAGCGTGCTGTGTCGGGATCCTCGTTAGTGTCTGTGCAGACTGTGTTCCCTCTGGAAGCTCCTGCAACAACCCTCCTTATGTCATTGTAACACAAGATATATGAATTGTCTGTATAACAAACTGCGCTATTTTAGCCTCATGGCGGATGGCAATGTTGCTCAATCAGTCAATTCCCGACCAGAATATCTCAACATCTCAACATCTAGTGGATGTATTGCTATGAAATTTGTCATGGGCTGTGGTTGAAAAAGGACATGTGTTTTCTGAACCACATTTCCTTGACCTCAAGGGAAAACATTATTGAATCAAGGAAGGATGTGAGATGGATGATAAGCACTAACTGTATGCACTTGCACTGGGCTATGTAATCATGCATGGGAAGGCATTATCTTCTTTCTTAAAGGATGGTCCATTGTGTACCCTATGATACAGGGAAAATAAAGGAATCATTGAAGCACCTTTCCTCAGGAGTTGGGGAATCCTACCAGCTCTTATCAGGACTGCAGCTTAGATACTTTGGAGACATTTCACTCAGGAACCTTTCAGAGTTAAAAAGACCATTTGACACCAGCCTTGTTCTCCAGAGGTGTTTTCCTGGTGTTTTGGTGAACCGACATTTGCACCATGATATTGGCTTTTGTCTGTTAAATACTGGATAGACTCCCAGTACATTCGGTACAGATATTCTTGCTCCCAATAGACGAATCCCATCAATTTTTGTCCAGTGCCATCATCAGGTCAGAATTTCACATTTTTCAGTACCATGGTTTACGACCAAATACCAGCAAATCTAATGACGTTGACTCTGAATTGGGGAAAGGTCTCTACCCATATATCCCTCATGCTTCACCTACTGTATAGCCCTTGGCTGTAGAAAAAAGAAAGAGTGAGATGTAGACAAAGAAAATGCAATAGCCAAGCCAAACCTAATAATATCTACACTTATATTTGCAGTATACAGTACACACTATAGCACTTGCTGCTGAATTTACAGGGTTGAGGACAACAAATTAAATAGTCTATGACCCCCTATCCCCTTATTTTTCTTGTTTACTCAAGAAAGATGACAAGATTAAAGGAGTAATTTGAGCTTTTCAGCAGCCTTCAAAAGGACCTGAAAATAATCAATTTCAGCTCCTTGTGCCCGTTCACTCGAAAACTCAGATGACAAGACCTCATAAAACGTCAGCCTCTGCTGAAATACACTGAGTTCATGGACTTTTCCCGTCTTCTAACCAGTAAATGTTTTTTCTGCTGGTAATCCTGTGACAAAACTCTCTGCTCCTATAAAGATGGGTTTAAGGTTGATTCATTATTTACTAACAAGATTTGTGGCAGCAACTTGAACCCAGAAGGAGTTTAGTTAGTTTTGCACTTTGGAGCATTTCCACATGTAATTGGAAACAAGTCTATGAGCAAAATTTTGAGTGGTTTCAATGCCATCAATAGGGTTGTATGAAAATGCATGAAGATGTTCCAACCCATCAGCATTAGATCATCATCTGGCAATTACAGATATATATTTGCGCAGGTTTGAGAAAAATCTGCAAACTACCATCAATAAGCAGGTTATTATTTCTCAATATGGATGAGTCCAAAGCCATTTTATGTCACATTGACCTATTCTGGAAACCATGTATCAACAGAATATGTAATAATTGGTCCAAACTTAGTCAAACAAAAGTTTTGAAAGACCAGAAAACAGAATATCTTTAATGGTGTTTGGTGATACTATCAGACTTATCTTTTACTATAAACTTTTCTCCAAGTCTTGTCACGGTGCAGCCGCCTCCTTATCAAACCTTTTTAGCCTTTGCAAAAAGGAAAGATAATACATTTCAAGGTTAGTCAAAGACAGACCTCCTGCTGGTATACTATTTTGTAGTGTAGAGATACTCATTCTTGGTTGTTTGTCACACCATATGAATTTAGAAATTGGTGCCTTTTGTCTCTCCCAAACACCAGCTGTGGGTGGTAGATGGATCATTCTCACTTGGAAATGTACTTTTGGCAGTCTGGGTCTTGATCACGAAAAGTCTTAAAGCCAAAGGAAATTCTAATGTTGTATGTTGTAGTTTTTAGGTGACAGATTCATTAATGGACATTGTCCCATTCAGGACTCTAGACTCAGTAGCCAAGTGTTTTACAAATCACAAGGAAGTCTTGCACTCAACTGCCAAGTCAAGCCCCATGTTTTGAGTTTCGAGTCCTAAATAAATAATAATTCACCAAATGTAATGTCTTTTTAACAACAGAGTATTAATATATTACATTTACACACATCATGAATGTCTTTTTTTTAAATCTGCATTTACCTATTGTTATTTGTTCTATATTATTTATTATAATAGCACTAATGCTATTAGTAGTAGTAGTCGTGCTGCTGATATTAGACTTTCATAGCGTATTTAATCTATACAGTCGAAGTGGAATTTCAATTCTTGTTTAATTTTGTCAAGTCAAGTCTAAAAGTCTGACTTGTTCCAAGTCATGATACATGTGAATTAGGACTTGGACTTGAGTCAGCTGAACTTTTATAACACATGACATAATAACGAAAAAAGAAAACACATTTGAAAAATGGAAAAAGTCTCAAGTTTTGACCTGGTAAGACCTTGAAAAAAGAATTAAGAGAGTGGCAGGCCTTGCATAGCCAGACCTTTAATATTTAATTGTATGCATTGGCTGGACTCTGTGTCAGCTATCTAAAAACAATATGAACACAGCACAGGGGACTTGTCCTGAGCTGAGCTCACCAGACAGCGCTGCCTTCCAGACTGCATTAAAATTCTACCTCATTGACCAAGAACTGCACAAAACATTGACTGTATTGACTTGACTTGGAAAAATCCTCCCTCCTCAACACATAAAGTCAATACATTTTTTCCAATAACTGAGAATGTCAGAAACTAATTTCACTTCTTTTTTGCCTCTTTTATTTTCCAGAGATAGTTAGGCTTAAAGTTAGGTTTGGGGTGAATCCGCATGTCTCATCCAATCACACGTTTGCTTGTCGCACTCGGTAATTTAGGCTCTCTGACATTTTTGCACTAAGCAGGGATACACTTGGCTTGTCTGAATTAGCAGTTGTGTTTTTTCTATCAGGGTTTGAGAGCCGGAGCAACTAAACTCTATGGAGCGAAGATCCAAATCAATAAACTAAAAGCTGTATAAAGATGCAGTTTTGTGACCTTTAGAACTAGCTGTAATAGTGAGTAGCAGCACGTAAAACTGAAACATAAACAAACAAAACATGCTGTTTCATGAAGCCTCTTACAGTTGCTGTATGAGTCTTAGGAGATGTTTTTATTTTGTGAGTGAGAATGGTTCAGGAGTTAAGATGGATTTATCCTACTTTGAGATTCTGTGTGAAGTCAGTACTACACACAGAAATCAAATGAATAACATCAGAAATCAAATGAATAACATCTATCTGTTGGACTTACAGTATGCACAAGGGAATACAGTGTACATGCCTGCTGTTTTTTATTCTGTATGAAGGCCTGTTGGTTTTCTACAGTAAAAAATTAACTCAAATTTTGAGGCATGAAAAGGGATGCTACAGTAGTCAACCATACATCTGAAGTGTAAAAAAATCAGATGTTTATAACCCATGCTAGCCAACAAGGGACTGAGTAAAACAAGTGTTTCTTTAATTGTTTACTTCATGCGAGGAAATCTGCCATGACATTAGCTCATTTTACAGTAATGTCACGGGGGAGCATAGTACATTATTCTCTTTGTCTGCACGTACCGTACACATGTTTAAAAAATCATGTATGTTTTGGTTCAGGCAAGATTTCGCACTCCCACTCTATTCATCCGTGCAATCCACACACAAACAGGTATTTGTGCATTAATATAGATGTATGACAGACAGAACGAGAGGCAGTATGGCAAAGTGAAACTAGGTGGAAACTGAGACATAATTTGGCCCTTGTTACTTTGTGATTACCTGGTAAATTATAAACAATCAGACTCAGGAATGCTCAGATAAATTATAAAAAGTGACACTGAAACTTCAATCGTAAGGCTGACTCAATCTGCATGGCTTGCTGGCAAGAACAATTTTCTCGCTTTAATTACAAATCCAACCAATATAAAACAATACTGTTTGCAATCATTATCTGCATGAGATTGGCCGTCTTCTTCAGCACATCCCTATTTCTTGCTGCTCACTTCTTTTTGTCTGTGAAGTTGATACTAAAATTCACATAGTTACGTAATTTCCCTACCTGTGTCAAATTTCTTAATCTGCTATTTGTTGACGTTGTTGTGAAATTGGTGCTCTGTTTCCTCTTTGGGCGGCAATTTGTGGTTGTCTCTTTTTGATCCACTGGTTTTAAGGGTTCGGCTGTTATGTTGTGCTGTTCAAAAACATGGACTGTATACAAAGCTGCAGGCTGACAGCAACCGAGAAGTGAAGCCAAGACATCTTGATCGCCCCCTGTGCAGTATCGGCAATAAACTCGTCCCTTTTCATGTTAGCGAATGGGGCATGGTTCAAACAAACTATTATGAACTATGCTATTTAATGTTTATTTATGTACAAGTGCTATTTTTTCTGATAAGTCTCGATTAGTTTTGTGATGCTATAGAAGTGGTTGTGACTTCAGGATGGACAGCTATAATTGAGTTTTTAATAACTGAGTGATCAGTTTGTGCAAATGGCTCCAAATCACCAGCGTCAGTGCCTGTATTGGGGATTCATTGGCTTCATGGGAGGAACTAGAGAAATATCATCCATCTTTATATACAGTCTGATCCAACATTGCATTCTTGACTTTTAAAATACCATTATGTTCAGCAGTTTGGAGTTAGCAGTCTAACAGAGTGCCCTTGCTTCTTTATTCAACTTCTACAACCCTCTTAAACCCTCTTGTTCAGCTAGCTGTTTGTATATGTGTACATATAGTAGATAGAGTACTCCACGTTTTGTTAATAGCTTTAAAGGTGTAAAGGTATCTGTGTGCTCTGTCTTAGGGAGAGAGGTTTCATAAATGTTTTTTTGTTTTTGTATTTGTTTATTTCACCTTAGGTTAGTCAGCACTTCACAGGGCAAAAGATTCCTTTTATTATTGTTTTGGCCTTGAATTATATTACTTGTTGAACGCAATTTCACCTTTTTTGTGATAATAAAAGATTTCACATTAATTGCAATGCAGTATTCAGATGTAATTTTTGTGACCAGAGAAGGAACAACCTTTTAACTTTTATGTAGCACTTCTCTTCCATTAGACAGTGAGGAAGCAAACATGTAACAGCTGAATGCTTGGTAAAGAAGCATTCTGTTATGAAAACTTCATGACTAGCATGAGATCAGTGATTCATTATAGCTTCCCATAACCTTTTGCTCATAGGTAGTGACTGGAAGCTGGAGAACTTTTTTGTCTTTTTCGTGGTAGACAAAAAAGTGTCAAAACAACCATAACCTCTCACTTTAATGCAGGATAAAGCTGTGTTTCGGCACACCAACAGCACTGTGTGAAACAATGCAGCCCCCTCATCTATTTCAATGAGGCCTCTGTGTTGACACAGCAAGGATGCCAATGCAGTGGGCTCCAACAAAAATATGCAGGGTTGGCCAGCAAAAAAGTTTACCTGGCTCAACTTTTGCCAAAACAAATTGCATTGTCATCCAGCTGTTGTATGATAGACGAGCGTTGCCCCTTTGCTTTTTATTAGCTATTTGCCCAACTGTTGATTTGTTTTACATGGTTTTTTCACTCTGAGCACCAACCAGAGCATGTTTGTGCTTATACTTTGTAGGCTCAGTCTAAGAGTCGTAGAGTGAGTAAACTAGTTGACTGCATTGCTAACACAGCCAAACAATGACTTAAAGTCAGTCCAAGTATCTTGTCTGGTAGAATCTTGCTCGCTTAATCTTTTACTTTTCTCTTCTTAGCTAAATTCAGTCGCTTGGCCTCTACCATGAAATGTGTTGAAGCTGCTCAATCTGAGTTTCGTTGCCCATTACCCCTGCTCCAGTTCTGACATAACAAACATATTGAAACTCTGTAACACACACACACACACACACATTCAAAGTCAAAACCTAACTGAGATGTCAAGTTGTACATATTTGCGTATAGCGTTGCAGTGACATCCATAGCACCTACTGAATACTGAATGGCTTGTTAAAGTATTTATTTTACTTACTTAACTTAGTTAACGCAGCCAATGTGACTATAGTGGGATGGCAGTGTAGCACACCCTGGTCCTGGAGGTGAGTATATTTCAGGAGTTTGTCTCTCCGTCAGCTCTTCTTACACACCACCATGGCAGTGGGGTTCTCTGTGACCCTCTTTGTCATCACCTGACACCTGACTCCAGTCGCTCCGTGTCTGTCTGTTGGTCCAGCAGGTACTCTGCGACAGATTAGCATGATCAAGGTCGGTCTGAGTGCGTTGACCTGAGCGAGTCGCAGCAAAGGTGAGTGGATGCACCTGCTGGCCCCCCTGCAGATTGATTTAATTAAGGATATGGGTGCACATTTGCTCCTGTGGTATTATAAAAGCCCGAAGGGAACACCAGCAGGAGAGAGGATAGAAGAAGAGAGCAGAGGAGAAGTGAAGCCACACGTAATCAAAAGGAGAGTGCAGGGGAATTGATGAATGAGCTTTTAATCTGCATAGAAATAGCCGGGTTACGAAATTGAGCTGTGGTCTTCGCAGCCCGGGCCTGATGTATGAGACTGCTGTGGGATCCTTGTGCAACACACACCCACACTTTATTAGAATATGTTTGTCCTTCCAACACTGACCTTATTCCCGGCCTTAATTAAATGCTCCCTTAATGACTTCCCTGTTTAAGCATAGCTTTGCTGGCTTGTTGGTGCATGCACATGTGCATACATGAGAGTGCATCTGTGCCTCTGCACTGAATTCCAGCGTGTATATATACTGCACGGGCGAGGGCAGGTTTCATGTGTGTGTGTGTGTGTGGGAGGAGGAGGTTGGATGCATTGCGTTATGTATATTTACAGCACGATGATATTTTGGTGCATGACCATGTGTTTTCCAGTATCTGTGTATGTGTAAATATCCCAGCCACACACTTGCTTGTTCTACATCGTTATTTCATTAACCTGCATGTCTGTAATTGCATTGCAGCTGAGTTAAGGCTTCTGAAGTCACTGTGGAGACTCTTTATATGAACCACCAAAACCATCTGATTAAAAGGAGGTGTGCAAACCTGGGAGTGCGGGGTAGAGGAAGGATACTTAATGAGATTTTTAACCCACTAATTCAATAGTCAAAAGTAAACAGTACGAGCTGGGGAGAGGTAAAAACGCTGGGGGCGAAGCCTGGTAGCATGCACACAATCACTCTTACATTAGCTATTATTCTGCACAACCAAACCAACTGAGGATTAGCGCACACATGTTTCATTTCTTTCTGTTCCTCACAGGCCCCTCCTTTCCCTCCCACCTTGCTTTAATCCATCAACCTGAAGACTAATCCTTTTGAACATTCAAAGCAAGAGCCAGGAAGGCTGCAACATGATCAATTACAGTCTTTCCGCTGCTGCCTCAGTCTACTACGTCATGCAAACATTGGTGCAAAACACACATTCATTTTGTTGATGATGCTTTTCTCATTTTTCTCTGCTGTCTCTTTTCAATTCATGCCAACCTCTTTCTTCGCGTTATAATTCTGCGGCGCTTAAAACACTTTTGTATGAAAAAACTTTCTGCTGCTCAGCTTGCCAGTGGCAAAAAAAAAATAACTACAGACTTTACCTCAGTGCTCAGAAAACTGAACCCAATCATTTTTTACTTGCTTTATCTAACCAGCAAAAGACAGACTCATAATGACTCACAATGTGTTTGTCATGACAGCATACCTGTATAAAGGGTTTGGATGCATTGATTTGTCACTTCTTGCTTTGCGAGCTAACAAACACTCTGACTCTTTGCACATTCTCTCATTATCCTATCTGGTGAAGGCGGGGGTGCAGAGGGTTCAGGGCTCCAGAGTTAATTCCTCTGCTGTGTTACCACAGCCAGACTTTTTTTCTTGCATTGTTTCTCTGTGGCCTACATAATGGCCAGTGTTCTGTTGAAAAGGATCCTGAGGGGGGACTCTAATAACCCAGATAGATAGTGCTGTTACATTTCTATCTCGAGGCACTCTGTCTTTGCCTGCCAGCGCCCAGGTGCCTTACTCATAGCATTCAGAGCGCTTCCTCTGCCATGTAAATAGTATCTATCACCTGGAGAACAGGTTGAAGCGTTGAGTGGGGGGGGGGGCTAGAAGGGGAGAGAGAGCCAGGCTTTTGTCAGATAGCACATAAAGATTGTACTTACAGGTTTTGTCAAATGTTAGCTTGTGTGATTATTCATGTTTTGCATTATACAGTGTGAATTTTTTTTTTTTTTAAGTGTGTGTGTGTGTGTGTTACTATGTTTGTGCTTTTCTCTTAGATCAAATGTCACACTCGTTTTGAAATATCATATTGATAAAAAATGGTTTGGTCTTGTCAATGGATGTACTCATGCGGGTGAAATGGACCATGAAATGCATTAGGCCTCCGTCACTCTCCACACTGGTCAGCCATTAAATCCTTTATTTTCTCAAGAAGGAAAACAGCTTACTTGATACATCCAATATCTGCTGCCACAGACCTGTTCAGTCATGCTGTCCAACCACAAACAAGAAATAAATATAAAGTAAAAACTACAGTTAAAGGTTTCTGATTTTAAAAACATTCATTTCTGAGAATACATCACTCTTTTCCTGGCATTTGTGGTATTTATTGAAGATTTTTAGCCACAGAAATGAAAATAATTTCTCCAAAATGACATTTCTAATAATTTTCTGACAACACTTTTTCAGATTTGGAAGATTTAACAATATTTTAAAACAACGATTTGTCTCAGAGTTTTCCAGATATCCAATCACCAGCTTTTCTTTCTTACCATTATGATACATAAGGGGTTATATAGAAACATCTGAGTGTTTTTACAGTGATGACCAAAGGTTAGTGCTACATGTGTGGGCAGGGAGAAATATCTATTGTATACACTGGAAAAATGGGGAAATTATTCAAAGGTAAGGGTCATCTTCTGCTCTTGATGCTCCTTTTGTTGTATACTCTACAAGCCAGCCCTGCTGATCTTATTTAATATGGTTGTCCAGCCATAAAGTGACTTGAAGCTGAACTGTACGCTGCCATTCAGCTTGTAATAGTAAAGTCATGGTAAGAAAGCTATGGAGGTGAAAAGCGTATCCATTTAAATTACTGTAGCAACAGTAATTTAACGTCTGACTCTATCTAAAACACTCCAATGGAAGTGCTAATGAGATTTAGTTTCAGCTCATTAAAAATGACTGTATACAAACACACAGGTGCACACAAACTACAAATACTGGGATCTCACTGTTTTTTCCCCTGCATAATATAATGGATTTTTGCAAGAATTTCCAGGAACAGCAGGTGTTGATAGATGGTATAAAACATGGATGTAGTCTATATGATATCAACCATAGGTTTGTGTACAGCCATTATAAAGCATTGTAAATGCTTTCGGAGCCAGCCTCAAGTGGCCGTTTGAAGTATTGCGGTTTTGGCACGTCCATGTTAATTTTTCAACCTTGGAGGGTTCCCAAGTCATTCACTATTCCTGTCACACAGCTTTGAAGGGAACAAGAGAAGATCCCAGTTTGATGAGCTGCTACTTTTTTTGGTCCAATCTATTGTTAACCTCTGTAGCTATACCTCTGCTATGATTATATGGCCAGAGATGAGCAGCAATCTGTCGAGGCGACTCTCTGGTGTACAATTATGACAAGACCACAGGGCCTCTGCTGCTTTGGCAGATGATAGAAGGTGACCTGATTAACCTGCAAAATGACATTAAGCATCAAGAGTCTGCCTTGGCATGCCACCTAATATAATCTAGGGGTTAATTAAGCACTTAACACATGAAATTGAATGTAGAAGCCGTGTAATAGGATGTTGACCACGAGGACAAATAGCTCCTCGCCACAAAAAACTATTCTTGCAAATGGTTGCATCAGAATCTTTAAGTGAGATTGATAAATCAAGGCGGATGGTTTATCTAACCCCGCCCTGGAAGACAAAATGTGTTTGATTTAGTAAATACATTTAAGCAGATTTTCAAGGCGTCCCATAGCCATTACTGAACAGATGAAGGTTTCTTTTCTGTTACTTTGGTGTGAGCAATAGTTGAAAATGATGAAACTCTGGGGGCTTTGTCTGGCCTGGCATGACGGATGACTCTGCCATGAAAATAGGGCATTGTCCCCCACTATCATTTATTATGAGTGTTGGCCAGGTTTGATGGAGGGAGCCAGGCAGTTGGGAGCGTAGATCATTCATCCAGAATGAGGGGCTGTACCGGGTGGAGATCTGCTCTTTTTTTCGCCAACAGCAGAGGAGCTCCTGCAAAACCTGGTCTCAACACAACAACTCAGACATACGCAGTGACATTCATTTGGGCAGACTGTAAGGAAGCAACAGTCATGTTGCTGTGGACGAAAATAAGTCTCTCCAGTGAAATCAGCTATTGAATTCCCACTACAAAGATAAGCTCACAAAGGACTGAATATGTATTTGGTGTCGAAAAATGTGTCTGCCAGTGTAACATAATGTCACACCTCCACAGAACAGGCACCCCAAAGCTGCTCTCACAAACTGTTGATTTTTGAATAGACGCTTGTGTGCTGTAAGCTTCAAATTGTGTGCAAATCTGTGAGCTGGAGCTTGGATTTATAGTTAGGTACACTGATCTGCCACGGGGATATGTTAGCTGACTGATTGAGTGAAATAGGGCAAGGTACTCTGTCTCGGATGTCACTCGAGGGTACATTCTGCTAATGTATCCAGCTGTCTATCTCTTAACATATCTCAGAGGGAGAATGGTACTCGGTTAGAGCAATTGCACGTTAACTATCATCAATCAGATTTTCCCCAGCTGACACTGGCCACATATTCACAAATATTAACTAATAATCTCTGTCAGTGCTCTGTGAAGTTCCTCAACCGCATGAGCAAACAACAAAAGACAGCCAACCACAAGGCACTTTTATAGCTCATGCCAGTGTTGAGGTGCATAGCGAGGGAAAAGGAAAAAAAAATCGGAATCAATTTTTTTTAAGGTTCAGCCGCTATGCCGTCTGCAGAGCCCCTTAATATTTTATTAGGCTGCATGTTTAATGCACAAATCTCGAAATCTGAGCGTTTCTGTCAGTAAAACAATAACCTAGCCATTTGTGATTACATGGAGCCACTCTGCTGCATGAACAATGCTGAAACTTTCGAAAAACCCTTTTCAGATAACCTGCTGAGAGTGCACAATCCCTGGCAAGCTACAATAACTCCAGAAAGCTCCTTGAATCTGGTTGCAAACAAATAACCGGTAATGATGGATCGACTGAGCGAGGCAGCCAATTAACTATAATTAACGCAATCAAAGTGCTCACAGAAAATAGCTATAATGATAACTGTGTGAGTTCTGCAAATTTACATGAAAGTCTGTGTTGTTGCACGTGTGAGCATGCCCAGATTTCTTTGTGCGTGCATATTTTTAATGTGTGCATGAGAGCTCCCAAACACCTTTTGCTAATAAATCCCCTTTTTATGCACAGACTATCTATTGCTGCTCATTTAAATGCATCTCCCAGCCAGACGAGCTTGTTTACTTTAATTTAGCAATGGTGCAGTAAGCACTTTGTTACAGGATAGTGCTGATGGATAGCCGCAGTGACGGACATTTATTAGCATGGCTTTTAGATAGGCCCGTGAGTGCTGGTCTTGACAGAAATAATCCTTGTCAATAGAGGAGATGCTGCCCTCTTTGTGCCAACAACACTGCACTGCACTCAGACGTCTCCCCGACCTTAAAGTCTGCGCCGAGTTGTGACAGTTTGGCTCACGCACATCTACTCCAAGACAAAATGCTCATTTCATTGATGAGGCTGTCATCAACAGAGAACAACACATTCATTATTTAAACCAGGCATGGGCAGAACCGAGATGGGAGTTAAGGTGTCAAAAATAATATTGTTTAGACATTAAATGCTTTTCAACATCACTTTCTAATCAAATTATATGTAGATTCTTGATTTTTCCTACTGTGGGAAACCTTGTTTTCACTGTTTTAATGTCCTCTCTCTTCCACCCTAATATGATTCTTAATTTTGTATAATATTACATTAAGAATTAAGCATGCAATGTGATTTATTTTCAGTTTATATATGTCTACTGAACATAGTTGTTAATTATTTGTTGATGTTAAATAATAAAGAAATGACATATACATTTAATGATTAATAACATCCAGTCCTGCACTATTTAAATCAAGCCGCTTTAGTTAATCTCGTCTTATCTATAGAGTTTGTCTCTCCATTTTTTAACAACAATTCAAATTCTTTCATCAGTTGAGCTCTGTAGAATTTCGGCGATAACCCTGCGCGCAATTCATTAAGATTTTGTGAGAATAACAAATGCAGATAAGGCCGTTTTCATTGTTGGATTATCTCAACGTTTTGTTCTTGAGCGAAAGGCTGCTTCGGTTGATGTTTTTTAGAACAAATCAAGTGGGTGAGTGAGATATTAAACAGTGGCTGTCGGCTCAAAGGAAAACATTTATTCATCAGAAGATTCTATTCCACATCCTTGTCCTTGCATATAAAAGTAAAAGAAGAACCTTTCTTTTGCACAATCTCTCAATGTTCCTTGAGTCTAAGTGAGAAAAAATGTCATGCAAGCGTTAATGCCTTTGAGAGGCGACTCTCTTTGTCAGATAACCACTTTATTTCATGGATGGCCGGGAACGGCTCTTTGATTAGATGTACCGGGGGTCACACAATATGCATTTCATAGCTGTGAGCAATCGCTGTTGAGTGACTGGTGTGTATCTGTTCATAAAAAGGCCATCCAACACTGTCAGCTCTCAATGTTTCATGTTACACTGATCTTCACCCAGTTCCATAGAACAAAAACAAAATATCATCGAATAGATTCTAATGGAATCCATTTATCTGGTAATGGGACTGAGTGTACCTGTGAGAATGCACCTCTACTGATTGTTTTTGGTGTAAATATTGACAATGCATGGTTAAATTAATCCAAAATTGGGTAAATATTTCTCCAAACCATCAAAATCCTCTTGGACCAACAGTGCCACTCATGGACTAATTAGCCTTCTTCCAGACCATCTTCAGGGTTTGGCGCGTGAGAGCTCAGAGCAGAAGAAGCCAGAAACAGCCGGGCAAGACTGCCGCTGGGCATGTGGGGAGGCACACACTGAAAGCACATTGTTAAAAAGTAATTATCTTCTCATATAAACCCAAAGTATGAAAGTCTGAGGAGATCCCAAATCGGGGAGAGCGTGTAAGACAGGAAATGCACAACAATATAAGACTATGCTAATAACAAAGTCCGTTACCAACAAACTGAGATGTTATGCTAATTTCATGTGAAGCAGAAGGCACTTGGGGGCAAAAACCTGTGCAGTATTAAAGGTCAAAGTGCAATTAAAATTAATTTACCTTGACAAAAAGTAATTTAGACATTAGCTTGATAAATGAGTGCAAACTGATTAAGGTAATTAAGTAGATATGTTAATTTTCAGTTATCTTTGGGTTGGTTTAAGGAATCAATGATTCCCCTGAGCGATGCTGCAGGCTGTGACTGCCAATCGAGATGTCCAGAGACCTTGTGTAACCAAAGGCTCTGCACCGGCATCGGAATAGAAATGTACTACATTAAATTACACATACCGTAGCCTTTTCCAACCTTAAGTATTGGCCAAGGATTTCAACAGACTGCTAACAACACCATTAAAGAAGAAGGGTTATCCTCGGAGCCTCGTACACCACATTATTATGTGCTTCTAAAACTGGGCTGTGACCATATTTTTTTTTGTTCACATAACATTTTTAAGGGACCAATCAAACAATGCAGGATAATGATCATCTCAGGTTGACAGGTCCTCGCTACACACATTGTGTATTCACTCTGAGACCGTATTTGTCAAATTTAGTGGTGTTTAAATGACTGAACCTGCTCCAGTAGCATTACATTCTATTAACAAGAAGGATATTCCAACTGTTGATTGCTGCTGAGGCTGCAATGATGTGTGCTGTATGTGTTTTAAGCAATAATATCTGCTATATTATGAGCTTTAACATGAGTGAAAGTAGCTGGGAGAAGGGCTAATAAAGCGAGGAGACAGCCTGCAGGGCAGCTTCAGGAGCAATGGGAGTCCATTATAAAGCCTCTGCAGAGCTCTAACAGGTAGCACTGCCAGCCATATGTCAGGTGCTACTGAATCAAAATTTTTGTGTGGATGCCCTAATTATAAAATTTCTTCTGGCATAAGGGCCACCTGCCATTGCCATGGTGTTGCTATGGATGCAACACCATGGCAATGGTATGCTCAGCTGCCACAGGAGCTTGAAAAGAACAGGCTGCACTGCATGACTGACATTTCAGCATGATGCACTAAAGCCATACACTGAAGTCTCAATGGCCAGTAGCCTAACAAAGAATCTATGACACAAGCGTGGACACAGAGCCCATGAAATCCCAAAATCCCAATCTATTGGATTTTCTATCTGCTGTGGATCAGGCTCAACCCCATCATTTTGAAACTCCATCCTTCCTGCCTGCTCAGAATGTTTGAGGACTGTGATTGATCGTATTTGATGGAGTGTGTGCTAAAAGCAACCTTGTGCTTGCATACCCACTTGGATTCTTTGAGCGAAGAGATCCAAGGACGGGTAACTTCACAATCACAGATGAAAGCAAGAAAAGAAATATAAACAATGCGTCACTCCTTTATCACTCTATAGATTTCTGTCTCTTCTGGTGTAATCCAATCTGCATGGATGCTCCCTGAACTCGTCTTTCATCTCACTCACATACACGGAGAGACTTTTAAAGGACAGGTTGAGAAAGGAAGAATCAAACATGACAGGCTGGTAAAATAGTGATACCTTTTTCTATAAATATATTATTGTGTTTTGATTTGTTTTATTACATATCGGCTCAAAGAATCAGCAGTTCCCCATTTAGCTTTCTGCCATAATCTCGGAGTCCTCCTCAACCGCCACAAGACTTTGTCTCATCATGTGTGACATTTATTCATCTGCTTAGAGGCAAAATGACAAATGAGGAAACTGTTAATTGTGTTAAATACGTTGTGTGGTGTGGGAGAAGGAGGCAGTTAAAGCTATTCTAGCCTGAGGTTCGTTTTGCGAGGAAAATGAGCATTCACAAACATTTCCACTCACACCGTCACAAACACCTCAATATATCAGCCACATTATATAAGAAATATAATATAAGAATGTTATTCAAGGTGCCATAATGTTTACCAGACAGATGCTTAGAAATCCGAAGCAAAAGCATCGCATCCATAGCGATTATGCCACTGTATATAAAGATACTGAACATAACTGGATGCACATATGTAATTCTCAGGCTCCAGTTGTTACCTTTTAGCCCTGCTAGAGGTGTGGGTCTGAGGCTGCATTGTCAGTCACTCTGTTTACTTCTTCACTTTAGAAGGTCACAACAATTGGACTGTTTGCCAAGAAATGCTGTACAATAATTCATGGTCACCAAAACAAAGAGACTAATCTGCCTGCAAAGATTTCACATCTCAACTATTGGCTCCAGCAGTGAACAAATTATGACACATTATTCTTTACTTTATTTAGTTCAGTAATACAGTGTATATGTCTAGGGCTTTTATTTTGAAAGGAAAGAATAGATACATATATACATATATACTTAATCCCAACAAAAAGAAAAAAAATGCCCCCAATGAATGGCCTTTAGTCTTGTTTTAACAAATATTCATCCTGTGAAAAAAATATTAGTTACATGTTTTTCCCAATACAACCTTAAAGCCCAACTTCTGTTTTTCACCAAATAACACTACAAATAACGTGAATGACACATCCCATGGTACCTAAAACGTTTTTTAACAAAAATGTAATTAACCTCTGCAGTAGAAACAGTACGTGAGCAAAGGCACAGACTTCAAAAAAACACTCAAACAATACATCCCCCTCAAACAATCCTTTTCATGTGTCTGCTAATAAAGTGCATGTAGTTAATTAAGGATGTAGATTATTTTCCACTTCTGATAGACAATTTTTTGCAACTGTGTTATTATGCAGTTCCTCTCCACCAGTTCAGATCAGGCTTTGAAGCAGTGGCCTCCACAGAGCTGGTTTTAATCTTATTAATCTTATTTGGTATTTGAAATGAACCGATCGATGAAGCTGCCCTCATTGAGAGATACTGTATCTCAACATGTTCAAGAGCATCCTTATCTCCAGTGCCTCTCAGGCATGAAAACCCTCAGTTAGAATCTAAGTTCGAATGTTAACATGTACACCTACACAGGTCTAAAACTTCGACGCTTTTCAAATCCTGAAAGGGAAGTGAAATTATCTCAATGCCCAGGGTGCACAGGCAGACAGCGCAGGGGAACAAATGCACTGCTCTGTTGTGCTGCGTACAGATAACAGAGCGGGCGCACGGTATCTGCAATACACAGCACGCCGATAAGATTTCAGCGTGATTACTTCCTATCAGTCACCGATGATCAGCTGTTTGGCCTGTCCAAGCAGACAAAACACATATCATAATCATTTTCGAACCCGCTGCCTCCTCACAACAGCTCACATTTAGCAGAACAACTCGCTGCTTTATGGGCGATGAAATTACTGCTGTTGCATCAGTTATGTTGACTTGCTTGGCTAGCAAAGACACTCACAGGTTTATAATACAGCACTTATTCAGCTGAGTAGATTAATTTACACTTGGATTCCTGCTAAGAAATGCTGAATGGTGAGGGAAAACAGATTCTGTACAGCACACGGTGGTTACAGAGGTGCGGTTGCAGCTTAATCAATAGTAATGTGAAGGGGGCATTCAAACATTGATGAAAACAGGTACACTGTGAAACACAAATGAACATAAACATGCACTGCATTTCGAGATGGAATCTTATCCAGAAGCACATTATCATTTGACCCAATTGGAGTGTTTTTCTGACCTACTTATCGGGTTGATCCTCCAGGGTTTGGCCTTTTTGCACTTGTTAAGTGTGTACAATGGCATACTCCTTTGATGTGCAAGTATCGATTGTACTGATACAAGACTCTCGGCTGACCTATAGCATATTGATTTGAGAAAAGCTGTCTGGATTCCGCCTCGTCTCCAAGTTGATAAAAACTAATTTTGCAATGAGCTCACAGAATAAACCTGCTGCTCAGGGATGCATATGGAAAATAATGAAACGCATGTTGGAGTCTTAATGTTTAGACTCTAACACAGACAGTTAGATGTGTTGTTTTCAGTTTGGCTTCACTGCTGCTGATCTGTTTTGTTTCATGAATTTTGAAGGCTGCTATTGCCGCTCCTGACAGGGTCTACAGTGATATGCTGGATTTAAACCCCTATGTTCATTCAAAGGTCATTAGGTCGTTTCACATCAGCAGGTAATGGAGTTGACAGGGTTCATCTGAGCTGTGTTCTTACAGCCTGAGGGGCCCGAGTGAGTCGGCATCATCTCCAACCAGCAGCCAAAAACATCCTCACAGCTCGGTGGTTTGGAGATAAGTAGGACAACTGCTGGGTGAAATTCAATTGTTTATGCACACGAAGGAAAGACAATGTGGGTGTGTGCACGCTGTTTGCCGGTGCCAAAGTTCAGTGTGTTGTATTAAACGTCTGCTACTACTGTCTGTGAGACATGTGAAAAAACTGATCAGATTCAGAAGGCAGGATTATGGGGCTGTAATTAATGTTTCAACCTGTTAGAACAAGATGCACTGGGAAAGAGATGTGTGGAAACTCCATTAGGAATTAAAAAGATGAATCCTATGATTTAAATATGATCTATCATAAAAAAAAATAGAACACACACACATACACACAGTATTACTATTATCTTAAAAAATAAATTTAAAAAGAGATTTAGGCGGACTGTCTGCACTTTCATGTGTATAGAGCGCAGTGGGGAGTGGGCATTCAGGGTTCAAATTAGAACCTGATGAGAGATTATAATGATGCTGCTCCATGGTTCAGTCCACATCCAGAGGGGCCAAATATCCAATTAAAACAGTCTATCACTCTCTCCTCTCTCTCTCTCTCTCGTTCAGTGAGGTAATTACTGGGAACCCTGCATGTAAATTCAATTCAAGATAATACCTCTGGAGAAACGGCGCACAACAACCCACCAAATGTCGTCTCTGCTTTATAATTGTCATTTTACTAGATGTAATCCATCATTCCACGTGTTTGATATCACAAATACCACCTTTAACTTCACACTGTACCGTATGGCCGCGCAGAGACGGGCTGGTGTTTAATCACAGGTAATTCCGATTTTTGTTGCGCTCCATTAACTCAACTCAAACAGCGATTGTAATTTGGTGTTAATTGCTGCTGCATCCACCATTACCAAAAGCGTATATGTAATTCACGACATGAAAGGTTGCAGTATCAAAACAAGGCTGGATCTATGGCTGACAGGCGGGAAAGGGCAGCTGAGCTAAGCTGATTGGTGGTACAATAAGAATGAGAGCTACTCTTTATTTCCTGACCTTTTGCGGCTTGCTTTCACGCCCTCTCTCCTCTGTCAGTATCACTGATCAGCGGCGCAGCTGTGTACAGGCCAGGTCTCGTGGCCAGGTCCAAATGATCTCAACACACAATCTGTCTCTATAATATTCCCAACCCCACGCCCTGCCTTTTCATCTTCACACTAAGATAATGCATTGGATGTGGCAGGGCGGCCAAGAGGTGGACTCTTCCTTTCATGAATATACTGTAGCTTTTACTGTATGTGCTGCAGTAGCAGAACAGGGAAGGGCAGCTCTGCATTTGCAGTATTTTGATGGCTTGTGGTCATGGGCAGGTTCCTCACAATGGGCCTCAACAAGAAAAGCAATATGCAAGCAGATTTACCCTTATTTTTGTTTGTATTCCCAATCTATTCTGATTTTGCTCTGAGCCATTAAGGGTGTGAGAATTTTAATTCTAAAATCCTTTTAAAGAATGTGAAAGATTGTGCACTGATTTATTTTGCAAAGGCACCCAGAGAGCTACTTTCAAATATTTAGCATTATTAAAAATTATTCAAATAATGTTTTACATTGTCAGCCATTTCTTTAAATGACAACTGAGGAAATACAGAATAAGTAGTCATTTAAAAAAAAGCTAAATAAACATAATTACTTTTTAGTGTCAGTCCATTGCTGACTATTAAAAAAGAAAAGAAAATAGCTAACACTGTTTCTAAATTGAGCCAAGCAATGTTTTCTGTCAACCGCTCTCGTTTAAATAAAAAAATTGAATGAAATCAAAAAATCGAATTTCTAATGGAACCCCGGATTAGAAGAATTGTGACACCCCTATTATACACTTATTTCAAGGATTCACCTTTGTTTTCCTTTTTTTCTTTTTCTGTTTGATAAGAGAAACTTTTACAAGTAGTAAATAGCCCTTTTCATTTTGTTTCAACTGTCCACAAATTTTTTGTGCAAAGCGAGGAAACGTGTTTTTGAGGAACTTGCATGAACATTATAATCATATTTAGTTTTTATATATTATGGATTATTATATTGGGGTTCCAGTCTCTCTCCCAACTTGTCAGATACTGATGCTTGTTCACGTCCCTCAGCGTCTGATCCAGACACCCTGTAGCATGAGACGCACCAGGCTTTCCATTCACTCCAATATTAAACGCCTAATGGACCTAATACAGATAGTGGGAAGGTCAGTGTGTGATGGGAGGGAGGAGATAAACAAACCTGGGAATTTGACCCAGAAGAGTCGATGCTGTTAACATGTGAAACTGCATCCAGTACGTAAATGTGTCTTTAGTCCCCTTAGTCAGGTGGTTTTACAGCCTCAAGTTAACCTCAAGGGAAGCGTCAGTATCTGATGAGTTGGGATCAGAATGCATTTTATATTAGATTATAGATTATTATCAGGATACAGGTGTTTTATTTTTCTGTAGCACCAGTACTGACACTGTGGAAAATCACACATGGGACATTCTTAGCATGTTAGTTTTCTGCCCTTATTTAGTGTTACCTATGCTAATAACCTATTATGATCAAGTGGGTTTCATCATTCTTCACATTTCTTTCAGAGCAGATCTGCATGGTTTCAAACTTTTGGTGCCTCTGGAGTTTACTTCACTTTTTTCCTCTTAACAGAAAATTAAGACAAAATATAAGACTATATGCTACTGCAGTGTCACATAATCTATGCTTCAATATTCATCTAAATCTGGTTCACTCGCCTCTCACATTGTCTTATTTCTATGAATCTTGAATGAGTAATTAGTTTCAGCTAGTCTTCATGAGCCACATTCACGTGTTATTTGCACTCACATTAATCATTCTCCTCCTCAGACTCACTCTGTCCAAACAGCATCTCTGTTTAATTGAATGACCTGAAATAACCATACACTCTGGCTGGGTTAAGATCAGTTTAACCCATGTTTTACACACCATAATTACACTTGACATGGTTTTGTTTGATGATTAGTCTGCAGGACTGCACCAAAATTTTGAATTAAATTGCAAAGCCTTCCGCTTTAATGATGCACTGTGCCTTGAAGTTCGGATGAAACTATCTCCAAGCAGATTTACTTCTAAAAGCTGAAAAAGAAGCCCAGGTTGAACGGCGGGCTGAAAGTCTGTTTTTTTTCTCTCTCCCCGCGATCTGAAAATGGCACAAAACCACCTGCTGAAAGTCAATTAACATAACCCTGACATAGACCAGCACAACACAGAGATACAAACAGTAAATTTAAATTTAGGGAACCTGCAGGCATTCAGATAAAGCTTGTGTCAGAAGCTGCACAATTTACCTAGAAATAGAAAAGGTATGGATAAAAACACCCATGTGAGACTTTTTTTTTTACTCTAGGTAAGGGAGAAGCTGATCTTTATTGAAAATAATTTGAAATCTGGCTTCTAGTGAATAACTTTAGTAAAACATTCCCCCAAAACTTTTTGGAAAGAAAATATAGAAGTATGGGAATACATTCTCTCACTAAACAACACCATGACATAAGATAGATATTCACTGTAAATACGGCAAATTGACATCTGATGATAATCATGCTCTCAGTTCTCTGTCGATATATTAACCTTTCAGTTTGAGTGATGCACTATCTCTTATATAACACTTCTAATGGCAGCCATCAACGGGCTCACGCAGTGAAAGAGACAAGGCTCTCCGACTGTATCACACTTAAATGGCTAGCCGGGCAGACGAATAGGCTACCTTTCAAGTCTTGATTGCAGCCGTACAGCCCTCGCTGTGTTTTCATTGTGTGCACCCACTGTTATAACACCAGAGTGCTTGTAATAGACAGCCATTGTGTCCTTGGGAGGTCATTTCAGCTCCAGTGGAAATGGATTTTAGCGTCAGCTCTCGAGTGTGGGGCACCAAACTGGCTCTCACTGAGTCCTAGAAATTAGCAGGAATTTCATCCATTCGCTCTGAGCAGGAAATTGACCCCTTGTGCCATTTAGTGAGACAGGTCACCATCGATTTGACCGACTCCTTTGAGCCGAACTTGCCTTCAAAGGTATTCATAACCCTGATCTGTTGAGAGCGGTGCCTCTAGGACTTGCGGGATGATCTAACCACAGTGGCTAATTGATTCGCACCATGTAGGAGGGAAGAAAAAATGTTGCTATGATCAAACGTCAAATAACATTAGCCTGTAGTGTAGCCGGGCTGATGTACTTAGGGCCTCTGTGTCTATTTATTCTCTTTCAAATGTGTGAATAGAGGATTTTCATTTAGAAACCCTCTTGTCACAAAAGGAAAAGCACTCTCTAAACAAATGAGGATGCCCCGCTTTACATGTGCACTTGAAGGGGAGCGCTCACTCTGTAGTGCTGGTGACATCCTCTGGCTGCTTTGCGTCCACTGTTAAAAGACCCTTTTACTTAAATGATGCAAGTTCTAGAAAGGTCACAAAATCATAGCTTGGCCTTATGGGGTTGAGTTTTCTTACAATATCCGTTTTGACAAGTGTTGCTGTCCCATGGGTAACACTTCGTGGCATGATAAAGTTACTAAGCAGATTTGCCGTGTGCCTGACTGTCCCGTCCAGCCGACTGTGTGAAAAGCCTGTATGTGACATGTGCTCCCTGTTGGGGCCAAGAGGGAAGGCTGTGGATTCACCATGAATTTATGCTGGCGCACATGATCAGTGTCAGGAACAGAGGCAGGATCCTATAGCTCCTGCTGCTTGTGTATGTTCTGTTTGGTAATGTTAATCATGAAGACTTTATGGCCTGGGGTTTTTAAGAGTTACAGACACACACACATACACACAGACAAGCAGCCACACATCACACGTCAGCCTGAACCTGCAGACTGACTGAACCTGTTAAATCTGTTGCTGCAGTGTGAAATCCTTGAAACTCCTCTTCTAGGGATTTTCTGTATCATCAGCTGAAGAGAAGGTGAGAGCTTTCTCTGAACTCCTGCATTAGTAAAAACCTGAACCTGAAAAATAGATTGCATGAAGTAAAGGTTATTTAGCTACATCGAAAAAATGTGACTGATAGATACGATGTTCATACTCAAAGCTGATGATAAACTTGTGATAAATTCGTGTATCACTGTTGCTAATTTAACATAGTGGCATACAGTACTGTATTAATTAATAGCAAAAATATCTACCGATAATTAACACGCCTCAAGTGATTACAAAAATAGGCATTGTGAAGACATGAACTGGTACAAAAGATGAAATTAGGTGATTGCACCCCACTCTGGCTATCAGAAGTAATAAGTTTAACATTAAATAATAGAATTTAACTCGCGTTACATCCACCTCGGGGCACCACCCGTCAAAAAAAGGGGAAACTGACAGCTTTTTAATTAATTTAGTGTCTGCTACTGGGTTCTGGATGCATGCACAGTTGACTGTAATGTGTCAGACACACAAAACCACACAATCAAGTTCTTATAAATAAAGAGGATGGTGCCTGAGCTCAATGAAAACAGTGATGAACGATTTATGACCAGGGATGTGCAATGTTTTGAAAGTTTATCCATTGTTCTCACAAGCTTTGTGACTAAGAATGTCACATCCTGGAATTTGGTGGGAACAGTTCAGTATTTTTACAGTCTATCCTGTCCATTTGTGTCCTGCTTGAGTCTTTGCTGGCTGACTCTGGCCTCAAACGTCACAGTGCTTTTGTTGGAATGTAAAGTACAAAACACCAATAATCACCACAATGTGCTACCACTTCCTGTTAATGCCATTAATATGTTGCTAACAAGCAGAGACAGCTCCTGGAAAAATTCTCAGTGAGGGTAATTTCTCAAAATGATTGAGGTGACCCGTTCATTAGGTACATTAAGCAAAACAATACACATTTTTTAGATGATTAACTCATACAGCGATACATTTGTTCAGATTGCAGGATCAGCAAAAGCTTTTATGGGATTATAGTGACAACAAGAACAACTAAAACATGTATCATTCATTTTATTTTATTTGATTAACTTCAATGTGATTTATACAGGCTAGTGGGCTACTGTTAGCTTAGAACAGAGTCCAACATTAACATCTTACATTCAGTGTTACTAAGAACGTAATCTCCGTACATAGCGATCAAGATCAGCAGCACCAGTCGTGTTTGGATGCCAGTGTCGGCTTGCATGGGCACAGGACCATTTGATGCACGACTTTAGCGTGATTGGACAATGACAATTAGTGGCAGATCAAACAAAAACAACACTGATGGCTCCATTGCTGTGATAGAATTGGTTAGCAGATTGCCCAAATCGCCCTAATGAACAAACCGCCCATGCTGCCGAGGCTGTATCTTGTTTCTGAAGTGAAGAGGGTATATTAAACTCAGGGGTTCCTATACAAAAAAAAACATTCAAAAGAAAGATTTGAAATCATATGCAAATGTATACAGGACAATCTGAGGAGGTGAAACTTCAAGTCAAAATATATTCAGAAGACAACCTCGAGGTTGGCATCTAAATCAATTTAGAGCTTTTCTCATTTGGAGTGACGGGACACTGATAAGAGACAAAAGTAAGATGGACAATATTAGCATTTTGAAAAGCGAGGGGGATATGCCCCCCCTCCACCAGTAGATATGTTTCAGCCAGTTTCTTCAGCCTTCCCTCCCTTTTGTCTTCTGTCTGACATTTTCCTCTGCAAAACACCCTTGTGCACCTGTTGTTATTGAGGCAAAAAATCAAGCAAATTTGATTCTGATTAGATAAATCACATGATAATAGTTTGTCAAGATTGTACTGCTCCGTCTGTATCACATCCAACTCACATTGAAGAGAGGGGTTTAGAATAATTGTATTACAACCTTGACACTGAAGGGCACGCTGTGCAAAAAGCCACAGAGCATCAGGAGACAGTTGAAGTGTGTCAGCTGCTTTTTGCACCTTTTCTTGTTGTGTGAACACAACCTCAGTGCCTGAAAACACAAAACCTGCACATGTAGACACTTAAAATGTTGGGACTTTGATCAGACCTGAAGGGTAATGCTGATGTTTGGATGCACTGTGTGGAAGAGGAAGGTGACTTAAGTGGTGGAAGAGCAGCAGCAGCAGCAGCAACTGAGCAGGGGAAGAAGTGACCTGAACTTTAACAGGATGGAGCCAATTCCCTGAGGAGTAAACATTCAGTAAAAGCTGAGCAGCCCATATCTGTGGAGTAAATGGGCAGTAGAGTGGAGCATGTTCTTCCCTAACAGGGCCAAGGTACACTGCCAGGGGATCTGAACTTGTAATTCCCTTTCGCTGTTGCTTGACTCATCAGCAAGTGCACCGGCAACTTTATTTTTGCCAGAAAATAAGGTCATGACTCTGGTGGGGATATCCATTATCAAGATTAAAAAAAGTGACTGTAACATTACAGTAATAGGAGACTAGAGAATGTATTTCACTCTGGCAACCAGGCTCCGTGTTATTATCAAGTGAAATTGGACTGAAATAATGTCAGATCCACCTCGTATCACAGCCAGGGGCTATTTACTTGTAACACATATGCTTGTGTTCCTTGCTAACTTGGCATTATAGCTATTCTAGTGTCTCAACTGTTACAAATTTGCTCCACTGAAGCTAAAATAAACTTTTTATTGAGCAATTTGATTCTACATTAAAAGCCTTCTCTTAGGTGCACGCTGGGGAACGGCCTTGTTGTTGTTATTTGACACATGTTTTGAGTTATCGCCCGGCGTTAATTCTTCTAAAAAGCGGGAATATAAAGCTATGCACCTCTTGATAATTGCAGCCCTCTCAGGGAAGCTGAGGGCAGCCATCTGTGAATGGATGAAGAAATAATGGCGTGGTTAAGAGCTGCTCGGGGGCACCGAACACATTTATTTGTGTGAAGTGCCATGTTTGGAAAGGTGGAAATGAATCAGGGACCTTTCTTATGTATGCTCATAGTTGGCATTCTGGTAACAAGATGAAGCAGGTGGGATGTTTTGTTTAAAAATAGCAGTTCATCTATTTCGGAGGGTTAAATACAGTCAGTGAAAGCAGCAGGATGCTCTCAGTATGTAATGATGAAACTGTCCACAGCCGCAGAGTGCAGGATGTGGGGGCGTCTCACTGTTTTGGAGCGGGAGAATTTCCACCTGCCGTCTACGTGACACTCTGACAGTACCAATCCCACCTTATCGGTCCTCTTTTCCTCCGCCTCCTTCCCCCCACTCACCCCCTGTTTTCCCTCATTCCTTCCCCTTCCATCATCCCTGTCTGCGCCACTTTCAAACCCCTCCTTCCGATAAGCACGCTGAATTAGAATGATTTCTTTTTAATTACTTTCCATATTAAGTGCAATCCAAAGCACATGCATTATATATGTACTCCACTCTGTATGAGGATTAAACCGTTGTGGGTGAACCTTGCCGGAGGGCAAAATACACAAATGCAATTAAAATCATTTCAGTTGGAAAAAAAACCCAAAACACTTTTTTTCCCACAGTTTGGAGAAAAAAAAGAAAACAATCCTTTCCTCCATGTGTGCGCGTGAAGTTCATTATTCTACAAATAATGAGCATAAAAACACTCTTAGCTTTAATTAGGGTGAGGCTTGTTTTGTACCTGCGCTTACAAGTGTCCTAAAAGGGATATGAGCCAGCTGAGAATAGCTATATACTGTGATTGCTGCACAGTTACTGCAGCAGCATATGGAAACATTTGGCCACCTTGTTTCATATTTCATTTTCTAACAAATTAGCATGCAGGTCGTTTCCTCAGTTTCCTCTGAGAAATGAGCCGACTGTGGTGCTTAACAAGAATCACCTGTATAGTTTAGAGTGTTCACTGAATATCAGGCTCATACTGTGTGCTGAATTTCTCTTACCAAATCACATGTCCTTTTATATCCTAAAGTGCGGATCAATAATGTGTCTTTGGCTGTCAAGAGACTGGCAGACAAATAGATAAGAAAGTAAATGGAACAGAGACCAATTACAGCAGGCAGATCTTATGTGTGCTGAGAGGTCAGTGAGCTCACCTACACACACCTGCCACTCCAGGCCCACGCTGCCTCAGTTAAGCTGCACATCAAAGACGCACTACTTGAACTTGAAACTTGAATTGGCCATCCTCAACCAGAGAACAGACATTTGTGTCTTTTCAAAAAATCTGAAGGGAAAAGAGTCAATCTACACATGGGGGACCTTGATGACCCACAAAGCATAACATGAATTTTACCCTCCCCTCTCCGTCAGGCTCTGTTTAGACAGGAAAGACACAAAGAGAACCTGATGTGTATGGATTTTCTTTTAACGGTAATAAGACTGTCAGGGGGGCTGTACAGCTTGTGTGAGGATTTGGAGCCAGAGACAGCGGTAATTGAAACTGACAGCGGGTTGAGCACAATGACTCTGTGGATAACAACAATCATAACCCCCATAATCATCACAGCAGCACTGCATGCAGACAAAGTTCTTAGGTAAACAGAATTACCCAGCTGACACCAACCATCTTATTTCCCCGTCCTCATTGATTGTCTGAGCTTTCCCACCGTGGGGCCCCTGAGCTGGGGTGCCATCCGGAGGCACCTAGAAGCTCTGAGCCAAAGGGTGTCACATGTTTTGGAGCCCCTTTAGCTGTAAACCACTCTGGCCAGCAGTGCCACCCGGGTTTTCTGGCTTGTGTGTGTGTGTTGGCAGATTCATCGTCTATGGCACAGTCATTCCTACAGCAGCAAAATTTGAAGGATTCATATTAGTGTCATGTCTGATTTATTTAAAGGTGCACATATTTGATATTTCATTTCCAACGATGCCACTATGATGATTTGTTTGATTATTTTCTCTCTCTCTCT
>CAFUXE010000472.1:723484-736686 GCA_903364295.1 Serranus cabrilla
CTCTCTCTCTCTCACACACACACACTTTTTAAAAAATTCATCCTCTTGGAATGATGAGGTTTTATCTGTGATCTGAGGGGTTTTGGGATCTCCCCTGTTTTAATATGGATTTCTAGAACAGGAGGAACTTTGAATTCTAAAAAACTAATTTTCAAGCAGGAATTATGAAGCTCTGTCTGCTAAAGCTTTGTGAAATCACAATGATGACACCATGCATTTAGAGATTTGGATTTTTCTAACAAGAAATATTTCTAAAAATATTTTTCTATTTTATTTGTATTTTTGGTTAATTTGTACTTATTTATTATTATCATTTTTGTTCTCCATTATTTGACTCCTTAAGTGCTGTAACAAGTAAAGGTTCCTGGTATGGAATCATTAAGTTTTCTTATCTCATCTTAAAACCATCATTATTTTTTGCAAAAAAAGATTTATATTTTTATGACTTAATTTTACTTATTATTTTTTGTGTTTATGTTTTTGTTTTATGTTTAATTATCACTAAATCTCTTTTCATGCATTGTTGCTCATGTTGAAATAAATATTGATAAATTCTGTTTTTGATACAACCATCAATGTTTTGGTTTAAAACTTAACATGGGACACAAAGACGGCACAGAAAAGAGGCAAAGCTTGATTGGATCTCTTGTGATCACGCTGAGCACTGATTGGTGCTTTCAGTTGGATTTTGAGGATAACTTTGAAGAAAACACCTTTTCATTCTGCACAGAGCTGTTAGTGTCATTCATTCTTAAATGTCTAAATAAACCAACAGAAAATGTAATCATTCTGAGACCATGAATTGCATGTTTAATATTCAGACTCATCTGCTCACACTAATATCAGTAATTATAGTTGTTGCATCTCGGTTCATTCAAAGCAAATGCAGCGGCATTCATAAAGTGGAGGCTTTTGACACTAAATGAATGAATGTGAAAGACGGACTGTGTAAAGGAGTCAGTCATGCCTGCCTACCATTATGTCAAATATACACACAGCGCTTATAAGAAGAAAACAATCTTTCTTTTCCATATTTCACTTTCAATTAATTTCTCGTTTTCATGAAGTCAAAACCTAATTGCATGTGAGTCAGAGCAAACATCTGTCCTCATCATTTTCAATAAGTGGAAGCTGTCAGGCATGTAATCAGAAAATCATGTGCTGTCAGTCAAATTCCATTACAGTCAATTTTTTGTCAAGATGTGGGTTTTTCAACATTTCCTTGTGCAGATGAAAAAACTTCCTGACTTCTGTGTCTGGTATCAACAGCTGGTAATGTTCCTGTTGCAGCTGCAAGAAAGGAAATTATTTATTTATTTATTACGTTTTTACTGCTAAGGGCTATCTCTGTTTTGGATGCCATTTCATTCAGTCATATTAAAACTGCCAAAACCCACAAAACACTGTCGTGCATATTGTGCTGACTAGGAAACTAAGTTAGTAGCCTCACAGCTTGGTGCTGATAGATGAAAGAGGTGGTGAAGTGTTATTATGGTTGGAGTGTACTCAAAGGAATGCGATGGATGGCCACTCTAGGGTCAACTCCGCTCACTCCGCCCCGGGGGAGAAATCTCCAGCTGAAGTATCACCTGCTTTGATATTGGGATGGCTGTAGAGCTTGTGCCTTTTGCCTCACTCACTCACTCACACTCACACTCACACTCACACTCACACACACACACCAAAAAACATGGAGAACGGTGTGCACAGACACGTGTAAACACTGCACAGATTTCCACAAGCTTGCATATAATTAATATATATGCATGTGTGTACGTTATTCTGCTTGTTTCACACAATTAAAATCTCAACGTGTGCATGAATGCATAAAAAAAACCTACATAATTCAGCAAATCACAGTGTCTCACATTTAATCCACATAATTACTGCAGTGCATTATGCAGATGAAGTCAAATTCTGAGGAAATGTGGTAGTTTTCAAATTTCCTGAGTCAGTGACGTTAACTGCCGGGCAAATAAAAAAAGAAACAAGCCGGTAAGTAATCCCAAGCTCTTTTGCTTTTTTTAAATTCTGTGGTTGGTGACAGACTTCCAGCTCCCTGCAGCCCCCCACCGGTTCTTTCTGGCTCTCATTAGCCAGAGCAGGGGTGTAGACAAATGGTGAGAAATGAAATGGATATGCTTTAAAGTCTTCGTAATGGGTTCATGCGATGCCATGAACACAGCTAATTAAGGTCAGGGGAGTTCTCATCACAGACAGTCCTACGGTTGTGTATGTTTTTATCAAGGGCATTTATTATGCAGCTCCAATGAGGGCTGGGCGGCCGTGCTTCACCAGACTGAGTAAAAAGGTGTCGCCCCCTGCATGCTCAGAATAATTATCCTCGACCTAACGTATTACCAATTTTCTCCAAATGTCGCTTATGCTTTCCTGGGCTCCTAAACAGTCATAATGCATGATGGAATCTCTTTATTATCAACTATATTTTCTACAATAACTTTTTAAGATAAATTAGAATAAGGACAAGGCTCAGGATTAAACTGAACATCCGAGATTGTCCCCAGATAACCTGTGAGCTCATCTGTAATACATGTTGGTGCAGACAAAGACATTGGCTGTAATTAGTTTAACAAATGGCCCACTGGTCATTTAGGAAAATGCTTAAAATGCTTAATAGTTCAGGTGACTAACAGCGCACACGAGCAAACATTAGCCCGTACATCTATAATTTCTGATTGCCTTAATAACAGATAGATGAGAGTTTAAGACCTCGGAGATTACTGCAGAGGCATTTAAAAATTTGGACTCATCTCAACGTTGCCATCATTTAACAAATGTTCCTAAAGTTTGCATGAAAACAGGAGAGGTTAATGTCATTGGCATAGATCCTGCAGTTATTTACTTGCTTTTAATTAGGAGAAATAAGTATAAAAAACCACCTGCTGACAGCACAATAACTACATTGAACTGTACCTCTTAAATACTGCAGTTAATGGAAGTGGTGAGTCCAAATAAAAAGCACTAAGTAAATCATGTTGGCATAATTCACACATAAACTATAATAATTTTATGTTCAAGCCAGAATTTTGATTGGTACGCTCTTGGCTGCAGGTCAGATGTACTAAATGTTTAGACATGAATCCTAAATCTTTTGTGTATTTGTGAAATGAACTTTTATAGATACAACATACTGGTGACGTCTGAAACTGGGATTGCGTAAATAATTCAATCAACACATATCTGAGGCTGGTGTAAAGCTTGGTAAGCACAGTTGGAACCTTTACATCTTTTCAGCAGTAAGGTGTGAGATAATAGTTTCACTATAAGTTCCTGCAGCCTTTTTATGTTGCTGCAAATAGGTAGCAACAAACACATAAGTACGCTCATTCACTTTCATGGTGTTAGAGGTAGATAAGAAGATCAATACCACTCTCAGACATGGCCGGGTTGTAGAAATACCAAGGTCTAAAAGCTGACCAGTTATAGAAATCTGTCATAAACACAATATAAAGTCAAAGCAAAAGGCTGTTTTACAGTAAGAGGCTACTCATGCAATACTGCTAATGTTTTTCTAGTATAAACTGTACACTTTACTACTGTTTGTCATGCCAGGTGCTTGTATTGTTCAATTGAGCCCTTAGTTTCCACTGAAATGACCAACAAACTTGGATAGTTCTGTGGTAACGACACTGAACTGGATCATGTCAGCTTTTTCAGGCTGGACAGCACAGGGACAAGCACTACCTGCTCTTACTCTCTCATATTTATCACCACCTTTTGTTATTCTCCCCTTATTGTCCTTATCTTGTTCTGTATTTATTTTCTTCCCAAAGCTTTGATTGATTGAGTCTTTTCATTTTAATCTGTTGTTGTGAAGAAAATAAACACAGGGTCAATTGTTAATTACGAATGGTAAGCACCGGCTGCCTCCAGGATAATCTTGCAATTAAAATAAAAAATAGCCCTTTCTTAGTGTTGTACAACATCTTCCACGCAACACAGTCAAGTTTGTTGCCATTTCACAGTCACATTTGTTGCCAATTCTTTCACAGCTTTAATTGTATTCAACTCGGAGGAGATCCAGAATTCGGTGACCTTAGTGACCTTAAATGACCTTTAGTGACCACAGGGGTAGTTGCAGCCATTAGCTGCGTCCCAAGTCCCTTATTTTATCGCTCCTCACTCCTCGATTGAACCGGAAGTTCTTCAGCGGCGCCATCTTTACGACCGTCCCAAAGCTCTTATTTGTGCCCTGAGGATCGAGGAGGGACATCGGAGGAGCTGTGAGCGAGGATACATGAGAGCATGCTTTGCGGATGTCATTTTACCGGTCGACACGCCCCCTTACGGCATATCGGTTATTGATTGGACGCTGCAGCCGATCGGACTGATATTATACATCACAATATCACTGCAGATTCATACCGGAGTGAATCTTTAGATAAAAGATTAAACTCAAGTGTGTCACTTAGGACTACAAGTTTTATGTTTTATTTATCTTCTGATTCGCTATTAAGTTAAAAAAAATGTTTTATTGTAGAAAGACCACAAAGTATGAGAGTCTGTCAGTCAGTAAGAAACACTTTAACATCGTTTGTCATTTTCATTCAGTGAGGCTGATCATTCCTGAGAGGAGGATTTGATCTGAGTTACATCATTTACATTTTTCCTTACACATCTAACGTGATAAAAACATTTCCTGGCGATCATGTTCAGGAATATTAAATAATTAATTTATGACAAGGATAGTTTATTTATACACGCAATAAATAAATAAATAAACGCATCCCTGTGCCCCTGAGCAGGACAGTTTACAATATAAATACAGAATGCAGGTTGTTATCCATGTGCAGGTGTTTATTAAACAGGTAAAACTGGCAAAACACTTTATTATTTTTAGTGCATGTCTGTATCTCTGCACACAAAC
Source organism: Serranus cabrilla (assembly GCA_903364295.1). Lineage (NCBI taxonomy): Eukaryota > Metazoa > Chordata > Actinopteri > Perciformes > Serranidae > Serranus > Serranus cabrilla. Next base: position 728,373 of record CAFUXE010000472.1, read on the forward strand.
AGCTGTTAAACCGACTGACAGCTGATCCAGCTGTGATCCGTTGCCGCTGTCATTAGAAACGGACGCTGCAGAGGAAAGGACGTCTCATGTTCCTTAAAACGTTTCCTCTCTCCTCGCCTGGTTCCCTTGCGTCTCTCCATGCATCCCCCGGTGGGCGGGACTAAGACGCAAGGAAAGAAGGCAAGTGAGGGAAACCTGGATGCAATTAAGGGACTTTGGATGCAGCCATGGTCTCATGCCTTGATGCTTTAGAGGTGCTCATGAGCAGATTTGTTCTCTTTAGATAGAGATGTGCTAGCTGTTCCCCCTGTTTCCAGTCTTTAAGCTTAGCTAAGCTAACCAGCTGCTGAATTAAACTGGTGAGAGGAGGCTGCCGATCATGAATGAGTCTAACCAAATAACAGGCCTCTTAATTATATTGTGAGATTGTTATGTTAAGACACAAACATGAAAACCTCATTTGTAAAAAACAATACATCATATGGCTACCATCCCTCTAGAGTTTGCCTTAAACTTCACTTCTATTATTACACTTATCAGTCTAACACTCTGATTATCACAGATACAATTTCTTGCTATCTTGTAGCTTTCAGTCTCCTGGTGATAAGTATCAGAGTGACTTATTTTCATGTTCACAATCAAGGATCGTATTACTCTCTAATCTCACGCTCTAAGAAGCAAAGCTAGATGAAGATCTGGGAGATTTTCACATCCAGACTGTTTTCAAATCAACCATTAAGATCTCTGTCTTCGGTAATCCTTTGAATGTCATTCACTTCTGATTTTTAACGCTATTCTGAGCTGGGAGGCAGCGCAGCAGGAAGAGCCAGGCTGCGTGTGTGCATTAGTTCATTTTGAGTCAGCCATGTGCAGTGTTAGGAGGAGTTATAAGGAGGGAACAGTCTGCATGCATACATCAGGCAGTATGGTAGTCCATGTACAGTAGATTCACATACCGAGAAGTATCTTAGTGATTTCTTACTGAACCCACTGAGTCAACACATGAATTAAATATTTTGCTCAGCAATTCTCTTGGTTGCAACAACACACTGCTGCCACAGCACTTAAAAACCCTCTCTTTTTGTTATAAAGGGGAAGTTCTTAAAGTCAGCACTCACTCTGAGCACCTGGAAAGCACTTTTGTTCTCGAAAGGGATTTGAGTTAATCTGACAAGCATCCATTGACGCAAGGTTATTTTTCAAAAATAAAGTTATCATTAGCTCACATCGCAGTCAGCCCCTGCCTTTCTCATGCTTGTAAAACACAAATCCGCTGCATTATTCAATATCTGCAGCAACTCATTTTACTGTCTAACATGTATACTCACCAGTGGTGGAGAGGTTCTGTACATCTACTCAACTATATTTGCACTTTTTACTCCATTCAATGTATATGACTGCTGCAGTTACCTATTACTTTGCAGATTCATCTTCATATTACTACAAAATGTAATAAACAAATGAGACATGATGTAGATTGCTCTGCCTGACAGTATATGTTAGGGTAGGAGAGAAGGGAAGAATGTTTTCATTGCATTGGACCGTATGGGATGGAAATGGTTGTTCCAGGAATTTGCCAAACCCTTTAGGTGTTTCCAGTGAAATGGAGTTGTGGTTTGTGGAAACTTTATATTTTGTGTCCATGATATAATTCCTGAATCTTAATCATTTTCTAGCATAGGGCATCTCATGATTACAGTATACAGTGCTGCTCATAATTCTTCTATTGTTTAACCCTGATTTGCTTATTTAATCAGAACCATTGTTGAAAATATGAAATAACAGGTGTAGGTTTCTCAATTCGATATTCTATTTTTTATCAACTGTGTAGTCAGGACTTATTTAAAAATAGTTTTCGGTCTTGTGTAGGTGCAAAAGTTAATGAACCCTGAGCTGCATTGCTTAAAACAAGCAGTTAAAGAGAATCGGGCGAGATAAATTGGTGGCTAAATTAACCACTGAAATGGACCAATGGAATGAGAAATGTTCAGGGAAGAAATTGCACATCACTGATTGAAACAGAGATAAGACCAGGTCACTTTAGTCTTAGCCAGGTGAACCCATACAGGTCAATCTTGAGAGATCTGAGAGGACCTCAGGAAGAGGGTCGTGACAGCACATTCATCAACTACAAAAGGAGAGCACTGAAAAATACTACAACTCTGCTTAGTTGTGCACGACTTTCTAAAATATCAGCAAGAGCCACAAGAAGAATGATAATTCGGGTAAAAACCAACCCAAACGTAACATCTAGGGATTTGCAGACCTCTCTTGCTGCATCTGGGACACACGTGCTTCCACAATAAGAAGAAAACACAATCAACAGGGCTTACATGGAGGGGTTTCTTGGAAGAAGCCTCTGCTCACAAAAAGAACAAAGCTGCCAGTTTAAACTGCCAGAGAGCACATGGAGAAACCTGAAGCTTTTTGGAAGTCCATTCTGTGGACAGATGAGTCCAAAATGGAACTGTTTGGTCACCAAAACTGCCATGTTTGGCAAAAAGTAAACACTGCTTACCTCCAAATGAACCTTCTCCCAACAGTGAAGCACAGTGGAAGGAATGTTAAGATCTGGGCTTGCTTTCCATCCTCGCTCCGCATATTCCAGGGAATCATGAATTCTGAGTAATATTGTAAAATCCTGAAAAATAACCTGAAGTCATCCAAAGTTAAAGTCTGGCAGAGGATAGATCATGGATCATGATAATGATCCAAAGCATCCCAACAACCAAGGAATGGCTGAAGAGGAAGAAGGTTCATGATCTGGATTGGCCCGGTCAAGTCCTGAGCTAAATCCAATTAAAATGCTGTGACGGCACCTGAAGCGAGCAGTTCATGCCAGACGCCCATCCATCCTCTCTCAACGAGCTGTTCTGCAAGGAAGGGTGGGCAAAAATCCCCCAGAGTAGATGTGAGAGACTGATAAGTCACTACGGAAACCGTTTGGTTGAAGTTATTACTGTCAGGGAGCTGCAATATCCTATTAACTGAAAAGGTTCATATACTTTTTACCCATGAAATTGAGTTTTTCTTAAATCAACCACTTGAAAGAATGGCAATATCACCATTTATTTTGTTTGAGCCCATTATTAGGAATGTCAGTATTGTGAATTGAGGTATAATTTAACATTTGATAAAGTTATTTTATTTTTTTAGTTGTTTAATCTGACCAGTAGGGTTAAAAACCTTTGAGCAGTGATGTGTTCGTTTTAAGCTAACATCCTGGTCATATTTTACACATTGCTTTAGTGTTTTGCATTCATAATCATAGTATATTTATATAGAGTACGTTTACCTTTGGAACTTTAAGTATAGTTAGAGTCTTTGGTACTTTTACTTCAGTAACATTTTTAAAAGCAGGGCTTTTATTTATTTTATTTATTTTTCCTCTGTTGTATCGCTACTTAAGTAAAAGACCTGAAAGCTTTTTCCACCAATGATACTCCCTCTACTAAACAAAACCCTCTCTTTTTACTGATTACATAAATTTTTTTCTGATTACTTATTCGTTTTCTATTATTAGCTGGTTAATATGCCAGTCTATCCATGTCTGTCTGTCTTTCTTTGTGAGTTTGCATGTTCTCCCTGTGTCAGTGTGGGTTCTCTCCGGGTCCTCCGGCTTCCTCCCACAGTCCAACACATGCAGCAGCTCTAAATAAAATGAGAGTGTGAATGGTCGTCTGCCCTGTGACAGTCTGGCGACCTGTCCAGGGTGTCAGCTGGGCGCCTCGCAACCAGAGTTCTGCTAAGGATAATGAACAAATGAATATTATCCATGACATTTATTTATTTGAGGAGAAATAAGGCTGTGGAGGAAGATAATGAACGTCTGTCTAAACAATACTCAACGTGTCAACTATATCATAAAGATCATTAGTGAATCATTTTCCACCCAGAATGAATATTTTCAAACGTGCATGGAAGCTGTGCCTCACAGTGTTCTCAATAGTATACAAACATGATTGCACTGTTCCTGTTTGCAATATTAAAGGATTTAACAGGATTAATACCGGTTCAGTTTGTGACTTGTGTTTCAACAGAACCTACTGTGCTTTGAAACCCTCATGGCGATAAAAAGATGAAGAGACGGTGTGTAATCAGTTCATGAAAATGCTCTGGCACCCAGCAGTTCAAGATTAAATAGATGGAGGGCCACCCATAGATAATGCCAAAATAAACTTTATTCTAACAGCATATAGTCGAAAATAGCCATGAGGAACAGAGCAGGAGTGTAAACAAAGATAAGAAACATCTACAGTTAAAGTGTAAAGAAACATTGGTGCATCACTATGACGATGTAGCCAACAGCATTGATTTAAAAAGATGGTGGACTAATTAAATCCAATCCATAACAAATTAAGGTGTTTCTCTTTGTTGATATACCTGTATAAGCTGCTGAAAAGTGCAAATAAGTTCCTTCACATCGGTGAAAACAGAAGCTCCAAACTGAGGAGGCGGCTTGGATGATTTCTGGCTCTTGTTTGGATTTTCAGCAACTGGTAAAACATTTGTTTCACGTTAACTGATCATGAATATTTAGTCCGGTACAGAGTTTGAATTACAGCATTAAATTAAAGTCTAAATTCTTCAGACCTCTGAGAAATAGTTTCTGTATGTGTGTGGGGAAGAGCATAGGGTCGCAGGGATCATGTGAGCAATATGACAATTTCAATTAGAACAATAAGCTTAAAATATTGCAATAAACTTGTTGGTGTCTTAACCAATTCATGTCTGCTGCCCCTGGTCATAATGCTAATTATATGTCAAAGCAAATGACTATAGAGCAGGATGGATTTGTGTTAATGATCCCTGTATGTAAATGAACCCTGTTTTACATCTTTGCATCACATCTTTGTTTTTTTCCGTGCACCCCACGCTCATCAGTGGCAATGACCATGAGACTTCCGACAATGAGGAAAAATCTGGGCATGTTTTAGAACTCCACTGTCAGTGTTGAAAGGTATCTTACCAGGGGGTATTTCTAATTAAACTGGTGCCCAAACCAAGGCTGTGGGAGACAGTGCATCTGCTATGCAAAGTGGCTAGAAATCCTCCAGCTGCCCATCTGTAAAACTTTTCATCTGGCCTCCATCGAAGGAGGAGGTTTGGGAAAATGCCTTTATTTTTCATAATCCCCCCTCTCTCTCCTACCTTATCCATATTTCATGAAGAGCTCTGGAGGTATGAAATTGTCTGAAACTAATCCACTACTGGATATTTAGTCCCAGATTAAAATCACTCGCTTCACTGCCTCATAATTCTGCTCCTATTGATTGCCTGGGTCCAAATATAAGTCAAGGATGTACAGAACATTTTTCCCGGGACTTTCTGAAATTGTATCAGCGTGGCGTCTCTGCAATGAATCCATGCAAATGGTGCCATGCAGAGTGGGTATTTGTCAGGCTTTTGCACTAGCTCAGCACTATGTGTGGTTTGTTTAGGCTCATGTTTACATCGCAGAGACATTCTGAAGTTGTTGTAACCCCTGATGGTACAGAACTCACAGCTGCACACCGAAGCAGGAATCACACAGAATTAAAAGAAACCTGACAGCCCCCTATGATCAGACAGAAAGCTGGAGGTACAGACTTCTTTACTGTGGTGTTTGCAGGAGGATCACGCAGGTTTAATGACATGTAAGTGACACTCAGGGGCAGATCAGTTTATTGTTGCTGGAGGTTAAAGTGCAGAGGGGTTCCTGCTTGGCTGTGAAGGGGCCCGTCTGCCAACAATACATTATAAATGGTCCTCAGATCCTGCATAATTTGTAAAGAAAAAAACTAATAGGTCACACATGAAGGCATACTGTAGAGTTTAAATACTGGCAACACTTATACAGCATTGTAGTTATAAATGTGTCCCCAGGCGATTTCCATCTGTTGCCCATGCTGCGTGTCCCTGTCATTTGGTCCAATTGTCACATCAGGCGGCAAATTCAATAGAAGCTGACAACAGTGCCACAGCCAGATATCAAGACAAAGAGAACCAAAATGAAAAGAAAACACCAAAGTGTTGCTCACTCAAATAATACTAAACAGCATAAGTCAATGACAAGCTCCTTTTAATGGACTAAATGGCAAAATTCTATATTTTTCTTATTACATTTATTACATTTTTTTCTTATTCTTACCACAAAAGTTTTAGTCTGTCGTTCTATAACTTTTTATTTCCCTGCTCTGTTTGTGGCACTCAGCTCCCAGAACAGGTCATAAATACATAGTAGCAGCAAAGAACCTTGAAGTCAACCTATGTGATCCATATGATATTTTATGAAATATTAGTTTATAGTTAACACTGTGAAACAGTCGCTATGACCAGTGAATTTGAACATTCTGTTTCAGTAAATGTTCAAACAAGTGAAAAGAACATTTGTTGTGGACTATTTTCAGCTGTGGAAGAATACACATTTGGCGCTCTAAGTATTTTGTTCAGCGGGATTATTAATGTGTGATTGAGTCAATAGTTTTGGGACAAAACTGCAGTACAGAGGTAGCGATTAGTCATGATTCATCATGGCTCGGGGTCTTTTCGTGGGATAATTTGTTAATAAATTGTTCAATATTGTCAGTCTTATGCTTTAAATAACATTTATATTTGGAACAGAATCCTGTAATAGTCATAGTCCTGTCATAGGTTGAATGTGATATATTTTTATGTTTGAGTGAAGATTTCAGTTGACCTCCGTTGTGTTGTGATCCAAAACGTTCAGATACATAAAATCATATTTGTTAGGGGATAAAAAATGACCAAATGACCGTTCCAACAGCTTGGAATTGGCTCATTAGTAGTCATTTGTTCGTGTCCTGTTAAAACCAATTTAATTTTATCGTGCATAAGTGATAATTATAATTTACAGTAAAATGCCTGTTGTTATGGTGTGAAAGTGACTGGAATGCAATGCACAGAGGTGTGAATGACATGATAACTAGAGGTATTTTCAAGCCATTGTCTAACCTTGGTATAGTCCCCACTAATGCTGCTGTTTCTGGCATATCACTGAGAAACATCTCTCCTCATAATGTTTGAGCCGAGCTGCCTGGAGAAACAACAGGAGGGCCTATCAAGGCAAGCTGTGGGGGTGGGGGCCCCTTCATATTTGCGGTGGTGCTGTTTTCCTGCAGGGTGCTCTCTAACACACCATCCGTGAGACTCGATCGTCACAAAGCTAAAGATGGAGATGTGTTGATGCATGCCTGCCAGAAAATCACAGCCCGACTATTCAGTGCCAGAAGCCACACAGGCATGGCAGGTGAGAAACTGAATGAAACTCTGAAACTCTGCAGGAGAACGAGAGGGTGAGGGAGTAATAAGCGCCAGTCTGTCACTGAGTCACTGTTTGTTCTTCAAAATCGCATCTGATGGATGTTAAAAAAAAAAAACATTTCACAAGAAGTTTGGATTGAGAAAACCATGTGCACCAGAACAAGAGTTGAACAAAGTGTGATTTATAAAAACTAAAACCAATATGTTGCTTAATTCAGCCAGTCAGGGATGATCATGAAAAGAACTGCATGTAATAAATAAAATATTAGAAATGCTGCAGAGCACTTATGTGAAGAGTGCATTTAATATACTGTAAGATACAAGCCAAAATTGAAATTCTGCAACAACAACAACCAACAGCTTATCTCTGTCTACAAGGAAAAAGTGAAGCACTTCCATGTGCACTTGATTAATTATGGAAATAAGTATTTGTTTGTTTTCCCTGACACTTTGGTGCAATAATCTGGCTGCAGATTGATTTTCAGCAGGCGCTAGCCAGAGTATCATGTCTGGTATAGTACAAGCCCTCTTGTCTCCAAAGATTATTCCATCTATGAAGAGTCTGGCAAGTAAACAAAGGAACAGGTGGTTGGCTGCAAAAGAGGCAAAGGAATAATAAGACGCCATCCACAGTACATGGATCCCTGTCTGTTTGTTGTTCTGAGCTCCCGAGCTCTCGAATCTCTGGCTGTGTGCATGGGCCTAATGACAGTATTTAGTCATCTCCTCAACTTCAGAACCATCCACAAGCTTTGACAACAGTGCTTTTACTGTGGTCATAAATCCTGTTTTATTGTCCTGTTTTTTCCCTGCTGTAGAATCCCCTCAATGGGCTGCATGGCTTCTCTGTAGCTGCACATGTAGAAGTCTCTTTTTTACAGAGAACAGTATTAAAATGCTTAAAAGAATTTGAAGATCAATATCACTCTCACAACTGTAAGAGGTGAGGAGACAGTTAGCTTAGCTTAGCATAAAGGCTGGAGTCCAGTGACCTGCTTTTTATACTTGTTTTGTTTCCTATATATATATATATATATATATATATATATAT
>CAFUXE010000472.1:736943-776961 GCA_903364295.1 Serranus cabrilla
AAGGCAACGGGGAACATGTGCTCCGGTACCTGAGCTCAGGAGCTAGTGTCTGTTACCTCTTTGTTTTCTGTACTGTGAATTCACTGTTTTGGTTTGCTATCACCTCTCTCATAGCACCTTTTCTGGCAAAAGCAGGAAGTTGTTTTTATTTCTAAGAGTGCTAAAAGCTCACTCTATCCCACCAGCCAATTAAGTCAAAGTTTGCAAATACAGACAGAGGAAGTTAGCAGCTAGCTGGTGAATATAGCGGAGCATTTAGCAGCTTAAAGGAGAGATATTTATCAAGTTGGTGGACACTAAAACCCGAGCTAAAGACAGATTAAATATCCAGATGTGTGACTTCAAATGATCATCTCTATAAACACGGACCATATTCTGGCATCGGAAGTGTTCTGGTTTCCGTTTGTGGTCTGATTTACTGACCAATCACGTTTAGGTACGCTGTGGTTAATTTCAAGTAAACAGTCCATGTGGAGGCTGAGACAGGAGGAATGCATTGTGCAGAGAAATAATGATTAAAAATGAGTTAATGTACATTAAAAACACCATGTGATAATAGCATAAGTCACACACAATGTAGAAATATTAAACCCACACTTGTATCCACAGTAGCATTCTGCGCTGCACGCTGCACCTCAGCCACCAGACAAGCCAGTGAGGATCCATTTACTGTGGATACTTCCTCTGAGTGCCGCTGCTGTAATAATGATACTTAAGCCACACAACAGCTGTAAATCAAGACAGAAACATAACTGGCTTCTCATATCAGGTCAGGTTTGTGGGTCAACCATTTATATAACTCACAGCAAAAGGCATCAGAGCCAAAACTCATCTTGTTTGCTGGCAAGCCTCTTCACTTTGTGTTCATTCATTGCAACTATAAAGCATAGTGGACCTGATTAGCCTAAGAAGCGTTCCAAAGTGCATTTCCTGGCTGGGCTGGTGAAGTCATCTCATAATGACCAGGCCCAAATATTCAGAGGCAGATTCAGTTTGCTGTATGTTCTTGTCGATTCCCTGAAGAGGAATGTTTTTTAATGAGCCCCCCTGTGATGACTTCCAGTCTCAAGGCCCTACTATACATGGATCCTGGATTTTCTTTTGAGGCCAATCATTTTACCTTCATATTGGAAATTCCCCAGACGGCCGTGACTCTACCTGAACCCATACTTTGCTGAAAACATTACACTTCCCCTGCCACCAGATTTCATGGGGGGAAACTCATCTGGATTTGAAAAAACGGTGTCTTGTGAGAACAGAATTCCCAGGTGTACCAAGCTTGCCCTGGAATTCGCATTTATCAGGTTCTACTCCAAAGAGGGTGTGAGGATCATTCGCCAAATGGTGAGAAGATGAGACAATTCCTTGGAGTTGTAAAATGCCTCTAAAGCCTCACGAAATGAAAAAAAGAAACTCAGAACAAGGTCGAAAATATCCCAGGAAGATCTGTTTAGCCTTCAAAGGCAACTTGACAGCCCCACCCTCCATGTTTCTTAAAAAAAGCTCTTTTTTTTAATCATGAAGCACTTCAATAATAGTGTAAAACAGTGAAAACAATGTATTAAATATGTCTTATCTTCATTTCTTTTTGCACATTGTCAGCCACCTTAAACACAGGAGAACACACACTCACGAAACATCAGTTACTTTGGAGCTCAACAGTAAATTTTGGCAGCTGTCTTTGCTGCTTTACTTATCTTTCAAATTCGTTTGATGGGAATGTCTGTGGATGCAAAAAATAACGCATGCCCAGGGAAATTTACCATGACAGGACTTATAAGGAGTTAGGTTGAAGGTATTTTCAAAGGTCATCTTCTTATGACTTATTTTGCCTCAGGGTTGTGTGAGTTGGAGGTTCTAAAAGGATATTTCTGGGTATTTTCTATGTGCACCTCATGTTCCCTTTTTGCCAAGTGTGTCAGCGTAAGGGAGTCCCCTGATGGCAGCAGTTTAAGGCAGATTCTGAATAAATTCTGATGAGTTTGTGGGGACGAAATATGTGGCACGTTTCAAGCGAAGGCAACAAAGTCCTTTTCATGTTCCGTACGGGAACATAAACAAGGACACGTGCGGGGAACAGTGAAAGTCACAGCGTTTTAGAGTGACTGCCATGTGAGTTACTGAGTTGAAAGGACATATTTTCAGTGTTATTTGTCGCTGGTCGTGCTGGCCCCTGTGGGTGTGTGTTGGAGAGAAGCTCTGCCAGCAAACAGGGGGAATGTAAAGCTCAGCAGTTTGGCAATTATGACATGTTGAGCACAATTCATTTTTATGATGGTGAAAAATAGGAGGGAAAGCCGAGGATAACAACAATTGCATTGATGGCGTAGTTTTCTTTTTTGTAAACTGGCTGAGATGACAGCAGGAACAGACTGGAAATTATAATTGTCTCTGTACTTTAGACTTAGACCCCAGCCACCTCTAGTTCAACCTTAATTCTATTATTATTTTCATCAGTAAAGGCACTTTTTAGATAGCAATACGCTTTATATTACATTGGACCTGCAGCCCACTCACCCGGGCCAGATGTCAGACACAAGTCTTTGTTTGTCTCATGTGTGTTGGTCCAGGTTGGCGAGGTGGCGGAAAACAAATATCACATCCCGGGTCCACTCTGGTTGACAAGATGTCAGGCTGAAATATTTCTAGTGCTACTATTTAGTACAAACATTCAACCACCAGGCATCCATGGTCAGCTTTTTGTCTGATGTTTGATTATAAAAAGTAAAAGATTAGATTTCTGAACCGGTAAATGTTAAAACCCCTATTAGCCCAGAATTCTGAACTTTAAATCCTAGCTTGAGGCTTACTAAAGCCAACTCCAGAGTACTGCTAATTATATTTTAATGGGTTCTCCATCAGCTGAGGAGCGCTCTAATGTCAATTGGTGGTTTATTGTGTCATTTTGAGGTTAGTACTTTTATTGTTGAACATGTTCACACGCTTCAGAAAAAGACATTGTTTTCCTCAAACTGTTTGTGTGAATGTACCTTGATAAAGCTTGTTTTTTCATGCACTGGTCAATTTGGAGGTTTTGAGCTATTTTCTCCCATAACATGTCTTCTTGCATGCTCTGAGCCAAACATCTCATCCTCAGCGACACTTACAAACACCAAACTTCCCAGTTTTATTCCCAACTACAGAGGGGTCAATCTATGTATCATTCATACCCCAAAATAGATTTTCTTTAAATGGCTTTTGACAGTATTTTCTGATTTATGAAATGACTAATGGAGATATGCCAGGTTCCTTCAGTAAAAATTGTAATGTTATTTCATATATCGACAAAATTAAAAAATAACTCTGAAATTTGCTTCATCAAATGTTCAGATTAATGTCCTGGAAATATGTACAAATGCATAGATGATAAGCTCACTCCTCATTTACATATCTAAACATACAATTTCAGAAAACTTGTTATGCAAAAAATATTTGTCTTAATGTAAATACAACTAGGGATTCAAATTAAATTAAATTATAAATTTAAAACAGCCTTTCTCTGATTGATCTGTGTTTCTGAGTGTCCAATAATACATCTCTGCACCATAATTGCAGCCATACATCACCTATAGCTGCTTTACGTTTTTCAGAAGGAACATGGAAATCAGTTCTTTAAATAACAGGACCTTCAAAACAAAAGCATTGGGTGAATGTTTGTTGCCTGAACAAATGTCAACAACTCACAGTTAGAGTTGTAACAGTGTTAACCTCGAGCTGTGATCTCTAAGTGTGAATCCTTAACCTTCAGCTTGATGTAAGCCCTTTTTTAACTCTGGGCTTTTCTCTGACCAAAGTTTAGGCTAGCCCAGGGCGAGGGGATGTCAAAAGGCTCACACCCAGAGATCAATCTAAAAGACACATGAGCTTTCTGAGATTTAGCTATGGATTTGTTGGTTGTCTTGTGTCCTTAAACTAGAAAATGAGAGAACAGTGGACTGTGGGCTGAATCTGGCCCTCTGCTGAAATTATAGATTTTTGAAATTTTCCCTCTGCAGCTTACATCAAAAAAGATTTTCTTATGAATCTATGCTGGCTAACACCATAAATAAGGCCCAAGTAGAGTTTTAATTTATCATCTGGTTTGTGTAATCAATACCTTCATTGTGGAAAGATTCAGGCAAACAGAGTCTGAGCTGCATTTTTCACCAGACTGTGGACAGCTCCTGGTGCTGAAATGAGGTCTAATAAACCTACTAGATGATTGCTACCTGAATAATATAACAGATTTATTAAATTAAACCAGATCTCTTTAAATCAAACACAGCTTTAATTCTATGACAATATTTCACCATTCAGATAAAACCGAGAGAACTGGGCAGACTATACTTTATTCTTCATTTGCCAGCACATACCCTGTTCAATCTTCTTTACAAGGTTATAAGGTTTGTTTATTGTCACTATGCACAGGGTTGCACAATCAAATGCGAGTTGTAGTCGTTTTGTGCAACACAAGAAAAAAAGAAAACCTTCACCTGCTTTTTTTATTATCTACCTTTCGGTTTCCATAAGGGCAATGTCTTATTTCTAAGGCCAGCCCTGACTAAGGCCGAGCTCACCATTAGATGGATAAATTGATCACAGAGATCATGTCTGACCCCTCCACAACTGTTAATATATATATAACCAGCAGAACCAAGGACTGCTGAAGCTTTGAGAAATAATAATAATAATAAACCATCCAATCAGTCTCAGTATTTGCAAATGAATTATAATAATATTCAGTCGAACTATCTCCACTTCAGCTGCGTGTTGGCCCCCAATGTCATTGCCATTATATAGTAGAAATATAGCATAAAGGGATGCCAGTTTCTATAAATTATATCATCGCTGGTCTTAGATAGAACAGGGGCGCTCAAAGTGCCAATTTAGGGAGCCAACATATAACTGAGAGCCACACAGGAAGTCATAGGATGTGCGATTAGTCTCATGATGGCAATACATTTCTTGAGCACCGAATTCACCTGTTTACAGATAAGGCAGACGACTTCATCTGTCCCCTGGGGGCATCTGGCAGTGAAACTCACAAGGTGCCACCAGTTGCCATGCAACCAGTAGCTTTCTACAAGTTGTCATTCCTAACCTGACGGATGCTTGTTAGGGGCGAGCAGTTTGACACAGTAGTATATTAACTGTAAGCTACTGAGGGTGAAGGCACAGAAATAGACTGCAGATGATTAAAATGTTACGCATTTCATGTCACATTTTGGGGGCCACACAAAATGTTTCTGAGGGCTGCCATTGTCCTGTGGGCCTCACTTTAAGCAACACTGCCTCAGAATAATAATACTATGAATAAATGCAGTGCTGTTAGTCTTAAAATGTTGTTTGAATTGATACCAAACTGAAGATCTTGTTGTGTATTTCATGTTATAATAAAAAGGTCAGATCAAATTGTTTTTCACATTTCAGCACAAAAGGAGCGCTGACATCTTAGGGCGCCTTCACAACCCAAAGATTAGTCTGTTCAGTTGAATTCTGGTGAGGTTAAATCCTTGTTATGGTTCGTTTGGTTGCTTGTGAACACTCCAGTCCTACTCTGGTACGGACCAAACCAACCATTGATTATTTCCGTGTTTACATTTTCCACCATCAACTTTCCAACTAATAAGAAATAAGCTTTTTTTTCCCATTTAATTTGGTCCGCTTACATGTGTGCACTGTGAAAGAAAGCCAGACTAAATACAAAAGTATCCATGTCAGTCTGATTCGGACTAGCCAAACCGACTTGGGTTGTGAAATCACAAACATGTTCCCAACGGCATCAAGCCACAGCATCTGTGAATATGTCCTATTTGGCTTTGGGTATAATTGCACATGTGGGACTGAAGGTGATCCCATGTTCTATGTATTTGGTACCATCAATCAGCCACAAAAGTGGAGCTCAGTGTTTGCACATATGTCACACTGTTTGCATTTCACACAGCAGCAAAGCTAATATGTGGTCTCGTTTAGCCGAGTGGCAACATGTAAAATGATGACATTAAGTTGTATCATGAAACTAATTGAGTTTCAACCGGAGATATACACCGCAGGTCTTTAACAGCAGCTAAATAAGGTGGTTGCCAAGTGACACATGCTGTACGTCATGCTCGAACTCTTTCTGGCAGTTCAGTGCAGTAATATTTAAATATGCGTGATGTATGACAGGTGTTAAAACAGACCTGTCCCACTCATTACTCACACTGTGTGGCACGGCTTTTCCTGGTTTCTTTGGGGTTAACAGGGTTAATTCAGGACATTGTGTCTTGAGTCCAAAAGGGAAAATTAGCTTTTTTAGAGGAACATCACACAAAATAGTGAAAAGCTCATGCAGCACTCATCTGGCCCGCTTTGCGAGCTGATTTCCAGCATCAAGTTTTTCATCTTAGGGTAATCAGGTTATTTATTGTTACACCGGTAATGAGCGAAACAAATCCTTTAATGTGAGGCGTTATATTGTGAATACTAAAAAGCAGTTTGCCCCTGGGAACTTTCAGAGAGGTGTGCATAACAACCAGCTGATGGATGTCTGCCTTTTTTGATGGCCTTAAAACGCTAACCTGTTGTCCTAATGGCACCACGGTCTGATGAATACATATCCAGGAATAGAGTATGTGTGTGTGTGTGTGTGTGTGTGTCTGTGAAATCACATGGCTCATGAGAGATCCTCCATAGGGATAGGTTCCAGCAGATTGGGCTGCCGTTAGGGGAAAGCGCTGCTACATCCAAGAATTTAGTTCTGAGCCTCGATTTCCTCTCTGGGCGTGCGGTGGTGTTTGTTTTTCCTAAACATTGTTTATTTTCTAGGGTGTGTGTATGTGTATGTGTGCGTGTGTGTGCCTATTTGTGTTTATATTAGTTTTTCATAGATCTGACACTAAAACTGGGTGCCTTGCAGTAATAAAAATTAAATCCCTGTCAGCCTCCGTTTCATGAAAAATAGATTATCCTCACAGTGGCTAACTGACAAGGTTTGTGTCAGGTCTTCTTATTTCAGGTGATGTTTGCAATGACATCTGACAGAGTCTACTTTAAATAGCATGAATACTACAGTGAATACTACTGCATAATTCACAACATATAGCACAGTAATTAATACAGTTCGACATCATGCTCTCTCCTCGCATGTAATGAGTCCTGTAAAAGATGTTGGCCAATCAGTTAAAGCCAGTTCAGCGGAGGTCAAAAGGTAATTTCAGGTTACTTATATATGCGGCCGTGCCTAGCTCAGTTTTTTCACTTTTTTCAAATATTTGTTTTTCAAAGACTAGCCTCTTTCCCTGCACTTAATGCGACTTTCTTCTTTGGCCTCATCAGCAAATATGAAAAAAAATCAGGCCCGCTGGGTATGAAGTAGGTCAAACTGTTAGTAGTTAATTTGGGCTTGGCTCAGACGAGCTTGAAACAGCACTTATTTTTCTGTTCACTTAACTCCCTCTCTCTCTGGATAATAGATGATGCTGTCCAAAGCCCTTAATCTTATAACTTTGCAATATTCCAAACTTATATATTTTTCGAAACCATAATTTCATGCTCTCGGGGTAATGTGAAGAGCAATTATTTGCACTGCGCAGTATGATAAAAACACTCTTATTCTCTGCGTCATTAACTCTAGACGGTGTAATCTGGAATATGAAATGTGTGACACGGAGGGCTTACAGTGTTGTCACATGCATTGTTGATGTTGTTTCCAACCCAGCCTGCTGTGTGTGCAGCACATGTCACTCACTTGTCATGGCATTTCAGACTCAATATCCAATCATCTCTACCACCGGGACACTTCAATCATACTGTATGTGTCTCTCCTATGTCATTCAGTGTGTGGGATTCTGGGAATAACAGAGAAACTCCTGTCCACTAAGTGCACTAACTGTTTAACATATGGTTTCCCACTCAGATTTTTTCACTTCCCTCATATTAATATTGTTGTATTATTGTTGTTGTTATATTTATTTTGTTTTGTTTTGTTTTGTTTTTTATTTTTTATATAAAATATTTTAGGTTAATATGGCAACAAAAAAAAGAAATTAGCATAGTGTTAGTGTTTTTGTGTCATCATATACAAAATACATATTCATATATAAACATTATTTCATATATTGTATGTGTCATTTAAAATCAGAATACACAACTTGCAGTTTCTTTTTAATGAGTCCCATATGGTGACAAGCAGGAATAACTACAAACAACAACCACTATAACAAAAGTTGCAGCATGCCCCCATAATGTCCTTTAATTAAAACTTTAATATGCTGATACATGCCAGTACCCAACAGTCTTTATGTTTACTTAGCTGTCATTTTAACACATTTAATTCTGTGCGTGCAGTCTAAGTTGGGATGGGGCTGTACAGTTAAACACCTTGAACCCGGAGGTCAGATTGTGAATGATTCCATGCACAGAAAAATGAAACTAAAGAATGCATTCTGTCTAACTTCTGATCAGATGTGGGTGATACCACACTGCTAAGTTTCATTCATTCTCTGGCTTTCAGCACATAAACCTCCAATCCTATTTACTTGGGCTGAATGAGGAGCTGTAATTAAAATGTGGTATGTGGTGTGGTAAGGTAATTACAGTCATTTGATACAGTTCAGTACAACTCATTTAAGTTCATGGTAAAGATTACTAGCTTCCCAAATACAATTTTAATTGGACATTTGTACATATCACACTATAGCTTCAATCTGCATATTTTAACAGTCTGAAAATTCATAAACTAATATAGTTCATGTTTTTTAGTGTTGTGCACAGCAGACAGAATTTAGCCTTTTACTAACAAGAAGAGACAACCATTATTGTAATCATTAAAATCATTTTTTCTCTCCCTGAACACATTTCTTGTTAAAATATGAAAAAGAGAATCACTGTGAGTCCCAAAAATTAAAAGTCACAGAAGCGACAGGCTTTGAGGTGATAGATTACCTCACTCAGTGATGATTCAGAAACAAAAACGCTGGAACCTGAGGCTATGTGAATAAAAGTGAAAATATATTTTCAGACTGAATTAACAGCAAAGAACATTTCTCTCAGTCACTTTGAGTTTTCTACTATCAGTGTTTGTCAGAGTGTTTATGTAAGACTGTTTAGATTGTATAAAATTGCTATTATGCATTTAAATTAAACATTATGTAACCCCGAATGTAGAAAATCACCACCAATCTATTAAAACAGCACAGACCTCCGCCAACGCCAGTGGTGCATTCACATGCTTTTCAAATGCTCCCATTGTCACAGGTTGTTTTTCTTTCAGTGTGTTCATGAGCTTGAAGGGGGAAATAACATGGAGATGCAAAGATTTGTTGAATTTTATTGCTCAGAGCGTTTAAAAAACACTGAAGGCTGTTTTCAGTGTTTGCATAACATTGAAAAGAAAAGCACAGAAAATGCATCAGGTGAGCCATGAAATATGATAAGGAACTCATTTTTTCTTCTCACAGCTAATGAATGCAGCAGAAATGTCCCACCTCGCAATGTTAATGGAAGTGAGAACAATATAGTGTATCCACCCTGTGATTCAGATCTGCTCCAAATGTAATGAGTTCTACCTTGGCTCCTGCTACATCCTTCCACCATGTTTCCACAAAATAAGGTCAGTCATTTTTTCAAAATCTAGCTTAGAAACAGACAAATCAAAACCGAAAACAGAGGAAGAGGTAAGAAATTTCAACATTTTAATGATTTTTCCTATTGTAACTTTAATAAATACTAAAGTAGAGCATCATAATCCAGTATGTTACAATCAACTACAATGCACAAAGTATCTTTTCACACAATATGCAGACAAACTATTGTAGCAGTGTTTTCAATATCACTCATATGATTCATGGTGATATGCAACCCGCGCAATAAAGATTGAATCAGCCCTAAAATTTGTCTCTTACGTTAAAGTCTGAACAGTGTTGATGTGATTTATGAGTTCTCAAGTTAATGCAGGCAACAGGAATGCCACACAGATGGGCTGTAACTTAGACACTAAGTGGCATATATTGGTTTTAATAGACTGAGAACTGTCACTATCGGTTGAATCCTTTGATTTAGAGCCTTTTACTGCTCCAGGTCTCAGGTGTTGCTTTGCTCACAGCCAACATTACCGGGGATGAATTCAACCTTTATTTCTTTTCCTTTTTTTTATGTCACATCAAGGACGATGTGTAAAAACAGCCATATAATATCTATCCGTCTGGTGAAGAGGTGAAGTATTTCTTCTGCATAATTTTTATATTGAACTGTGAATCACAGCAATTATACTGTGGCTACGCACTCAAAAAAATAAGCAAGCTTAATGAGTGAGTTTGTGTCATAGCATGTACACTGAATTGTTGCTATGGTTACCTGCAGTTAAATATTAGTTGCATACTGATTTGATTACTGGTTAAGCTGTTGATGAACCAGAAACATGTATTTTTTGTTGCCATGGTGCATTGAGTGATCAGGAAATGAAAAACAACATATAATAGTTATTCAAGGATCACTTCCTTACTTGAAATATCCTTTGTTTGATGAGTCATTTTGTCAGCGTCATTAACACATATATGGAAGAGAAAAAGTAAACACTAACAATACCCTTTGAAATTGTATTCATCATTGGAAAAATTGGCAATAAGGCAGTAATAAAAACAGCGTTTGGTTTGCAGGTTTTTGAAAAATCTTTCTGTCTGTTGAGTCACTGATAAATTAAGCCAGTAAAGGGAAATAAACACCTGTAATCCACAGTTATATACACTGAAAACTGTCTTTATAGCTACTTACAAGTAGGGCTTGGCCATATGACAATGTATATTGTCAAAACAATATAAAAATGTCTATTGTACAAATTTTTTACAATCTCGTTTGTGTTTAAAGAGTGACAAAGTCCACAAAGTTAGGAGGTCAGAGTGGATCGATGGGTCAAACAAAATCAGGACTTTTAACCAAAACCATGATCGCTCTCTAAACCGAACTCATTTGTTCTGTGCTGAAATGGTATTTGTCCTGCAGGAGCTTGTGCAGGTCTGTGCATGAAAGATGGTGCAAACTATATGTAAGATATCATACAAATTGTTATATGAGGATAGGTCAGTTAGAAGCCGTTTATTACATGATTTATACAACAATATGCACGCAAACTGTGGTAACTGATATTTTTTTCATTGTCACCAAAATGAGATATGCAGCTCAAAAAATAAAATCAGAATCTTTTACAAAAGAGTCTGAATAGTATTCATGAGATTTATGAGATCCCTAGTAAAAATATATAAACAAAAGTTATTTTCATCTTTAAAAGTTTAATTTTCATGTGCACAACCCATGCAATGAATGTTTTTGTTGTGATGTACTTAAAATTCAAATCCCTTGTCCACATGTCCAAACTAAAAATACCGGTACACAACGTAGAATGTAAAAGAGATGCAGGAAACGTCAGAGTCGAGACGGTGCCGTGTCATATAGTGAAACACCAAGTTTTACACAACAATATTTACTATCAGGTTGTTGTTTTTTTGCATTGTGTCACTCCCCACAGGGATTTCTATTTTCTTCTCACTCAGCGAGTGTACATGTCGACCACCTTTTCTTTCTCTTCTTTTAATTATCTTCACATTGTGGCTGGATTTCCTCGCAGCAGTGCACTTTGGTTTAGACCTGTAACACACCCACACACACACCAAAATAAGCCATTATCTAGCCTGTGTTTGCTCATATGCAGTATGAAATACCACTGTAGCTTTTGTCCTGATATGCCATCCAGTCTCATAAATTCCCCAGTCCTATAAAGGGGTGCGGAGCAGACGCATGAGGGAGAAAAATGAACTCCATCAGGAAGCTGGATAAAATTTCTCTGACACATACAACCTTGGTCCAGTAAGAATATCTGTGTATCCTGCTGACATGTGATCTTCTGAATCTATTTGGGACAGCTTGTCTCACTGAACTCTAAACAAGTCCTTTCAAGCTGCATCATTCATCAATTTCAAGCCTGTTTGTGGGCTACAGATGATACCCCGCAAGCTCAATAGCTGGCAGACATTTAACAATATGTCACCCAGGCATCCTCAGACAACCCACACTTAAGGCTTTTACTAATCCAACGCTTCAGGTGTTGACAACATGAAATGCTTAAGGCGTTGAGCAAAGCTGATCACATACTATTGTTACCATGACAGCACTTAATCAACATCCATTGCAGGGCGAGCTTTGCAGAATTGTCATTACCGTTCCTGGCTAGTGAGTATGTGCCTCCACCGGTGAAGGCACACGTTTTTTTGTCTTGTTTTTTTGTTTTTTTTCTAAATCTGTCTTTGTTTGTGATGATGGTACAGTGCCGCTGAAGCACTTTCTGCTGATGGAGAGGTTCAGCAGATAAATGATGAAAGGGATTTTCTGAGAACCGCTGTTATGGCTCTTTGAACTATTTTTACTGCCTTATTTTTCATGATTGCTGGGAGGTCTAACTCTTCTAAGACAAACTCTCTGCACAGGCTTAAGGAAATTGTGAAGCCTGTTTACTTATGGGTGAAGATGTTGCACTGTGTGGTAATTGAAGGGCTGAATTAGTTGTCCCAATGTTTTCTGATTCTCTGCTGTAAACCATATTTCCTCTGAAGCCCCATTTGCAAACTGAATTCATCTGGTGAATGGTTCCACTTTTATGAACAAAATTGCTTTAATTGTAACAAGGACTAAAGAGGCAGCATGTGAAATGATTGATGGTGTAACCTGTTAATTGTTTTTCTACCTTTGGAATAAGCCCAGAGCAAATTGATCATGTGTTGAATGAGAACTTCATTTATATTTCAATTCAGCAATAATATATTTACTGCAATGCATCCATACACTGACTGCAGATGAAGTTGGAGACTGTTTGTCCTATCTTAATTTAATTGTGGTCTCTCTGTTGCTGCAGCCCTAATTTTTACCTTTTTGATTATAAATTTCATTATTTTTTTAACCAATTTCAGAACTATTTGAATCACTGTAACCATGCAAGTGCAAAATGAATTAAATTGATTTTTTTGGAGCCTGGAGCAAATGTGCTTGGCCATGATAAACACTCCACAAGATAGAATAACTATAACATTTTTACTGTCTGCGTGTTCTTATATAACATGATATATTTTTATATGTTTGGGACTGCTGTTTAAATGGTGCAATGAACCTGCATTTACCTGCTCATTTCTATTAATAATAAAGCATATAAAAAACATCCCCTTACTCTCCTTACTTAAGTAAAAGTACTAATACCCCACTGTGAAATTAGTCCACTACAAGTTAAAGCCCTGCATTAAAAACATATTTAAATTAAAGTAAAAAAATGTCAGCAAAAAAAATGTACTTCAAGTATCAAACGTAAGAGGAATCATTATGCAGGATGGACCCACTCAAATTCCACTCAAATATAATATTAGGATATTAACGCATATGTAAGCAATGTTTTAATTCTGCAGAGATAAAGCTCATTATAATTACTTATTATACTGTTGATATGAGGTTTAATTAAAAAAAAAAAGTCCAATCACTTTAAATTGATCATGTTTTTATGTTAAATCTTGAGCTGAAAAATAACTTAAGCTGTCGCTAAATGTAATAGAGTAAAAAGTACAATACTTGCTTAAGTTAAGTTCCATAAAATGGAAATACTCAAGTAGAGTATGTACCTCAAAATTGTACTTAAGTACAGTACTTGAGTAAATACACTACACAGTTCCTTTCCACCACTGGTATTTAACCATGTTTAAGCATTTATATAAGCATTCTAGTGCTTAATGATTGATGTAGTGAGAATACAGTGTTGAGTATGATTTTTGAGCTGTTAACGGAGTCATTAAAAGAACATTAGGATTAATATGAATTCATCTACATCTACAAAGTTCTTTTTAGTGTCTTTTTTTCACTCACCAGCAAGGAGAATTTAAATATATTCCATAGTGGAAGAAGCATTTAGATCCTTTACTTAACTAAAAGTACAATTAATATACCACTTCAAGGTAAAGTCCTGCAATCAAAACCTTCCTCAAGTCAAAGTTTTATCAGCACAATTTTCAAAGTATTGTTTGTTCACTATTTTCACCGCAAATTTGAACTGCAACTGTTGAAAGAAAAGTTTTAACCCGAGACAACAAACGTTGAACATGAGTCTAACTTGCCGACACTGCTGTCATACGTCCCACTGCGTTGTCCAGAAGCAAAACGACCTCCCACTGGTTCCCGTTAGCTCTGTCCCCACTGTCGCTGTTTTTAGGACTAGCTGCTGGCTCAGCCACCGGCATGTTAACAGCCCTCTGCAGGCAATCAAAAGGCTCTGTACAGGCACTTCAATCCTTCAGTTTATCTTTAACAATCAAATTCAAAATCTCCAAATTTGAACTGTCATACAAATGCAGTGCAGTAAAAAGTGCACCATAGTACAATATTTAGCTGTATTTAAGGGCAGAACATGAGTAAATGTACGTCCTCCACCACTGGAGATATTTTATCTCTTCTATAAAACAAAACAAAAAAAGCATGATTTATTTCCTTTGCAATCCAAATTGAATTTGCCATTTACACCACTTTGTCTTAATGGAGTAAACTTCTGTAGGAGTGCATGTAACAGAGCAGAAATATTATCCCTTATCTGACTCAACAATGCGCTTCTGCCACGGCTCAATCGCTCGAGCTGCCATCTATTACAGTGACATGCAGAGGGCTCGCACCAGGAGAGACTCAAGTCTCAAGCATTTCCTTTGATGAACAAGCCTTGTAACATCAGCACTGCTGACCTGCACTGTGTGGTTTCGCTGTTCAGCTGGGGTCAGTGTTTCCAGATTCCATGAATATTCAGATATGATGTATTTAAGAGTTGCGAGTGCCGTATTGAGGTTGTAATAGCTCGGAGAAACTCATTATCTCAGCTAGAAATCCTCCAATGTCAACATTAAGTGGGATGCGAGGCATTTTAAACTGTAGAATATTTGCAGTCTGCGCGAGTTCACCTTCTGTGATACTATTGAGAAAAATTAATTCATGTTTATATTCACATCTGGGAGCTGAGGATTCATACTGTATTCATATCTTCTTCAAAATATCACCCTTTAAAAGAAATGTGTGTGTGTGTGTGTGTGTGTGTGTAGATACCAGAAGAAGAAGAAGAAGTCAGGTCTCTTCTATGCTTCACCACTATCCTGCATCAGATTCAAGGCTGCATTTTCTTGAATTGGCTTGATCAGTGATGCAGCCATCTGTCATTTTGGCAGGTACAGTACAGGACTCGTGAGTGCAGCACTCAAAAGGAGTCTGTGGTTGTTTTTATGACAGACTTCATCCCTGCAAAGTTAATAGCACCTGTGAAACTTGCCACATAGGATAAAAATAATCACATGGCCTTGAGAACATCCTATAGCCCTGCAGTTTGTTTTTTCTCACAGCACAGCAGTGCCATGAAAACATGTGGTTTGTGGGAAATGAGGAAATGGATATAAAAAAGACTTTTTAACAGAGCTAAGCTAGGTAAAATATAAACATTTAACTCTCTACTGAGACAAATTTAATGTTCATTTAAAGTTTATATGAGCCTCAGTTAAAATTTAAGTAGTGCAAGTCGTTTTCTTGAATCAAGCGAAACCTTTTACATGCATATATAATAAATGTTTCAATTATACTTCATTCATCATATTACAGACAATACTTTGGTTCCTTTGGACACTTTTCTACCACTCCATCTTTCCTCTGTGGTGCTTCTTTTAGCCGGTGAGGTTATTTGCTGTAAATGTCACCTGGGACGCTGAGTGACAAAATAATGACAACCTTTTTTGAGGCAGAGCAATTTCCCGGAATTGAATGAGCAGGATGTGTGCAGAGTGAACAATATGTGTACTCGCCTCCCGATTGGTCTCTGTCAATACCATTCTGACATCTCTCCAAGAATGTGTTCAGACAAATAGATTGGACGTCTCACAAACACACGCCGAGAGGCAAAATAGAGATTTAAACACACACATGCGTTGTCCACCGGCCCCTTGTTTATTTTGAAACTCCCTTTAGATGAATGCAGTCAGAGGCAGAAATGGATCACATTAAGGCAATGTCAAAATATGTTGAACCCGGTTTCCAAGAAATGCATTTCTGCTGGAATATACTGTAATTGCAGCATAAATCTCACAGAGAGCTCGCTGGTATACATACTGTACACGTTTAGAAAATATTAGTTAATTAAAGTGTCATTGAACCGGGTGGGTTGTGTGACAGAAAAATCCATTCATTCCATTAACATAGTAACTCTATCTATTTGCATGTCAAATGTCCAGGAGAGTATTGAGTTGTGATGTGACAAATACATGTCTCATTTATTCTGGTTATATGACACTTTTACTCACATAAAACGGATAGCTTATGAAGGTCATTGCTTTTGAATTTGAACAAATGATATATTTTACAGAGCATCTGTTCTCATATGCGTTATTTTTAGAAGTGTAATCTATCATGTCTTGTTTAAATCACGCTCTCCCCAGATATATTTTGGAGGGTTGAACATGTGCTTGTGAAGGCAGGTGTTTTTTTTGTACTTCTCTCGTGTTAATTAAACGGTTCATTGGATTTGAAAATGAACTCAAGAAATGACACACTAGATTTTTAAAAAATGTGTAAAATGTTACAAAATGATTACTGGTGTAAAAGGAGAACACATTAACAGTTATGCTGTGTGTTTTTTTAAACCGGCATAATTGCAATGAATAATAAGTGTACAAAGTATTTAGACATCATATTCACCATCTGAGCCAAGGAAGGTAATACATTAACATTAAAGGAGTTAAACCTACCGTAATGGCCAGTGGTATCCATTAGGGATGCACAATATAGATTTTTTTCAGCCGATACGATAATTACCTGCTTCTAATGGCCGATACTGATAAGATGTAGTGATTTATTATTCCTGGCCTTTTCCTTTTCTTTTCTAGCAAAGACCATTAACACATATTTTAGCTTTTATAGAGAATATTGCCTTAAAATTCAAATCAATTACTATGACATAATTTGTCAAATCAGACGTGTCAATGTCTTAAATACTCAATACAAAAATAAAGACTGTTATAGGACTGTAAACCTATGGATGCTTAGTCTGCTGATTAAAAACTATGACAACAGCCGTACAGTGGACTGCTGTGTTTTAATAGAGAATTGGAAAAGGGCTATGATGAGTCACTGAAAGCTATTTTTCTTCAAATCATCGTCCCTATTTTTCCATAATTGTAATTTTCATTATCAAAATAATGCATAATAATACACATTTCCACAGTCCTTTCAGAAACAGCCTGAGCGACTGATATACAGAATAAATGGGAAAATGGACACCTATACACAAAGCTGGAGCCACTTTCTAACACAGATTAGGGAAATGTAAACAAAGATGTATTCTTCATGTTAAACCAAGTCTACAGTGCACTGTGTTCGTCTGACAGGACGGGATAGTGTGGGTATGTGATGACAGACAACAGTTTCTCTTCAAATCGAGTGTTTACTGAGCTTTATTTAGGCTACATGTCTGCGTATGATTACAAGATATGTGTATGTATGTATCTGTGTACCTGTGTTATCACTGTTGCTCTTTATGTTGTATTTTTAATTAATAACTTTAATGAACAGAAGATGTTTTTTTATGTATTATTTGTGTTTTCAGTTTTTGTCTATTTGTTGTGTATAAAAATCCATAAAACACATGGCACTGCCAATATTGTTATAATTGACAAAAATATTAAAATTCTAATAAGATGAATTGAAAATTCAAATAATATATATTGTGCGTTTCTAATTTCTTAATATGACATGTTACTTAAGTTAAAGTATCTAATGATATCAAACAAATGTACGATAACTTATTAAAAGTCCTCCTTATAGAGGCAGAGCAGCCTCTGTCCATGACTTTATATTTTTGCATATTATTCATAATGCTTCTACACTGTGATGATTTGCTGCTTTTATGTCATTGGAAACTGATTGTGTTCCAGCTTTGGACTGTTTATCATATAGTATAAGACAAAAAGGTCACTTTGTACTCAATCAGAATGGATATTTTTCACTCTTTTCCAACATTTAAAGACCAAACAGTACTCAAAGACTGAATGTTGTCAGATTGAAGAACAGGGATTTAAAAAAAAAAAACTGTAAAAGCCAAATCAGAATTTATAAATAAAATCTTAATATAGAAATTAATTAGCAACTGTAACTCCAATGTAGTGATGTAAAATGCTAAATATTAGTAGTAAGTACTTGTAGCGCAGTAGTTGAGCAATTGTACTTTGTTAATTTTCACCACTGGGAATAGCAGATGGCTTATTTCTCCTGACAATGAGCAAATAGAAATGAGAAATAAAAAGGTATAATGGATAGATCCCTCGTTTTTCGGCCCAGAATCAGTATGCAGCATTTTGAAGTAAAGTCTTTTTTTTTTTTATAAAGACTGATCTTTAGTAATACATTTCAGGTAACATTTTCCCTGGGTTGATACATGGCATTTTGAAATGAAGCTCCTCAAATGTTAAGTGTGGCTAGCCTATGTGTGCCTCCTACGCTGTCAGATCCAGCAGCTGTAGACGAGGTTCTCCGATCAGAGTCTCAGAGCAGCACTCGGGAAGGACTGACACAAAAGCAGGGAGTCATAAAACATTCAGCATCATTCAAAGCGTCTTCTCCCATGCACGCTTAGACAATGTGACATTCAAAACAACAAGAGAATGTCGGTCCAGGAAGCATATTTCAGCAAACCTTTTTTTTTTTTTTGAGCATAATAAAATGTAGAGGAAGGAAAAAAAACCTGTGAGAAAAAAATGGTTTGGTTTGACACTTTTGCTGTCACCCATTGTCTATGAAGAGGTATATCCAGCTGCATACTCACGTTTCCAAGTTGGTTCCAATAAAGTCATGATATTATTCTTTGCCAGGCATACAGCATTTTGAATTTATATGATACCATTTAAAAGGGTAAAAGAATGCAAATGATGTTTTCATTCTGAATTCTTACTGAGGAAATCACGCCTCATTTAGACGTGATTAGAGACCATAAGAGTTTTTCTTTCCAAGAGTTTTCTTGACATTTACATTCAAAATGGAAAACAAAATGCATTCCCTGTGCAAATGCACAGCTTCATGGTAAAGTCTGCATGGAAATGTGTCACTCGTTGAGTTCATTTCCTGTCTTTATTTCATTGTTTTATGAGGTCTTTAAAATGTAAGTGCTCCTTTTTCTTCCTCCTCACCTATTAGAGAACACAGCTGTGAGGCAATTCTGTGGGAAAAAGAAAAATCAGGTTACCATGTGCTGAACTGTTTAAACACTAAGCAGCGGGTTTGATGAATTACAAGTCAGTTAGTCCATTTTGCTGACAGAATGCAAATTTATTTATGACCCTGAGACTGGGGGAAAATGAAATCATCATATATTTCCAAACACTCACGCAGTGTTTTAGATTAGGGGAATCTATTTGGGATGGAAACACATTCTATGAATAAATTGCATGAATTCCTTTTTGAAACAAGTCTAGGAGAACTACACTCAAATATTGCCCGGGCTTCTTTCAACAATCAAGCTCTTGAACTTACAAAAATGTGAAGAATCTGCGTGACAGAAAATCTTAATTTGAGTTCACGACAGGACACACTGTCTTCCTCCAAGTCAGGAGAGTTGGACTTTGAATCAAAAACACTAAATCAACTTTAATTTTTAGAGTGTCTGCTTTTGATTTATAGTCATGGAATAAAATGTGGCCCATTTCATATGATTTGGTGGTTATCCCATTTTACATTTTCATCAAATCACATTCTCGGGCCATATCTGTAAAATTGAGAAATCATCAGAGCTGAAGTAGTGGGATATTGGAAGTTCAGCTTCATCAGCAGTCTGTGCTGCTGAAATGAGAGACCTTCAGTAGGCTCCTTCATCCTCACCCACCCTCCCCTTCACTTTCTTCCTCTCTGTTTTTTAAACTCTTCATCTCCCACACTCTCATTTGGTTTTGCTCTTCACTCAACTGCACAAGATGTGGTGAGATCACACTAAGGCTATTTTATCTCCACTTGTGTGAAATAATGTAATTAAACAAAGTCACAGCTATGCGCGGATATCTAGATCATAACATTTTTATTGGTGTATTGAGAGCCGCAGCAAGGGACGGATACAATGAGCTGGAAGGAAAGTCTGTGTATAAAGAAAGCAGTGATGATGGATTTTAACGCACGTTTAAATCGTTATTGTGAATCCTGAGTGAGGAGTGTGTATGTTTATGTGTGTGTATATATATATATGTATATAAATTACATGAAGAGATGTATTTGAACAAGCAACACATTTTGTTTGTCATTTTGAATGTAAATGTCAAGAAAACTCTTGCAAAGAAAAACTCTTAAGGTCTCTAATCAAGTCTAAATGAGGCGTGATTTGCTTAGTAAGGATTCAGAATGAAAACATTATTTGCATTCTTTTACCCTTTTAAATGGGGGTATATATATATACTGAAAAAATCGGGGCAGTAGTTTTACCTTCGGCTTGTTTACAAACAAGTTTACAAACAAGCCGAACCGAAAAGTTAGTCATCTCTAATCCCTTTAAGTAATCTATTTTATGACCTTAACTGTATTCAAAATGCTGTTACTCTTTGTATACATATATATATATATATATAAGTGTCATCTCACCGAGAGTGGAGAACATGAGTCCCCTATCCATTAAAATCTATAATAGAGTGATGGTCCCACTGGAGATGTTATAATATTAAAGTACCTACTCTTCCATCATAACTGGGATTTGTTTAGCTCCCAATTAATTTCCCCAACCCCATATCAATACTATTTAATTAAATTGATACACTATTGATCGTCATACAGTCATTTTGCATGGTAATTAATGGCTAAAATGCTGTGGCATGCAAATCTGAACCTCAGTTTCATTCTCGTTGGACTGCATCCTCATAAGTGGTTTGCAATGTAATATGCAATCCGCTGATGGCTTATTAAGATCTTTACAGTCATTTAATCTGAGACTGTGGTCAATTATATCTCTCTGGAGTAGCATTGCAGTTTAATTTGATATAAACAAAACAATAGGCTGTGAAGCTGTGGTCATGATGGAAGTTGATACACTCTCTTTCTCTCTCCACAAGTCTGTGCTGGAATGCAGACAGTCAGAGCCGGCACTGCATCCTCCTCGAGGGACCTTCTGTGTTGTTTGTAAACAATAAATAATATTAATTTCATGCTGGACACCTTCATTGGATCGATGCTCATCGACCAGGCGAATCAGTTGTCTTTATAGGCTGCATATGTTGCAGGGTAATTGCACAGTTTACGGAGGGACCCAGACACTGTAACAATCCGTAACATACAAATGAGCCTCATGTTTTCTTAATACTTATCGGCTACTGAGTCCGGTCTCTTTGGATCATAGCTGTCGTGAATTATTCAAGATGATACAAGAGAAATGGTGCTTGTGTCTTGGTTTTGGTGATTGATTGCAGCAGAACAAGCTGCTTCAAGTCTCAGGATATTGTAACTCGAGCCAATGACGGAGAGAAAATTAATTACAACACCACAAATCGATGAACAACTAAATGTGTCAACTCCCTAAAGGGCCGTGATTGTTCATTGTAGTCTGATTGAGGGAGCAAAGGGGGTCAGGATGCTGGACCCAGAAGACTCGGTGGAAGAAAAGGTTATGGAAGAGGTTGTGCCCTGCTTTGACTCAGCAAACACATCACAGCAAGAAAACACACTCTAATAATTCCCTTTAAAACAGCTGAAGCTGAACTCTCTCTCTGTAAGAGGATAACTGACTATGCATTTATATATACATGTCCTCACATCCTCATTTGAAATGCATGTAGCTTCTTTTCAGAAAGAAAAAAGGCACATACTGCGACTGGATGAAACAGCAGCTTGCACTGCCTGATAGGACACAGAGCAGATTAGCAGAATGAGAGAGATCATTACGAGCAACCTCACAAGTGACCAAGGCTGAGTCATTCTGTTGCGTTTTGCTGCCGCCTTCCTTACCACTTCCCATTCACTGTTCCCGTCAGGATTTGATCGTAAACTATATGGCTGTGGGGTTTGTGTGTTTCTGCATGTATGCGTCTGCGCTTTGGTGCTGTCATTCTGACTGCGACTTTGACCTTTAGCAAAGGGATGCTGGATGGAGAGAAGGCTTAATGAGTTTGTATAATAGCTGAGCTCTATCTGAGGAATCATCCATCTACATGAGCCCCATAATTAGCTGGTAAGACACTGGTCCAGCTCTGTGCTTCCACTTATTATTCTGCTGACTATTATGTGGGAGTGGAGAAATGGGTAAACAAAGACACAAAACCCCCCATCTGAAGTGTATTAATAATCTGCTGTCGATTCTGGCAGCGGCTGTAAAAGGCATGGCTGAACAGTCTTAAAATCACTCCACTGATACCCCCCCACCACCACAGAAAATAAGGAAAAAGCTATCTGGAACATAAGTCACATCCTGGTCTGAGTTTGCTGACAGGTGTACACTCTCATGGGAGCGCTAATCCTCCTGCTTCTTCATCTGTGTTTGTCCATCAATGTACTGCAGCACACACTCAAAACCTCAAGACAAAGCAGAGGCATATGCAACTGAAACTCAATGACATGCAGATGTGATCAGTGTGAATTTGTATGCAAAGCACCGATCTGATTCCTATCATACAGGGCTGGATGTCATATCCATCATTTTCATGTAAGGCACAATATATGAAAAGCACACTCGCATGCATGCATGCGGATGGAATAATATCCATCCTGTCGTGCATTGCCAGTATGTGGTTAGTTATGCTTATTCAAAATATGTAAATGTTTGCTTAAGAAAAAAAGGAAAAAAAGGATATAACAGCAGGGCGCGCTCAGGACGCTCCATTCCCAGCGAGCACGCAGGATCCGCTCCTGGTTTTGCTGCTCCGCTCATCGCAGCGTACACCTTCCCTGACTCTGAACAGTCCAGCATTGCTGTGCAAGCAGATGTTCCTCCTCTGATGCCAATTCTTTACCGTTTTCGCATTTGGAGAAGGTATTCTTTCGCGCGAAGGCTGCAAAGTGACAGGAAGCAACAGAAACTGCCTCCCTCCTCGGCTCAGTGAGAGAGGGAGAGTTGTGGACGGATAGCGGCTTTGGAGAAATACAGTACAGAAGAAGAAGAAAAAAGCGGCGGCGAGCAAGGCAGCAGTTTATTTACCACACCTGTGATGCGTTGTTCTGAGCAACGAAGACGCACGAGCGGGATACTGATGGCCACGGTACGGCAGGAGGATATGTGTTGAGGAAAAAAATAGACTTGGGCGTTGTAAACAAGGCGATAAGTGCTACAGAGGACACTCCTCGGACCTTAAACACCCCAGTGTGCCGCTGTTTCTTCTCTGCTCCTTGCCTTTTGAAACTTGGGTGATAAAAAGCACGAAGATGCCCTTACTTCTGGGCCCCTTTGTCCGCTGTAGGTTCAGCGCTACGCTCCTCGTGCTCTGGCTCGTCTTCGCTGGCTTCACCTGCACTGGTGAGTTTTACAATTTTAATTTTTTATTTATAAACATTTGTGTCGAGGAAAAGGCACAGCAAGCAGACACTGAAAAACGGCAGCACGCGACAAGTTGTTCGCTTGCGGCTTTTTGTGGTAGCCGCGCGTGACAGAGCACGTTGTTGGCAGTCGTTATTGTTCTGTAATTTGCTAGCACTCATCAATTAGCCTGCACCTTCAAGGTTACAGGAGGGAGTGTGTCGCCGCACACATGTCAACCAAGGTTAAAACTTGAGCCAAACGTCAACTCCATTGTCCACCTCATATATATTTATTTTATACTGCGCAGTGAAAGGATATAGCATGTGTTTTGTCCCCACTGTCGTGACTGTAAGGGAAGTTACACACCTGCTTGAGGAGCACTATAATAAGATATGTTTTAACAGAGGGGGCCGTGAACAATAAAACCCGCTGCTCAGTAACACTGCGCTCCTTTCATACTGTCACATAAACAACCTTCAGCTCCAATAGAAAAAGACTATCACCTCGCTAATCATTTAGTTATTAAATCTTTGGGCTGCTACAGAGCGGGCTGGGCAGACCGTATATTCAGAGCCTGTATTCATCCATCTAAGCGGGTGCTCTGCTGGCTGCAAACAGGATCATTCAACTCCACGTTTCTCTCCGGCCGGGACTCGTTCCTGCTGCATTTGCAGTATGGTGACAGCTTTACGGAGTTGGTAGACGACCTACTCGCACTGATGAGTTACATTTTATGATGTAGCCTCTTGGCCAGACACTCTCGATTGCATGCAAATGTGCTTTGATGTACAAAACAATCACCAACAGCGGGGTGAGCTCTGACAAGAGATAAGTTTCAACTCAGTTGCTACAAATAAACCTTTTGTGAGAG
Organism: Serranus cabrilla; assembly: GCA_903364295.1. Lineage (NCBI taxonomy): Eukaryota > Metazoa > Chordata > Actinopteri > Perciformes > Serranidae > Serranus > Serranus cabrilla. Next base: position 761,294 of record CAFUXE010000472.1, read on the forward strand.
AGTTTATAATGCAGTTACAGATTTCCTTTCACCTAATCGTTACTTTCAAATATCAAATATGCTCATAGTACTTGTGCAAATGACAGTTATTATTTTTTTTAATGATAACCCAACATAAATAGAGTGCTGGCCAGTGACCCTTGATATTACAGGTCACTCTATAGTGCACAGTCAAGCCTCTCAAATCAATGATTTGATTAATGCAGTCACTCGTGCATAAATGCACAATTTCACAGTTTAGCTCTTTGACTATTTTTCAAAAAACACTTTATGCACCCATTCTCCCTGATGCTAAACATCATGCTCACAATACCACACAGCTGGAAGCAGCTGGTGAGTATCCTAAACACAAGGATTTCACACATCATTTGCCTTGCGCTTGTTTCCAAACTGTTAACCTTGCTTTGGACAGAAGGCAAACATGTTAAAGTTGGTGTAATTGTGTCTCTTGCTTCAGGACACTGAGATGATGAATTAAGAGGGCTTTTCTCTTGCATTAATTAGTGTATAATTATGAATATATTAGGATTAAATAAACAGTCATGCTCCAGGGACCTCATATATCAAGTTAAGTAAGTGGCAGTGCGGTGGTATTTACAAGTCATTTTGTGATACATGTTGAAACTGATATATTTTGATTTGGTTGCATGGGTGGTGTCGCAGCCAGAAGTTACTCCTTGGTGCTTCGGTTCTGTGTGAAAAATGAGTGTTCTTCCCGTGTTTATGTGGATTTCCTTTGGGTGCTCTTGTTTCCTCTCACATTTCAAAGATTTAAGTCAAGACTCTAAATTCCCATTAGATTTGATACTGTTTGTCTTTGTTCGCTTTGCGATAGACTGAAGCTCCGTCCAGGGTGTTTCCTTTCCTTTCACTCAGTGCATGCTGGGATAGGCTCCCAGCCCCTCTGTGACCCTGAATAACAATGAGCCAGTTCATGAAAACAGATGAACACAGGGATGACAGTAAAATCAGTTTTTACTCTCCTCTGTCTTTTGTGTCACATTTCTGGCAGACCCCTCTCCCTATTTCAGTCCATCGCTCTCCATCATATATTAGGACAGTGCAAGCATGCTTACGAGCTCCCATCACAGCTTACAGGCTACTTTTATAGGACAGTGTGAGTTCCAGAAATGGATCGGAAGGTAATTTGGTAGCCAATTCTTTCGACATCAGGGCTGGGACAGTCTCAGCTGAGATCAGTCGAGCTATCCTCTGTAGAGAGGCAAGGCGCTGACTCGGCATTAGTCTGTATCAAAAGCCGACTTGTCTTTTTTGCAGGGAAACATAACTCAGTCAGTAATAAAGGTAGGCCTGTCAATCCAGATTTGAGCGAGCCGAGCACTTTCCCTTTCACTGTGTTGTGAGTGATCTGACGGGCCGGACAGAGGGGGAAGGTACGCTTTCAGCCTTAGGAACAAAGAACTGTACTGCTTTGCCTGTGTGTGCACACCACTTGATGTTTTCTCTATGCAAAGTGTGTGTATGCCAGTGTGTGTGCTAGTGTGTGTGGGTTTCCACAAGGATTTGCATGCATGCATTTCTGCTGCATGCCTCGCAGTAGGTGTATGTCTGAAGAAGATTTCATCTCCTGTTGCTGCAGTTGTTGGCTGTTTATTTAAACTTGCCTGTTAGTGTGTTGCCTGTTGTTAGTCCCTTGATACTTCCTCCAGAAAAGATCATCAAAAAGCCAGCTATCCATGCTGAGAGAATAAATCCTGGTTTTTTCTTTGTTTTTCCCCTCTGCCCAATGAGAGCGTTGCCAAGCAATTGTTGTGTGGTTCAACGAGGGAGCATGGGATTTGGTATCAGGTACCTTCCTACTTGTATGAACAGTCACTTCTGAGCAATTTCCACGGGGTGTAGACCTTGTGATGATGCAAGGAGATGGCCATTAAATGACAACAAGCAGAAATCTATTGCATAATACAGTAATTTGCAAGCTCCCATTTATTTGTACAGTAATGTAAGGGTTTCTTTTGCCAGAAGTCTCATCATTCTAATGTGAATCATCCCAGACTTGTCTTTCTGGCAGCCAGTTTTGTCTCTCCTCATTGACTCACTAAAGAATGCGATAAGGAGAACGAAAGCTGAAATTAACATAATTTATTGGGGGAAATTGCCTTCTGGTCAAAGGAATTTAAAACCACTTCGTTTCTGTCCCATAGCTAATGCATGGCAAATGATCGCCATGTCTTTGTAGGGATATGGTCTTTAACAGGGAAGCGATAATTTACTTCCAGAAAGAGTTTTTGTTCCCTCTAGTCATGAGAGATGAATTCACATGACACATACAAGGGGATGACATGTTCACTGGGGGAGAGAAATTTTATATGAAATTATTTATTTGCTCAACTGCTTCTACTCACCCAGTAAATTAGCATGATGTACAAATGCTGAATATGTCATGCAAGGAGGCAATTTCATTTTAACAAAAAAGAAAAAAAGGTGTACAAATACTTATGAATTTTATGCTGCTTACAGAATTTGAATTGCACCAAATTACTTTCGATCATTAAATTTGTCAGAAAGAAAGAAAACAGAAGTTAAATGAATCGTCTTCTTGTCCCAACTCTTGTAAAATGTTATTTCTTCAGTTTTACTTGCTGTGATTAATGAAGGGAGAGATAATAGTTCAGCATAAATGAACAAAAGGTAAACAGTGCATGTCAACACAGGTCAGCTTTAAACAATGGAGGGGCATGCTCCATTTGGTGACAAATGCCCTCGCTCCTTATCTCTCAGAAGGCTATGTCCCTGCACTAATCATTTGCAAATGGCAATCTTGAGGAGCAAAGGAAGGACACAGGCGTTGCCGAGGACACATGGAGGATGAACCTTGCAGAGGGGAGGAGTTAGGTGTTATTTTCTGCAGTCTGTGCAGAGGCCATGCGAAGGCACTACATCTCTGTCAAACTCTGCCCTTTTGTTTCAATTACCCCATTTCTATGATTCAGGTCTATGTGAGAGCGCTTAGGGGTTGAAGTTGGGCTGTTTCCCTCCTGAAATGTGCTGCACCATAGTCCTCTCTGTGCTTTTCTATCTAGGCAGCATAAAATTGACCTTTCACCTCTGATGTTGGATGAGATTAGCCTATGTTTCAAAGGGAACCTGGACTGTATGTCACAGAAGGCAACCACAGCGCCTGACATAGTACCAGCAGTTGGGAGATTGCCTTCAATCTCTACGTTGTGTTTCTGTCGCTGCTAACCATCCTGTGCCAACACTCATATAGCCTCATATATCCAAGGGCCACCAATGGGAAGTGTGGATGAGCTTGCTGAACTGAGTACTGAGGCTTTTCTCTGGAGGGTCTTATCGAATGTTTTTTTTCCTGGGTCATCTCTCTCTCTCTCTCTCTCTCTCTCTCTGTTGTACTTTCTCATGAAGAGGGAAAAAAACATACACTGCTGACCTTGAGCAGGATGCCACTGTGTTCTCTTGCTGGGAAAAAGATTCACCTCAGAAAAGAACATGGGACATGTGGAGGTTGATGTCATAGAAGTCAATCACAATAGAAAAATACTAATATTGCCCAAAGTGACACTACTGTTGTTTCCTTTCCAAGAATCTTTGGCCATGCTTTTGCTGACTATTCACCAGGACAGGGAAGTGTCACACAGTTTGCTGTGTGCCTTGAGGTTCCTGTACACTAGGTCAGGGTCAGATTTGACCCTCCTAACAGTCTGTGTGTGTTTTTTTGATTTGAGGGTGGTAAGAGGAGTTTACACAACAAGATATCCAACCTAAAGAGATATTTTTTTTTGGCATTTTTGTTGCTTTATTAGATAGTGCAAGAGAGCAGACAGTGAAGGGGAAGACATGCGGGAAAGGGTGCCGAGCCGGATTCGAACCCGGCGCCACCCGCTAACGAGGCAAGCGCCTCAGGGGGGTGCGCCACCACCAAGATATCCAACCTATACAACAGAATTCAACCAATAACGACCCATGTGAGCGCATGTCAAAACGACGTACATGAGTGTTTCATGGTTCACGGTACAGAGCCATGTCATTATATATACATGTATAGCTCACGGGAGGCTGCAGTTTTGTTGAATTTAGGCTACAAAACCACTGACCTGAAAGTTAATAAATGAACGTAAATGCTTAAAGTGAAGAAGTTAAGAAGCAAATGTTCTTCTGGGCGAAAGTCCAAGGTCTGTTCGACCCACCCACCCTGAATGCAACTTCCATCTTTTGTACTCTGCATCGCCACCATTCATTAATACAACTGCTGCTAGAGGGCGAGGGGGGGACAGTCTAAAATGTTAAAGTGGGACATATTTACTGCCTGTACAAAACGACCTATGCAGTCGTTTTTGAGGGGAGTCCAGTCACGTTCGATCACGTAGTTCTGTGTTAGAGTCCCTGTTATCCCCCACTCTGAAATCGTTTAGTATAAATGCCAAGTGTGCGGTACTGTCTTGACTGATTTGTCTGGTGTGTTTATTTTTAAGATGAAAATATTAAAAGAATGTTTAAGTCTGTCATTATGTTGGTGGTTGCTGACGCTTGTTAAACAGATTTGAAAATCCTTTAGTGTGCTCCAGGCATTAGATGCAGTATCCGTGTGAAAAGCCCGTTACCGTTGTTTTCTGTAATGTTTGTTTTAGTATACATGATGTGTTGTCTGGCTGCTCACTTTGTCGAGTGAAAATAGTGGTGTGTTAGAAAATGTTTCCCGACTCCTTCCTGTTCTCTTCGTGATCAATACTCTTCTCCAAATGGTTAATTGGCCATCAGTCACTGTCAGAGGAAGCGCTTAGAAACCCAGTGGTGTCTTGGAGCAGCTCATAATAAGAGAGTGTCCAGTCCTCTGGGTCCTCTCCTGGCCTTTACTTCAGGCCAGGTGGTGGCTGGGGAAAGCGGATCTGAATGCAATATGGAGAGCCATAGATTAATAGTTCCTTAGTAAGGCCACCAGGGAGCGATGTGAAAGCCACTTCCACTTCATCATACATCGGACTGGATGGAAAGTCTGCAGAGCACGTGGTGGGAAAGGAACTTTGAAAGTGTGTGAAGGTCGAGTGATTGGGAGCTGACATTTTGTGGATTTTGTCAGTTGAATTTCATTGTGCAAAATCCATACTTTTTTGTCATTAAAAATCTAAGGCATAAGGTTTTCAAAAGTAACAATACTCGATACTTAAAAAAAAAAAAAAGATCTACAATCAGATTTTCGCCCCAAGGTTACACGGATGAAATGACGAGAAAAATCAACTTTGTGTCGGTATGTTGTGTTTTGCCAGCACTGTGTGCAGGTAGTCAATAAAAAAAAAGAAAAAGAAAAAACAATGCCCGGGACTTGTTATTGTTTTTGCCATGTTATCTAAAGAGGTATTGAGTGTCTTTTTAAAAATATCTAGATAACAAGGCAATCAGAGATCGCAGACTTCACCCCACAGCGCCCTCTGTTGACCAGAGGATGTACATGCAGCGGACACACAGACAGACAGACACCGCCACCCAAAACAATACTTCACTCCCACTCCGTGGGGTGAAGTAATAAATAGTTGTAGTATATCGTAAGTTTCAGATTCTATTACCGTGACCTTACAAAGTTTTTCTTGTTATATTAAGTTACATATTATTAAATTGTCTTAAGTTTCACAAGGCCAAGTTTCAGCAACTTATCATCTGGTGTTACAAGATAATTACACTTTTTTTCTGCTACTCAAGCTTGAAGAGAAAACACACCTCCAACCGAATGTATGGCTCATTGTTATGCTTCCCCCTATTTAGCATGGCATGTAAAAGACATAATTAGAAATCACCTAAGGCTACTCAGACAGCCCTGCTGGCGCTTGATTGGCAAGGGTATCTGAGGGAGATCTGGCTCAGCCCGAGCCAGAATTTGTCATCTTGAAGTGATTTTGTTGACAAGACAGGAGGCACAGTGACCTTTCCTAATTATGTGTATGTGTCCAGGCACTGATGCCTTAGGCAAGCAATTCAACTGAGTCAACAGAGCGCTGACTCTCAGAGCACATTCAAGCCCAGACAGCATGTTGTGTGATGTAAGGTTAGAATATGCTGGGTTTAGCAGCAAGCTTGTTAATAATTCAGTATTGATACAACATTACTTATGTCATTTGTATCACCTTTTGTTCATGGATGTGTAAAGAAACAAACTGAAAGATCAGGCCGGATCAGCCACATTCTTTTCTTTCCCTCCTCTCCCATTATGTACCTGAAATCATCACCAAAAGTCATTCTGGTTTTTTGCTATGCAAGTTGATTCCTGCAAAACATGAAGCATTTATCATGCACCCTAAATGCGTAGCATCGAAAGAACAGCCTCTCTGATCTATGTAGGTCCCTCTGTTATTGTTTTTCCCAAACAAACCATTTCCCGATGTGAAATGAGGTCTGAACATTACAGATTCAAAGCTTAAAGCTAAGCAGCAGATTTTCTTGGCAAAGCCATCAGGAACACCAGGCTCATGGAAAACACATTCAAGTCCTTACTCCAATAGAATTAATCATGACAAACACAGCCACCATTGAGGCTAGACGCTCCCGTTCTTTACAGCACGCCTTGCACTTGATTATGGCTGCAATGGATTTAAATGTCCACTGACAATGCATTCATGTGGAATCAAAGTGTGTTTTCATACCTGCACTTTCTTTTCAACAGTGCTTGAATTTTCAAAAGACGAGGACAGAGCATCTCTCCTTTGGTATTGATTTAGTTAATTACCCACTGATTTACAATCCTGTGTTCCAGGCAGAAGTATGGCTTGATGATATTAGAGAAAAAGGCTCTTGTTTGAAGTATTCCAAAATAAGAACGTCACTGAATTCGGTCTAAAAACGTTGTTTGGCCTAAGGTGAAAACATAATCATGCTATGTAGTGACTATTCTGTTCTGTTTACAGAAAATATTTACAATAAAACCTAAAAACTTGTAATAATTTAGATGCCATTCTTTGACAATTTGGAAAAACAAAAGAATTATGATTTTGACTGCTATTGCAGTTATTAAATTATTTGACTTGGATACAGTTTAAAGGCCCACAGCACCACCATAGTACATTTAGAATGGTATCTTGCCAAAAACAAATAATGCATCTCCTCTGATTTGTACATTACACTAGTGCGTGCTACTGTTTTTCAATGCATTCTGATTATTTGTCCAGCCCCATCAAAACATAATGAGAGGTTGGAAGAGGAAGGTCAACAATGATTACTTGGCCAATTAAGACCAATTTAAAGCTCTCTTTCCTGTTTGTTCCTGTTTATTTGAAAATCTTCCTTCATAAAACCCTTGTAAACATGTAAAGTTATCTTCCTTCTTGTGGTTGTCAGTGGGCTACATTTGTAAGTATTGGACTGCACTACTATTTACTGTATCACTGGATACCCATATTGGATTTGTTCAGTAAAAAGCTGGCAGGCAATAAGATCCAATATGTACTATTCTCTTGGAGAGAACATTTTGCCATAATCCACTTTAAAAACTGACAGTGGTGAATGTTTGATCAAGCCTACGGGAGTAACTTGTGAACCAACTGTTAGAATAAAAAAAATATTATAATTAAGTGCTGCTCTGAGATTTACTGGTATTTGTAATTTTCAAGTGACTACCTGTGATTTTGTGATGCTGCAGCAATGTAGCAACATCTTCTGATACGACAAACCTGGATTTACTAACTAAACACAATTTAAGATCTTATGTGTATTTGATAAATGCAATCAACATGTAAAGAAGACAAAACTGGAAGTAACAGTAAAGGAAAAGAAAGCTTGAAGTTTACATGAGTAAACAAGTAAATCAACAGGATATTTCTGTATATTTTCAGTAGGTATTGTTATGGTTTTTTATTTTAACTCTTTTATCCCCACTGTGAGTTTAAATCTAAACACATGAATTAGAGTATTGTTTGACAAAAAATCTTGCCCCAAGGACCAGTTACTAGCTTTTCAGCTGCATCTGGATAAATGGATGCTGATGAAGTTGCTAAGTCATCACTGAGATGGCTCAGTTGTTGTTGGAATAGCTGCCAAATTATAGCAATTGCTCATATTTGGATTGGTGATTGTAGGGCTGTACTAAATGTTATTATTCGCATATTTTCTATATACGTCTTGGTCTAGCTTAATTGCCTTTTTGAATCGTGATACAACACACTGCATTCAAACTTGACAGAAACAGAAACAAACAAACTTGTCTTGGTTAGTTTTTTTTTACCGTTCCTACAAGCACCAACTGTGGTTTAGTCAAAATAAAGCTTTACTTTATTGAGTTAGAAGTAAAATTGCTTGTCTTTGTCAAAGCCGAGTGAGAGCCGTTGCTCAATGGGCAGCTCATTCTTCGAAGGCAGACCATTAAATGAGCAAAACAAAATAACAAAAATGGGCCTAAAACAACCAGTGATGCTGAGCCAATCCCTGATAGCAGATATATTGGTCCAATCGCCCAACCCTAGAATAATTAAAATGTCAACGTTATGAATGGAGCATCAAACGACTTGGTACAGCCCTTATTGTAATTGTGTTGATTCAAGGGTGGTCTTGGCCAATGGATGGGGATATTCAAAATGTTGTGTGTATAAATTCTCACAGCAGGGTTGTCTGATCTTGTGCTGATAGCCGTTAGAATGCATTGCTCATTAGGAAAGACATTCACATACACATTCACAGGCAAAAAAAATGTCTGAACTTTGTCTCATTTATTTTTAATTATGCTTCAGTCGAGTGTACAGTGTGTTGATATACCTTTTATTAGTCTTGGGTTAGGTCTGTCGGGTGCAGTCAATTGACGGATATCCACTGACATCAGCAAGAAATTTGGTGTGGGAGGATAGAAGATATATTGCAGTTCTTGTTAGTTTTCAAGCCTCCTCTGTCAAAAAGACAGTATGATGTCACCAGACTGTAGTGTTTCCACTCTGGCCTGGCAGATGCTACTTTAGCTTAATTGGACACTGAATAATGTGCATTTGCTGGTATGCCGTTTATAGACTTGAAAGTGCTTTTACAGATTATTGATTGTAATTTTGCCGTTGCTTCTTTTGGGAGTTGGCACTGTTCAACTCATTCAGTTAAAAACAACAAAGCTCAGTTCAATTTGTTCATTTAATTAATTTGCCTAACATGCAGTTGGGGCGGGCAGACATCTGGTGGCCAATAAACAAGAATATAAGGAGTTATTTGTTCGATCGGCTGTCATTTAATGAATGTGAGTTGGTGTCCAATTTCAAGCAGTGATTAAATGTAGGCTGGCCTCTGACCGAGCTCAGTTCATATGATATTGTTAACAGCTCCACTAATGACTTTATTCATCCTTTATTTCTGAGTCACTTTAGCACATTTTAGTCTCAATTCAGAACATCTCATCACTCATGAGCTGAAGACACTACACTATAAAGGATTATTCATCACAATTATTTCAGATTTGACAATCTAATTGGAGCTGAAAAGTCAATTAGGAAGAACCAGGTATGACTCTGTGAAAAACTATTTGCTCGAATCAAGGGCTTGTAGATTTGGTGTGGAACCCCCTGATAAATGTGTAACAGTGCAGTGTGCATATAAACTGATCTAAGCTTAATAGCAAACATTTCTGATGTTTGCAGTATGTCTAGACTTCTATACATGAACAAGTCCAGTGGGGATCACAGATTCATCCCAAAAGGGGCCACAAATGTTGCCAAATGTCTGTCTTAACATGATCTGATGGGGTTTTTAATCATGAATACTGAGCAGCATAGTAAGTCACTCTGGATAAAGTGTCTGCCAAGGGTTGTAAATGTAATTGTGATGACATAGACAATGGAGTTTACAGTGAGGTGGAGCAAACAGCTGTGTTTTCATCAGTGTCAAGATATGAAATCGGTGCTCCTGATGTTAGTGACATGACGAGGGTCAGCAGGCTACAGTAGTTGTTGTTTTTTTGTTTTTCTTTTTTCTTTTACATTTTCTCACATGCAACCATATGCAACTACATGAGACACTGTCCTTGCTTGAAAACATGTGAGGACATACTCCATAACTGACGGACAGTTTGGAGCTTGGATTTATTTTCATTTCAAAGGACCTCTTTTATGTCCCTAGCCTGAAAGCCAGACAAATCTATCGAGCTTGTGTATGATTTGCTATGGCAGATGTGTCTTGTCCCTCTCCCATTAAGATGTCCACCCCTCCTGGCCTTGGATGGGCCAATCACAACCGTTTGATATGGTTTGATACGATACCAGCGGAACTCATGAAGCTCAGATAAACTGTTAAACTAGGCAGCGCTGATCAAACATGAATGCAGATTCTGTTACTCCATTTTCTGTTCTTGTCTCAAATTCTTTGTGACCAGGCCACCATTTTTTTTCCTGTTCGAAAATGGACCAAACACCGCCCCAACTTGCATGTGCCGCTCAGCTCCACGTCACGTCTCATTACTCTGATTAGTTGTCGGTCTTCTCAGAGGCATTTTGGTCTGCGCCCATTGAAAACGCCTGTTGGAAATCAAACGGAACTGAGAGGTTGCGCAGTAATACGCATTTCTAAATAAGTCTGACATTGCCAGGCTTTTGTGTCCCCAGTTGTACTGTAATTAAATAGGGAAATATTAGCTTTATACTGTTGTCAGAAACCACAGGCTATTAATACTAAAATCCCCTTATCATAACTTGAGCATTTCCATCAGGCAGAACTTTTATCCACTCAAAAGTCAAAAGCTGGTTCTTCTTGGGGTCTGAGGACCCTTTAGAATTAAAACAACGATAAATTCTCATTATGTTTTTCATTCATCTTTTTGTCTCCACTGTTGTAGTTAATTAATTGTATTTATTGCCTCTTATATAACCCCTGGACTCCCAGCTTGGCTCTCAGAGATTTTTGGTGCCATTTTGCTTTGGTCCGGCCTTCATGGCAGCAGGGGGCTCCACTGAGCCAGACTGATGTGGTGCGGCTTGGATAGGGAGGGAGGACCAGGTCCCCTTAATCTCTACCAGACATGACAACTTTATAAAGGCACATTAATCCACAATGAACAGGCTCTCTCTAGAGGGTTTGGGGGGGAGGGGGGCAGGCAATGTCCGACTTACATTGGGCTGCACCCTCCTGAGGGTCGGAGGAAGGTGATCCCTCTTCTTCTTTCTATATTAGTGTCTAATGAGGAAACGAGGATAGGGAAACTAATAAATAATAGAGCAAGAGAACAAAGTTAAAGAGGGAATGGAGAAAAGGAAGTAAAATGAAAAGTGTTTTACCTTTTCTCGTTGTTTTTTCCATTGATCTGAAAAGACTAACCTATGGTGGCTGCCCCATTGTAGGATCAACACTTCATTCCCACTTGTCAAAAAAAGCCAGACTGATATATCAATTGATAATTTTGCTATTTAATTTATTATTTATTAATATCCTTTAATATAGTTAATTAAAACCAAACAAAGAGTACCTTTACATTGTCCTATCCCTGTAAATTCCACATAGAAATATCAATGTTGATTGCAGCTCAAATATTCACTATATCATGCACCATATTGACAATTTGTAGATATATGCTCACTGAAATCAGTATATGTCACAAAAATCCCACATCAGTCGAGCTCTTTTTGTTACTCCTAGTTTACCTCCAGAGCCCCAGCCTCTATTTACCTTTATAATTTTTTCTTTTGTGTCTTTGATTCTTGAATGTATATATAACCCATATCGGTATATTTTACAGATACAATGAATAGACAGACTATGTCATTCACTGTGTTTACTTGAATGTGCAAAGTGGCCTTGTGCTTGTCACCAAAGAGAAAAGACTGAGTCAAGGACGGAGTCTAACACATACATAGTAACTGAATAACCTTTCCCATTGTTGCTGCTGTTCCTCAGTCAGATTCTCAAGTGTTGTAATGAATCATCCTATTTTCCATCTTTTGCAAGTTTCAGGAGCCAGACTTTAGACCACGTCCCTGAATCACCCCCGTAATGTGTGATGGAAGTGCCACTGTGAGAATTGTGAGATTGGACAGTCCATACTTAGCTATTTAAAATCATATTTCTGGTTTTTAAATTACCCGACTGAAAACTTGGACAGATTGGTTTCAGGCTGAATCATCACAAAGCCAAATGCAATTTGGCTTATTTTCTAATTTCTTGGTCTGCAACATACACCGCATATGGCTTTGCTCTGCCATTTTCATTAAAGTAATGATTAAATAATAACTTTTCTGGCTGAGTCAGATTGTTGTTGAAAATGTCACTGTTTAACTTTTTTCTTTGAATTTTTTTATTTATTTCCCTGCAGAAATGTTCCACTGTGAAATCCTAAGCTTTTACACAGAAGAGCGGAGTTATCATTTTAAGAAGGATCATTTGCTACACAAAAAAAGTATTTCATCTTTGTGCACTCTGCTACAAAAGTCTTCCAGTCCCTGTCCAGATTTGAAAGAGAGGATTTGTCCCATTCGTGTTCAAAGGATCAAGATAAAATTGTGAAACAAACCAGTCCCATGTGTAAAAAAAAAAAAAGACTTCCTTACTTGGATAACATTTCTAAGATCTCATAAAGGCGCTTTTCTCTTGCCTCAGCAGCCTTCAGCTTCCCTTTTATCAAGCTTGTCTTACCTTTCAGATTCCATTATATTAATCAACAGCATACCTTAGCTCTCCTCACTCATTAGAGGAGTCTGAGACGCTGACAGTAGATCATTTGGAAATGCAATTTTTGTCTGCTCCTCCACGTCAGCCCTGTCCCTGTAAAACTAAGACTCTGACTTCAAATAGGGAAACACATTTCCAGCTTTGAGCTAAGTAGCACTCTTTGGTTGAGATTCATATGTCGACTTTTTCCCCAACATAAACTTGAGCATTATCTGTGCCCATCCTCTGTAACAGGCTGCCATTTTGTGTTAAGCCAGCACTGATGCATAGAGCCTCCACAGCCTGCTGGAAATTGCCAATGCCTAAAGCAAACAGTAGGGCCCGAGGTCCCACAAGTATGAAGCAGCCAAGTAAACCCATTAACTGCCTATAGAGTTGTTTGTGGTCTTGTCTCCACATGACGTTCTCCACAAATGAACCACAAGCTGATTTACTTTGTTTGTTTGGCTGTGTTAAATAACCACAGAGGAGTCAACACTTCACTCTCTCTGTATCTGCTGATAGAGGATATAAAATGTGTTCACATTATGTAACATTTGTGTTGGAAAATAGTTGGAAAAAAAGTTGGACACTCTGCAGTTACACTTAATTTATAGTGTAAAAAATGTGTTGTATATTACGGAGTAATGCTGGTAAATCACAGCATAAGCATTTCACTTGGAAGATGTAATTTGACAAGTCTGCAGCATTTCATTTTGGGGCACTGAGGCATGATACTTTCTTACTCTGAATTCTTCTATCCCCTCTCAACATATGATGCCCAACTGTACAAATTATTTGAATCGCCAGAAGGTGTTTGATTTATGCTGAGTCTGAGTTATCAGCTCCAAACAGGCCATGTAGCTCCTCTCTTATCATCGTACCCAGCCGCTTGCAGAATTTCTGCATGTTTTTGAGCTCAGCCCTAAATGTGATGACAATAGTCATGAACAGAACACAAAGACAAAAACTGCCACTTGCAGCAAAATGAGAGCCTCCCCCTCTCGCCTAATTTTTGTGTCGGATTCTCCTGCAGTATGTTTGACAAGAAGGGCTGGCAGCTTTACGCAGTGGCACAACTCAGGCTGTCGTGGGTGCTGCCCACCCCGACCCCTGTCACACAATTAGCTTTCTGCTTTTCAGATAGCTAGAACAAAGGTGAACTCTGGAAGTCGAGGCTGTGTTCAGTCAGAGTGGAGGGGTGTGTGTGACACTCTGATGACTCGAGGGCACTTTCTTGACCAGAGGAGTCGTAGGCTGTCACTAAACATCACTGTCTCCCTCCCCACTAATGGCATCTCCAGATTGTGCTATGAGGAACAAAGGCTGGTTGTATGAGATACTGAGTAAAAAATAGAGCGACCCCATTTGGGCTGCAGGCTGTGGTTTGTGACAGTGGCTGCGGACCTATAGAAGTGTCATGACAGATATGAACCAAGGAACAATTATAGGGTGATGTGCTTGAAGCTAAGCTGGCGGTCCCTTCAACAAAAAGGAGAAAAAAAAGTGTCAAATGAATAGCACAGCAAACACATGCTGGCACACACACACACACACATACACAGTGTATATTCCCATGTATGTGACTGTAATATTTCAACACGTTGGGCTGTAAAAACTATTAAAATTAAGCAACGATAATGGGGAAATCAAATGTTAGTGTGCTGTAACCCCCCCTTTTCCTGCGTTGTTTTATTCATGAGGTTAAATTCAAAAGGTGAGCGTGTTAACAAAACAAAACCGTATGCAGAATAACAACTAAATGAAATGTTATGAAGAATAATTTGTAATTTTCCTGTGGCTACAGACATAAATAAATTCAATTGACTGAGCTGAATATTTTTCCTGATAATCACTCGCTTCTGAATTAATTTTTATTATATGCAAATTTGCATTATCCTGCCAGTAATCAATCTAAAATGGCATTTTTTTGTGTTGCTGCCAACAGCAAAATATGAGTTAGACAGCAGGAGTGTATTGACTTGATCTTCATTCAATCTTAGTTGCTGTCACAGAGTCACTGGGAGGCAAACTAAATGTGTTTAACAACAGATAGAGGAATTTTTCTGGTGTGGGCACTAAACACTTTAAGACGGCGGTGAAGCGTAGCAGCATTAAGTACATTTTTAAACTACAGTTGCTAATTATGACTCGGTAAACTAAAACATAATCAAAAACAGCTTTTTGTTATCTCTGTGGTGTCGTCTTTTTGCTAGCAATCCTCATACTGAGAACTGTCATTGGCTGTTGGATCCACAGCTAATTGGATTAAAAGACAAGCTCATTTGCCAAAATTGTTTCATTACTGTTCATTCTCATTATTTTAAACAGCACATATAGCCTCAAACTAACAAGAGCAAATTGATTGACAGTAATGCACTGTTTCAGCTGTCAGACTCTGCAGGATGTAGTCGAACAGTCTTCTACTGCCTTCTGTAAACTATCATCGTTTTTGTCCAGGTTTGATCTCATGAAACGAAATTTGACGTTTCTTACTCCTTTTTTATTTTGGGTGGTAATGTTAGTTTTCCACATTGTTAATTCAAGTGTTGAGGAATATTGTGTGCAAAGTCAGAATGTAATATGTGCCATGTTTCTGCAAAGCATTGCAGGAGTACAACACTTGGCATCAGCGTTGTCACACTAAATCTCCGTCTCCATGACACTTGGAGTCAAAACAGGAGCCTGGAAATGCAAACCCGCCCAGTGTCAAGAAATATTTCTCTTTTCCGGGCTGAGTCTGCTCATGATTTTGACAGAATTAAAAGTTATTTGATCAAAAAAAGCACTGCAGATATTTAGAACCACAAGAGTTAACCAGGTTCCTTTTCTACTCTCTAAAGGCAGAGTAGTATTATTCATTTGTCCTCCTTATTTCCTAGGTCACAGCATGTATTCCAGTCCATGTGTCTAAGTTTCCCTATGGAAGCCGCAGAGTCCCACAGGTTTAGCTGTAATACCCTGGTTAATTCCTCCTGCATGTCGGGTTATTGCCGTCAAAGCTCCTGTGTCAGTTTATCCTCCATTCTGGCTTATTCTTTCATTTTCACTGATGGCTTTATTACTCTGTTCTCTGACTCATCAACACACACACACAC
>CAFUXE010000472.1:777011-824228 GCA_903364295.1 Serranus cabrilla
CACACAAACAGATATACACATATTAGAATGTCTGGTTCTTTGTATTTATTATCATTTTTACCACTCGTCTGAAATGTGTCCATTTATTGTTCCATCATGGCCTTGTATTTCATACAGCGTCTGTGCAAAATGCTTCCACAGAGACATAAAAGTTTGAATTCTTCTCTGTATTTCTCCGTTCCAAGTGTTGATGATATGTTTATAGAAACAGAATTGTTCACACAGTCCCCACCCACACACCCACACATTTTGTTATTCACCATGAACAGTTGGTAGCGCAGCGGTAGAAATTGAGGTTTCTGAGTTAAAATTTTCACCCCAGTTGGCAGAGTTTGTCATGGAGTTTGTGGGCTTAAATAGACGCTGACGCTCAGATAACTGTCTCATCTTTGATTTTCACAGTGTGAAGATTGAAATCCCATTTTAACCAAAGTGGTTCACACTGAAGAAACTTCACATTTTTCTTTAATAACATTAGGATCAGATTGATTAAAATTATACATAATCAGTTAGACAATCTCTACAATATGTGTCAACCTAAGTAATAAGTAACAAGGAATATTACAGCCCTGTCAAGATTTATTTAAAATAATCAAACTCTTCAATCTTCATTAGTGACAATTGGAACATAGATAAAGAAAATGGTATTTATAACAGCACAGTGGTTATTTACAGCCCTCACAACCGCCCCTCTATATAAACGCCACCCAATGATAACAGAAAGGAGAAGGCATCACTGATATGACTTCATTAAATAAACCCTTGACCCCTGAGATGCTGGGTTGATCTATTTCCTCTGAGTCCCTTTACTTCACCAGAGAATGGCGATCCCAGGCACAGATTGCGGCTGTGCTATCTCCCTATCTTTAATTTAGAAATGCAGGAGGACTGCACATGGGTAAGATGGTTATCCACTCTCGCCGTCTGTCTTGTCACTTCATGCATGTTCTGCAAAAGCCTCCTTTGGGAACGCATAACTGGCTGCGTTGCAGTACTTTAAAATAGTTTTCTTTGTCTGTCTTATCCCTAATGACCACTGATAGTGGTGATGATGTCAGATCTTTTCTAAAGATTTTCATCGTGATGATTCTGAGGCCTCTGAGACCAGACATCAGAGGGCTAACTAACCAAGAGAACAGTTCTAGTATTGTAAGAAAAGAGTTCAGCACACTGACATGAGCAGTGGTGTTTTGAAATGAGCTTTTTTATGGTTTTTCCTCAGAGAGCTGCATGTTTACATTGCAGCAACGGGGTGAGCACACAGGGGCAGCCGGGAGCAGCTCCCCTGTAGCTGCTGCTTGATCAAGGACACTTCTGCAGGGGTGTTGGTATATCAAAGCAGAGATGGTCTCTCTAGCCACGAGGTCTCCCCTTGCATCTAGAATTATGTAGGTGGATTAAGTGGGGGAGGTGTTCCTCGTTCAGGGCGACAGCGAACATTAACTTGAACAGACTAAAATGCTGTTGGTCACAGTAGAAACGCATTTCTCCACATTTTTTGACATCCGCTGAAATCCCATTTTAATGGAACAGCACATACTGTACCCATTATCTTATCAAGGCTTGAAAATGACTGCAGTTTTTTCATATCCCGACTCAATTATATACCACACCATAAGCTTGATTGGCCAATTTATTCATTGAATTCTCTATTTTATTAGCCTTTTCTCAATGCTGATTAATTTCTTTAAAGCATTCTGGTGTTTCTGGTTCTGCAGAAGGCTCTGTTTGTAGCTAAAGATGATCCAAGGTCCGCCCGTCATGATGGAGCATTGACGATGATGTCTCCAGGGGTTTCATCTTTGCACTTTACATTTGCTTTCCAAACAATTGAAAGGCAGAGAAAACAGTGCAATTTGTCTAAAAGGAAGGGACTCGGATCGATAGGATTTTCATTACAGTTATGTTTTCATACTGCAGCAGAGGCAGGGTGCGGAGCTCTGATGAATGATACATTAACGTTCCCAT
Organism: Serranus cabrilla; assembly: GCA_903364295.1. Classification (NCBI taxonomy): domain Eukaryota; kingdom Metazoa; phylum Chordata; class Actinopteri; order Perciformes; family Serranidae; genus Serranus; species Serranus cabrilla. Next base: position 778,980 of record CAFUXE010000472.1, read on the forward strand.
CCCCTCTCTCTCCTGTGTCAGTCTTTGGCTCCCGAGTCCTGTCACTGCGATGATGCGGGAGCGCCGGGATGAGTTTGTGCACCAGGACCTGATTCTGCTCAATGCCACGTCCCCAGTCAACAGCTGTCAGTTTTGTCATTGTAGATTTCAGGCAGTGTCGTGGCTTTGCAGGGGAGGGAAATACCAGAAGCCATGATCTTTCTGAGAGCTGCGTTTTATTGAATTATCCCTCACTCTGTAGTCCCACTTTGAGAGGTGGAGTTAAGCAGCTTACCTGTGGCCCTGAAAAATACGTGACTGCAGTGTTCATATCCAGCAAGAAATCAAGTTGCCCTTCTAGCAAAAAAATTCTTATTCATTATGCACTTGTGAGCTACAGTTACTAGTGTGGACAGTCCTGTCTAAAGATGTTTGTGTACTCTTTGTCTGAGGCAGTTTTTGTCTGAGTCCAAGTCCAAATCCCTTGCTTCCAATTAAGAGGATCATAATGCTGCAGCATACAGTGATACTTTATACCATTAGTGCCCAGGGTTATTGTTTTGTGAGCCCCTTAAAGTAAAGAAAGGTGTACTCATGGCTACTTGTCACTTGCTTTGAATTATGACTATGGTTGCATCTGTGGAAATATGGAGGTGTTGAAGGATGAATTAGGAGTTCATGGGAGTTAATGAGAATTAATGGGAAATCATGGGAATAAAATTTAAATATACAAGTTATTTGCTTAGGCTGTATTTAACATGTCATACGTAGATAAAACAATATTTCTACCATCTTTTATCAAAACTGTAAGCTCATTAAACTTTTAAGCAGAGTTAAACTTTAATTAAATGTGTTGAGTCATTTAACATTTTAATGAACTTTCAGTAAACAACAACAAAACATTCCCAAATTCTCTCCAAAAAAACAATTTTGCTTTCAGGCCTCAGTATCCTCCCTATGGACTTCCCTGCATGTTAGACTTTGATGCCTCCTCTTCAATAACCAAGCTGAGTTTCTTTTTAATGGGATGCTTGCAATTATTTGCCAACATCAAACTTTTATTATTTTAACCCAGTGTTGCGATTTTAGTGTGTATTTTCCTCCAAATAGGTTCATTATTAAAAGGTACAACTTTAATATTGAAATCAATTGTGCCAAATCCCTGAGCTTAACCTCACTTGCCAAATTTCCCCCCCAAAAAATCGTGTTTTATTTTAATAATTTTTAGAGGTAAAAGGATTAAAATCCTTTTTAATTCACAAGTGAAAATTGAAAAAATGTGAATGTCTGAAAATGTTGATACATTTGAGTAGCATCAATTTTTGTGTGGAGTTGTACCGTTTTCTGCTGTCTGTGAAGTGACCTTGAGTGACATGAAAGGTGACCATAGATAAAATGTATTATTAATGTAAATGTTCTCATTACCTCTCAGATTTATGTTGTTCCCACAGGTTGGGAACAACTGCTTTAGACAATCGTATCGTGCCAAGATTGCAACAACAGTTTAGAAGGCCTTTTGCTTTATCACAATGCCTCTCAGCACACAGCGAAGTCGGAAAAAAATAAATGGTTTTCCGACCTGGCCTTTACAGAGTCAAGACATTCCACACTGCACACCTTTGGGTTGAACTGCAACACCAACTGTTAACCAGCGCCACATGAGTTGTTGACCTAAATGCTCTTGTGTCTGAATAGGAGCAAATCCTGCAGCCAGGCTCTGAAATATGAATGTTTTTGTAAAGATGTGTTCAAATAATGCAATTAGCTGTAATGGTCAGCTGTCTACATACTTTTGGCCATGTAGTGTATTTAAATTTTTCTGTCATTACTGGGGTGACAGGCCCTGGCATGCCCCAGTTGATTCTTGTTGGGTCCCCACTCATCACCTACAGTCATTTGCTAACTACCACATCATCACATTAACGTCAGCATGTACTGTCTCTGTCACAGCAGGCAGGTTTTAAAATGAGACACCGGAGAGGACACTGTGGTAAGTCACACACCACACAGGAAATGCTGATCAGCACCCATGACAGCAGAAGGTGTAGGTGTAAACCGCGACAGCCCGGTCTCTAAATCCAATAAACCTTGTTGTGATACAGCTGTGACAGGTCAGCCAGATAATGCAACACAAAGGGCGAAACAAACCCGGCTTACTCACACAGGGTGCTGATTGCTCATTATGCCCTCAGCAATCACAAAACAAATGACCACAGGCCTACAGGTGCAACTGACTCACTCTCTTGGCATATAGTCATTTACATTATCATCATTTATCACGCGTGGTTTGGCAGTCTAATATATTAGTTAGTGTTTGGTCTGTGTGTTATATATGCATATCTGGAAACAAGGGGAAATTGCACTCACTCTCACATCTCAGTTTATGGACCACCACGCTGGTTTCGTTGCCGTCAGTGCTAGCAAGCAGCAGCTGTGAAAAATTGTCCAGCTTAGAGAGTTTGCCGTTTCCTCCTCCTGCTCTTGCTGCCGTGCATCTGTGCACCACTTGTGTTTTAGGTTTAATTGTAATTTATTATTATTTTTCTGCAGCTGTATGTGTTTAACTATCCAGCCGGTGATTAACGATCAAGCTTTGAACTTGTACTTTTCTGACTCGTGAACATAAAAACTGAAGTGGGCTAATTAGGTTGTATTTTTACACAAAACAGAAGGCACGTACATTTGACCACTGAAATGCTTATGAAAAATGCATTTATATCAGCAAATTATTTCAGTGCTAATACAATAAAATAGTGGATTCAGTAAATTGTCCTCTTCTCTGCCTAAAACTAATATCTGTGAGTTTCCCATAAAGACAATCAAGAGAAATCTAGAAATCTCTAAATTAAACAATGTGCTGGAGAGCTGAGGTTCAGTATTTTAGAACATGTTCAAAGTGGGAGCCAGTGCCACAGAAACCTAGAAACCTTCTTTTTGGTTATCTTTGTTATTTTCTGTAAGTGAAAATAAGACCCACTGAGTTTTCATCTTAATAGTTACACAATTACCATCATGCATGTACAGCATTCTTAATGTGGTTTATGCCCTTTACATTTATCATTTAATTCTTTCTCAATGTGACAAGAATTGGAACTAAAATTTTGCAACATGTTAAATAAAATGATAATCACCTTGTCACTAATGAATAATTGTTCACACAGCACAGCGTATATACACTCCCAATACCACCAACATAGAGAAACTTTCCTTACTCTCATGCATAGCTGTCCCACAATCCTTTTTCATGTCTTTATTAAGCATAACATGCAACTATATGCCTTTTCTCATTGTTTTGTAGCTGCAGAGTAAGCGGACATAGGTTTTCAGTTTTATGAAAGTCTTTTCTTTTGAGTTGAGTAATTAATACAATGACGAACCTGATTTTAGAGATTAGTTTAATGTTCTATTAAAGCCTTGTGTTTGCGACTTTTTAAAAAAAAATGTACTAGAGAAAATATATAATTAAAGAGTCAGAACTGTTCTTTTGTTGTTGTTGTTGTTGTTGTTGTTGTTGTTGTTTTAACAATAATGATGCCAGTTAGATTTGACTGGAAAATTCCTTTCCAACTGGGGAAACTTCACAGGAAAACCCCCTCAAGTTGGAACAACAACTCAGAATGTTGGCAAAAAGTTCAGTCCACATTTCATGGCTCACCTGATCCAATTTTTGTTTGTTATCACACAAATACTGGAAACCCATATCAACAAGCAGTTTAAACGCTCTGAGCAATCAAATAATACTCATCTTCTGTGTAGCGTACGTGTTGTTTCAGTATTACTACTTGAAATTCATAAACACACAAAAGTTGGAAGAACTATTTTCCAACTTGTGAAATGTTTATGCATTTTTTACATGCGTCCTTGTTGAAATATCTGCAGATAGGAGTCACTCAACAGGGCACCTTCCTATATAGTACATTTTCTGCTTTACACTTTTTCTGCGGCGCTCTGTTACACCTTACATCTCATATCTCCCATGTCATAACTCAACAAGCTCTCATCTTCAAGGATTGATCAAAAAGGAGGAAATGTGCTTCGAAAGTGTTGTGATCCACCATTGTCTTGTGAATGGCATCCTGCTCTGATGGGTTGTAGTCCATAAGTGATAGACACTTCTGTTGCAGCAATCTTTCATTTCTGTCTTCTTCTAGAGACAGGTGAAGCAGCAAGCTGATGGAAACGCACTTTTTTCATTACTGCTTCATGGTGCACTTTCCCTGTCTCGGCTCATTGCTGGTAGGACATGAACCCAACTTCCAAGAGATCCGAGTCGTTTGGTTTAAAGGCTCTCACAGTTTTTGTCCTTTTCCTGACATCATTTGTCAAATAGTTTGATGAACACCAAACTTTTATAATCCTGTTTGTTTCTTTCCATTAACCTCCGTGCAGCACTGCAGGTGAGGGTGTTTGGAACAAGTTTCTCTCTCCCTAACACTACAAACACCCACTCACAGTTTTCCTGATAAATTCTGAAAGCAACAATTGCCTGCTGTGGAAGAGATTACGCCAAAGTACAGTATGCTAACATCTAATCTGTGATGATTTATGATTCGTGTTTATTATTTCCACTGAAGTCCGGCTTTCTTATCATGGTGGTTTTAGAGTAAAAATTTGTCTGTTGTTTTTTTGTGATAAGCCCGACTTCTGCATTTTCTTTTTATTGCCCTCATCACTTATTTATTTACCTTTATTGTGGTGACTTGTCCTCACCGGAGGTAAATGGCAATAAGGGGCATAACAACATCTACAAGGATCCGGAGCATAACTCATTTCAGAGGGGTTACAGGGTTTATTTTGCTTTTCCACCATGATCTTATCAGTGGCCCTGTGACTGTTTTTTTCTTTTGACCTTATTTGAATTCCGAGATAAGCATCCCTCCGGCAAAATTGGACCAAATTAGTCTTTTATCTGGTGTGTTTTAAGGGAATGCTTTGTCACCGTGCCTGTCTGCTGAATGCAGGCTCTTACAATGTCGATGTGCTCGGCCGCTGGCTTGTCTGATTTGCCCAAATTCGTTTTAGTGGCTGTCTATGCTTATTCGGGTCACACAAATGAACTGACCTCCGTCTGAATGCCTTTTAATGCTGTATCTCATCTAACAGAGGAACACCAACAAATCTGTTTGGGCTGAAAGACATTCCACCACATTACAATGTGAAAACAAACAGTTGGATTTGTTGAGAAGTGTGTAAAAAGCTTAGTACTCTCCGGCATTACATTATCTCATCTATCCAAATCTGTAAGGAATTAGTTTTTTCCTTGGCTGCATTAAATATTCAGAAGCTTGAAATGTATTGAAATTATGAGCTGATGCTCAGTAGGAATGACTTACAGTACATATCATTTAAATTCTCTTAGATGCACAAATAGGGAATTTCATAGCAATTATGCACATAATCAGGATATGTTTTGACATTGCCATGTCTTATTATCAGAGTTGTGATCAGTTTACTTCAGATTTGATTAGTCCACGAGGTGCATGTCTCTTAATTTAAGACTATGTAAATCATTTTACATTTAAATGTCCATCTAGTCTGACAGAAAATAAAAAGTAATATGCTAATTTTTTAACATGACATAGTTCTTAAATTGTAAGTGAACTGATCTTATTATGAAAATATCTCTTTCTTTAAAAAAAACAAACACTAAAGTGAATTTAAAAACAGATCCCTAATCAAATGAATAAATTATTTTACAAATATCAACGTATCTTCATTTTCAGGCAGAAGCTAACATGTTGTCTGTTATCTTATCACCTATTTCATTGTCTGACTTGACCCTGTATTCTATCAGACGTAGTTGCACCGTGTTTGCCTGTGATTCGCCCACCAGAGCTGATCATGAGCACCAGATGCACCGCAGCATGTCCCCAAAGTGTCTCTCTGCTAAAAGGGAAGTCAGCGTGCTGCCCAACCTCCAATTTAAAACAAGATGGTGCATCCACATATCTGCAGCCGCCACGTCTTTGTGCCTTAATAGAGGAACTGGCGTAGGGATGGTCAGGAAATATAGGATTGAAGTGAAGACAAAAGAAGATAGGACCCTCAGCTATTTAAAAAATATATTTAATGTAACCAACTTGAATTGTTACATATTTGTATTGCGAACAGAATGCCTCACCAAGTATTGTTACATTCCTATTAGTTGATCAACTTACAATTATAGCAATAAAATAGTTTTTGTTTTTTTCTAATTAGGACCCCCTATTGTCAGGATTTCATGTATTACCTTACCTTTTTTTTCAACCATCAGTCTATAAACCAGTGTCAAACAAATCACTGATCAGTTAATCCGAACAACCAGAGCAGATTTACCCTCTTCACCCATTTTGTCATTATTTCCAATTTCAACAATTGTAAGATGTTATGTAATGGTAGCAGTGCTGGATTAGTAGATGTATTTTCTTTTACAGATAGTTTGAGGTCTGAATCGAGTATGACATCACTTCACTGGCAACAGGCCGGGGACGCTGATGTGAGACAAGCGCGAGGCGAGCCGCCACCTTGTGCCGAGCACTTTCCGAGTTATCTGGTGCTGAGGCATGGAATGAGCAGATAAAACAATTCTAAAGGGGAAATGATTCTGTCCGTAATCAGATTTATTTACGCAGCCCACTGAGGAAGATTGATGTCTTATCTGTGGCTGCGGATTTCAATTCTCTATGCTACGATGCAGATAAACAATCAGTCTGCTGTCTCCAGAGCTTTTTTTAATTGTGTATGTGTGTGTTTGTGTGCAGGCCTGTGTGCCTATTAGCATGTTTTGTCTATCAGCATGTTTTTAACAACCGAGACAGTGATGTTTCAGAATAAAGTCACAGTCTCCGTCTCCCCAGCTTCTTCCATGACTATTTTTCATGGCTGTTAAATGCCAGACACATGCTCTTACATCTTTGTGACTAGCAATTGAAAAGTGGAGCTCAAGCAGAGATCAAACCGCTGCTGTTGCTCCTGTCTAGCTGGAAGACATGTTTTCTCCTTTCTCGTGACTGTGAAAGGCGTCAGCCACCATTTTGACTGTGTTGTACGTCGAAATCCGTGTTGTACTTTTCTTCTAGTTTGCAGCATATTTTTATTCACTATCCTGAGCCTGTGTGCTGCTTTGGTTCGAGCAAAAATGTTAAAATGTTTCTCCTATGCAGTGACTAAGTGATCTGCTAATATGTTTTGTCAGTGAACAACAGTGCAACACAGTATATCTGTTCACTAAGGGATGAGGAACTCATTACTTGTATGTAGGCCTATTATTCATGTGGCACATTATGTTAATGACTTACTGTGCCAGGGATATAGACTATTTTAGTGTTTTTACTAGTTATGTGGTGTATTGATACTAAAGTTAGGGTTGTTTCCATGGTAGCCACTATATTTAATGGCAGTGGCTGCAGTCTGCTGCATTGGGATTTACTATGTTGTATTGGGAATTAGGAGGGGAAAGCTCTCCACATCTTAAAATAGGCCAGTCAAAAAGGTGTGAAAGCAGAAACTTGGCATTATCTGCACAGACTGTTGCTCAGAAGCGAACAAATTGCACAAGCGCACCTTTTTCCTTCCTCTCACTCAAAGCGAAAAAATGTTGATAGACAGCTCTCACATTTTTTCCGGGAATAAAAGATTTTGTTCCTTGTTATTAAGTTGAATTCTTATTCCTGAGGAATAAACTACAACAGAGCAGTAAGCAAGATCTGAGAACGACCCCCCCCTCCCCGCCTTCCTCCCCTTCCCCACTTAGACAGCTCGTCTTATTATCTCCAGAAATGGCAAGGTTACAGTACCTACAGGTGCAGAGGAAGGTGAGTGTGTTAGCTTTTTATCTTTAAACCAGTCAACCTTAACAGGGAAGCACAGCCACTGAAGTCTCATCAGACTGTGCGAGGAATAAACATTCTCTTATGTACAAGTTTCTGCAATTCAGCTGAGCTACTTAGACGGGGAAATGGGAGAATGTTGAAATATATTAGGTGTGTTTAATGGACCTGGAGAAATACTGGGAAAAACAACCTTGGTTACCTCTGGCATTAATATAAAATTTATGAGAAGGATTTAGGCCGATCTCCTGCAGAGCCTTGAGAAGACGTTGCTTTGTCAGTCAGCACACGTTTAGCATAAATCTCTCACTTCTCCTTTTTTCTGCAGCCACCTTGAATCTCCCAGCATTCACGCCTTTCCTGCTGTCGTACTACAGTCGGATTGTCACCATTTTCTTTTCTGTTGAGCTTTTAGAAGTACTACGTCTGTCTTTTTGTCTGTTTGAGAAATCATATTTTTGCAGATGATATCTAAATGGCCATAGGGAAAGTGATCTAAATTTTCATTACCTCATTTGACGTTTTCTTAATTCATTTCCATCTGTGATATTATTTGCCTCGTGTAGATTTTTATAAAAGTTAATGGCATAAGTCATTATGTTGTCATTTTGTTTGACACCTTTTTCCGTTTTTCTAAAAAGCTGTGTTAAACTCATGGGTGGTTGTTATATATTTACACAATCGCCCATTTCATAAAGATTTGTTCATTCACATATTAAATAATTGCTGTCTTTATATTAACGCTTGTGGTACTTTTTTTTCTTTTGGCCACTTATTATTAATGACGTGTCAGAAATTGGACTTATTGATTGCGCCCCATTTGCATTCATATGAAGGCAGTAATAAATTGAGCCATTTTCCTTTGTAAAATAGTTAGGCTATCTGCCTGTTAATAGGAGGGACCTTTTTACAGGTGAGGCAACTGTCGTCTGTCTTAATGTGATTCATGAATTTTGTGAATGGACTCTAATGAGAAGCATATTTCAATCAGCTTAAGGATCAGGAGCGGAGCCCTCTCCTCCTGCTGCTGCTTTTGATGGTAATGGAAATTATCAAGCAAATGGTGTGGTACATTTCGTTTTTAAAAAGTTCACAAAGCCAGTTTTTCAACTATCAAAGAGGAGTTTTCAGTGTGATTACCTTTTCAGTGACCTTTTATAAATAAGAGCTGGAAGAAGGCCTTCACATGTGCTGCTGGGTTTTCTTACGAGTAAAAATGTCCATATCTTTTACTGAGGTGAAGATATATTGCAATTGTGATGCTGCACAAAACCACTATATTTTCAATTAATTGTGAACAAAGATAGTAGATTGCACAAAAAGAAGTACAATGATGTTGGATGTTACAGGAATTGTGATTGATTCTGCAGTTCTGCTGGATAAGATTACTCCGATTTTATGCATATGGTGGCGTGTTCTTTAAACTATGACAGTTTTCCTAAAATTAAATACAAATAACATATAAAAACACAATCGACAAGCTGTCTGTAGTTTAACCTGTGAAAAGGTAATCACTCATCACCTGTGTGTTAATCATATCTGGATAACAATAATATGATTTATGGAGGATCCAGGAGGAATATTATTGTGAACAATATAGGCGTTTGTTGTTAGGTGATGACCTTTAATGGGCAAAGTAATTATGAAGTGAGTAAAGCGGGAAGATAAAGTTTGAAAAGGCCCATTTTATACAGACTTTGACCCAAGAGACTGGTGTTTGTGTTTCCTGTAAAACAAAAAGTTAATGTCGTTATTTGAAGTTAACTTCTGTACCTAAATCCATCATGTAACAGTCACCTACGTAACTGCGTCCAGTAGTATGTACAGAAGTAGTTATTTTGACCCAAACCCAACTATTTTTTGTCAACAACAACCTGTTTCCTAAATCTAACCAAGAAGTTCAAAATTTTAAAATGGCAGTCATGCGTTTTTTTTACAGCTATTTACGCTCATATTTCATAAGTTATCACATGATCCATTGTGCATGCGTTTCATAAGCTATTATACAAACCCATTCATGAGAATATGTTGCAGTATGTGGACTTGCATACATTTATTTAATGCCAATTAAAAAAAAAAAAGAAAGCTACAAGCTCTTTGGTCTAGTAATTCCACCATGAGAGAAATGCAGAGCTAAAAATCTAACCTGATTAGATATTCCTGTTTATTCAGTCTTGGCAACAGATGATCTACAACATACATCATCATGTGGAACAATTCCACCAGAGAATCTGGCAATTAAATCAGTAGAATAGCACCGCATGTGCTGTTGGGATGTATTGATTTATTGATGCATCCTGTGTCTCCTCTGGTTATGCAAGTACTTGAAAGGACAACTCAGAGAGGCAGGGGTGATAATATTTAATAGAAAAGCATGTAGTCACACTAATGAGTTCACTGTACTATTTATAAACTCATTCTGAACTTAGTATATACTGTATAGACAACACTTTAACTCCTTTAGTAGTCATAAATGGCTCATCCTACTCACTTTATCACCACTGGTGCATATTATCTGGAGCACAAAATGGCTGCTGTCTGAGGCTTTGTTTGCACACTGCCTGTGCTGTATGTAATTGCGCTCAATAGGTAGTAAATCCAGCCTCGTAAATCAGAAACCCTTCCCTAGTTTTGGAAATGATCTACCCCGGCCTCTGTGAACAAACATTTACCCAGGTCTTGTGGACCATGATGCGCCAGCCCCAGAGAGACAAAGCGGGGATCAGGACCCTCGGTGGGGTTTCTCCGAGCTGCTGGAACTGGTTCAAGAGTTCATGCTTGAAGCTATTATTAGGATAAGGTATGCACTGTGGATTTGCTTTTTACCTGGACTCTCCAATGACCACTCACACCCACTAATCCCAGTGTTTAGCTAAATGTTTTTCGCATCCGGCAGCATATTAATGGGAGGAAACATTAGTGTTCTTCAAACAGTAACACAAGTGCAGGCTTATTCAGGCGCAGGATTTTACTTTTAATACTTTTACTGTTCAACCTTATCAGTATGCATGTACAATTGCTAACACCATCTCATAATATTTACTGTCTCCTATAATGCTTTTTATTTAATTAGACAAATTGCACTCAGTCAGTCGGAGAAAGCAAATGGCATAAAACAGAAGTAAAGTTAATTGCTTCAGAATAAAACCAAGTCTTTTAATTAACCTCTGTAATGAAGGCAGTCACATCAGAGTTGAAGGAGATGCATGTCAAGAGCAAATCATCAGGTTTGGAACAAAAACGAGGAAGAAAAAAAGCTGATTTGATATCACAAGCTTCTCGATATTAAAAGCATTCAGCCACTTCTGTGTAATGCTGCTATTCATTCCGAGCATCGAGCGAGCATCCGAGTGAGGCAGCCATGATTAATTTACATCCGTTAGAGCTGGAAAGAACCAACAAACACGATGCAAGAGCCTTTCTTTTGCACTGAGGAATGGCTTCCTAATGCCTCTTAATGCACATAGGTCAACCACGTAAAAGAAAATATCATAAATCAAAATTGCCACCATATATCTTATATTCAGGCCCTCGGGTAAATGCCGTGCATCATAATCTTCTCATAGCCGCACTTTCGCCTGAGGGATGTTGCCTCCAGAAGTCATATCACACCGTTTGTAGAATTCACTTCAGGATTTACGGCTCCTGATAACAGTCCACTTCCCCCGTTTGCCAGAAATGACATTTACTGTATACACAGGGTTGGACAATGACAAGGAAAAAGTACAAATACACAATAAGCACTACTTATTGTTTTGTTTTTATTGACGGATGTTTAATTGATATTTCATTTAGTTTATAAAATCTCCCAGAAATACTATTGTGTGGCAGTTGAAATTTCCTAACGTGCAAAGTGAAGCTTTCTCTGACCAACACTCTGAAAAGATGTTCAGTCTACCATCACACGAAAAAAATGGAAATTAATAGTTGCTCACAATTGAAAGCTGGAATTTAGATAATTAATTATTCCACTATTAATTTATCTGGTAATTATTTTGTAGATTCGTTTTTTTTAATGTAGAAGGTTAATATTTGTTTGTGTTTTTCAAACCAGCAATTGAAAACCCAGATATTTACAGTTGTGTAAAGCCGACAAATGCACAGACTATCACCTGAAACCAAATTATGTCTGGCTTTTTTACTTGAAAGTTTCCATGAATGATTAATCAATTATCAAATAGTTGCTGATTATTTGTCTGTTGAGCCATTCATTTGTTTTTTAACTAATTAATTCATGTTTCTAGTAGGATCCTTCCCTTCATTTCTCTTTAATTGTACACTGCCTCTGTGAGTGAATCCAGATTGCACCAGTCTCATTGAAATTAATTGTTTAGGAAACATTGCTGCTCTGAATGCTGGAGTGATCATATAGTCTCAGCACCCCTCTACGGATGTGCATGTTGACCAAGACTGACACTGCTGACTGATAATCTGAATGACTGAAAGACAAATGACATGGACTGACAGCATAATGATGTCCTAGGAACTAGCTAGCTGACATGAAATGGCTACAAAGCCAGCAGGTGAATATTCATGGCGTCCTGGCTTCTACGAGGAACCTCCTAAATTCCCAAGAGAAAGACTGTAATGCACTTCAAAAGGTTAAACTTAGATCCACAGCTCAAACTTTCCAAGTATCTTATCAAATGGTGCATGGAGATAATAAATTGAGTCAGGCCCAGGAGGGAAAACCAAGGGGGACCTTTCTGTATTAATAAAAAACTAATTTCTATAATTCACAAGTTAAAGTTTCTGGAGGTTAAAGAGAGTAAAAAATGATTGACATGACTTTTTTTTCTCTGCAATTTTCATGGAAGAGCAGCCAGAAAAGACAAAACCATTGTAAGCCCACGAAGGAACCCGTCTCAGTCCAATAGCTGCGTAGTTGGAAAGCAACAGATGAAGCAGGGAGAATCCGTCCTCGGGCTGTTTCAGTAAGGGCGCCGCTCTGTGTACACCTGTTTCTTGAGGATTTGAAGAGGAAATAGTTTCTGGTTTAATATGCTTTGGGATGAGTTTGTTGTTCCTCTGGTGGATAATAGTTATTCAGCAAGGTGGCCATTACAAACATTCACTCTCTACTTGAAGTTTCAGTTCCAAGAGTTTGAGAGGAACATGTTAAAACTGACAGGACCGTGTCAACTTTAATACAATGTAATACTCACCCAGTTTTCACTACTACAACCCCGTTAACATACTTTGACAAACATTCCTGAATTACAGTTCAGTTTTGTTGCACTCTGGAATTTGTGGTAGTCACTGTCAGGCAGTCTTATCAGTTAATTAGGCCTACTTAACTTTTGGATTTCATCCTTCTCATGTTGTTACTCCTCTCCCATTGCCATGTGTTCTCAACTGATGGATAGCGCTCCTGTTATTGCTCTATTATGTCCCAATCTGTTTTTCCCTGGCTTTAACTACTTCTTTTCAGTAACAGTTTCACCTCATTGTTGGTCCAAGCAAAGGAATCTTTACTTTTTGCCAGTCCTCATCAGTAGTATTTTCTGTATTTTCAACTGCAGAGTAGCAATTTACTTATTTTACCTGCACGCCCAGTGTGCATAATTGGTCATGACAGAGATTATTTTCGATACGTCGCTAAAATGCTTGTGTGGACACTGGACAGAAATTGTTTTTCTTTTAAAATGCTGTTTCTAAATGAAAACTCTCTGGATGTATCCTAAGTTCAAGGTTAGGAGATGGGTGACATTTTATTTTGCAAACAAAACATTGGCTTTATCAGATAATCCAGTTTATGTAATCTACAACACTATCTGGGTCATATCATTTTCTGTTTTGGTTCTCCAGATACAAGCTGAAATCCCTATCAAGTCCATACCCTCTCTTTACAAAATACAGTATAGTGTTTAGGCTGCATGAAGAAGCTCTTCATACTGAGGTCAGCTTCAAATGTTTTAAAGAAAGCAAACTTTAGAGATGCTATTTATGAACTGTGTTCCTCCCACATGGATATCCCGCAGAGTTCTGTCACAGGCAGATTAAAGACATTGATTCACAATGGAGGAGAAGTGTAAAAATAAATGCATCACATAATATTAAGTCAAGGGTGGCGCAAGAATCACTGCGCTCGAGCACATTTGCTTTGTTCATCACATCTAGTTTCACTCGATGGGGCCAATCTGTCCCCCTACAGATGGCTCCAGCAGAGGTTTGTTTGGGTGAACGGGTGCACAGGGCAGGTGGATTCAATCAAGCCGTCTAATGGAATGTAAATCTAAAAGGCACCCAGGACCCAGGGATCACGTCCTGCATTTAGTCATGCCCTTCGCATGGTGGCTGAGTGCAGGTGCACATCAGATGACACCCCGTTGACACGGGGGGAAGGGCCGATCATCTGCATGCAGAATTGAACAATCGAGCCAGAGAAGCTAGAGGAAGGTTAGATCATAGTCAGGATCACACAAAGCTTGTGTGAGCTGGTCCATGAAAAAAACAACCTTTACTTCTTCAGTGTGCCTCCTCTCAAACTGTGGCTTCTTCGTTATTGTTCTTTGAGGTGAAATGTAATTATCCTCTCTGTGGCATCGAGGCTTCTAGTGATCCAGAGGTGGAAGTAAGCCAGTTCGATGTGGATCAGGCACACCAGCCCCAAGGAGGCCTCTGCCGACTTCAGCCTTTATGTGCTACTGAATATTCCTGCCCACTTCAATACCCCTGGGTTGTATCTGTTTATCCTGCAATGCTGATAGCACAGCATCGTAGGGAGTGAGTGAGTGCAAGACAGAAAGGATGCCTCTCTGATGTTGAAATGTCTCCACTGAAATGTCTACATTTAAGGTGGTGCATCTGTGGCACAGAGCACCTAATGTGGCATGGATGGAACGCTTAGCTGCATAGCTAAGCACACATATCAAGTGGGGTAAGACTCGGGAGCTGAGCCTGCAAGACATTTACAAGATAAATATTACATTCTAGACAAGAACTCTGCATTCCTAAGACGTAGGCGGCACAGAATGTTTTCGTAGTGGCATTTCTGTCAGAAGAATGCCGGGGTCGTTGTACATCTCCACAACCACGCTGACACGACTTGTCCTGTTTTTGGAAGAGGAAGATTCGCTGTATGGGAGATCTTTAGTTCTGACTAAATCTCAGCCCCAATGAAGAGATGGAGAGACATTGTTACCCAACAATATGCGTCAATGGATTTTTTTGTCCCCAGTTGCACTTTCTTGCTCACTTTCTGCAAGCTAATATACTGTGGGCACATCCCCACTTGTACAATACTACATTATGGAGATTATTTCTACACTATATTGTATTTGGCATCCTAAATCTTGTTCATTGCATGATTCATTTATAGATTAGCTGCAAATCTTAACCACAGTTCTGCATTTTGAAATGAAAATTGTTATAGTTCTGTGTACAATGCTATATGTGTGTAGTGTCAAAACTGGCTTTACATTATGTCTGATTTGCCATATGAAAAATCACAATTTTAACAGGAAAGGCAAGAAATTGTTGTTTTTCAAAGCATTGTTCATCTGCAGTGGATGCAATGATTTTTCCAACCAGCCACTGACTGAGGACTAATGTTAAAAAAAAGAAATAAAAAGCTGTTTGCTATGCTTAATCCACTAAACCAACTATTTGTACTTTGTTTAAATTTGTAATTCTTGACTATCCATCTGTAAAACTGACAGGATTTAATCAACAAATCCGAACCAAAGAGCAGTTTGAACAGATACTTCTACAAATACAGCCACACAATCCTTCCTTGAACTCTGATAATTATAATCTATAAATAGCAGACACTGGTTGCTGGGAACAGACACCTGTTATCATGTGCAATGGTTTCTCTCTACTGCAAAATGATGCAAATGGAAACTCCTTCCAAAGTAACATTTTGATCAAATACATTCTTCTTCTGTGCACATACTGAAGGATTTCAAACACTTTGCGTTATAATTAGTTACTAATTGATAATGATTGTTGTCCAGGATGTCGAAAGAACAACAAAAAGAAGTAATCCATCTTTTTATCCCTACTTGTGAGAGTTTAGGCTCAAAAGATATGAGTCTTAATTGCCCACTCCCTTGCTCTTTGAGTTTATATCAAACTTGGGTAAGTTTAGAGGCCTCCAGAGGCCACCACTGGGGTCTGAGATTTGTGGAGGCTTTTACGCCTTTCTTCAGCTACAAAATGTGTTTCGTTTTGGCCCAAGCATGTGCTGTATTCAGTGGATGCACCAGTGGAGTTGCAGTTTGGCTGGCCTCAGAATAATAGCTCTTAAAATGAATTTCAAAGAAGGCATCTTAATTAAAGGTAGTTACTCTTAGTTACTGGTCTTAGTATTATAAAACACTCTGGCACATAGTAATGCTTCCCTGCAGTTGAAAAAAAAAGATCTCTTCTTTATGTCCTCATGCTTGCGCTAGTACAGGATTAAAGGCTGACGATACAGGGCCTACAGCGGCTCTACTGGTCAAAAAATTCTGCCGTTTACCTTTGAATTTTTTAGGTCTTTCCTGAATATTAGGGGTATATTAAGAGCAGAAATGATTTGTTGTCCTTTAGGTTTTAATGGCAGCTCTAATGTTTTAGACTGAAAACTGTCCCTTGTAAGCATGTTCATTTATCTCGAGTCGGATGTGCTGTCACTCTCCACGATATGTCAATTAATTGAAGTGTCCACAAATGACCTTGGCCAACATCCAGTTTCTTTAGCTGTCCAGTCTGGCCTGGACCTACGCCAGCCTTCTGTGCTTGTTGTTCAACCAGAACCAGGCGAAGCATCAGGTAGGCCAGTCCCAAAGCACAGTCTGAGAGCCAGCAGGCTACTGACAGCCTATGCTAATGTCCATATGTTGATGATTGCACTCAGCTCTTATCTCCCCTGGACACAGAGCTGCTATTCACTCATATGTCATCCAATAGCCATCAAAACGTAGCAGGGTGAATTGGGACTGTGACAACACGCTGCAGGATATGGCAAGGTATTTAAACTCAGCTTTAGTCTTGATACTTATATATGTCTTAAAATTAACTATGCGATAGTCCATTTTCTGTGCAGTAAGTCACTGACCTTCAAAGTTACATCGATAACTTCTTTCTATACATTTTCACTTATTCACTGTCCCAGTCTCATGAGCCTCACAGTCTTCACTCAAGAAGCTAATTTTAGAAGAGTTAATTGCATGTGTCTAGCAGTCTATGTAAAATGCATTGTGAAGACTCAGAAAAAGATAATGAGGTCCAATGAAAAGGCGCCATGTAATTGGCAGTTTATTCACTGTGCCATGAAAAAGCATGGATAGCGAAAGCTGTATGACTGGTCCCCCAGCAGTGTATCCATTTTGATCGTCATTTACTTCTGATGTTGCTTTACATACGGTAATTATTCAGAAAGTAGGATTTGGCTATTTATTTTATTTCATAAGCCTCAAACATGTACTTTGATGTGTCTTCTGCTACTGTTCAACTGCCAGGCTGATACAGTTGTATTGTACCTGCTGGACTGCTCTTTGGCTGATTGTTGAGCTATTAAGATTTGAAACATTTGAGTGTTTCATGTTCCAAATTATTCAACTGACTGCCTCCTCTTGGTCTTTGTACAACTTTGATACAGATGCAATTTATGATTTGCCAGGGTCTGGCGCGGTAATTTTGAAGAGCCTACAGACCTGGATATGCTTTGAAATGCAGAAAAGTGTGTTCTGTGATGAAGTATAATATTTAATTACTCATAAAAGCTACTCAGTTACCGTAATGCTTGTAAATGTGATTTGTTTCTTCTACCCCTGACAGTGTGTGTGTGTGTGTGTGTACATGCACAAGTAAGATCACATATGTGAGGCCCGTCACAGGTTGGGTTATGGTGAATAGCTAGATTTTATTACTTGGGGAAAGAGCCACATTCCTCTGCTCCCATATGGCTTCCCTGTATGTATTACTCCTAGGGGTCCAATCAAACCAGCTTAGCACATTCAGACCAGTAGCTTCGTGAGTGTGTTTCTGGGCTTGATCAAAGAACACCACAGTGATATTCAGTGTGTTAGTACCCTTATTCAGCACTTGCATGACATGGTAATCGCATGTGTCTGGGGATTTATTTCTTGTAGTGGTGAAGCTGAAAAGTCGGCTATTCCATGAAATGGTACAAGGAGCCTCGTTGAATTGGCCATATTGCTATTTATTTGTTTGGAAGGCAGCCTTCAGAGTACCTTCGCACAGTCATATAGGTGCAATCGATCCTGTAGATTGCACATAAAAAAGGTCAAAAATATACTTTATTGGCCGTCATATTGGTTAATTGGTATTTCCTGCTCTAAAATTGGTATCAGATGCATAAATCTCACCTCAGTCAGGGTCTAATATATAGCCTATTTTGTTATTAATGTCAGCCTATTATGAATATTCAAAATATAAATGAGAAGTAAGACTACTCATGTGGACGAAATCACAAGTGCTGATACTCTGTAGCTATGGTTCTGTGGTTCCTGGCCTAATTCAGACTGCTAATATTCTGTTATTCATTTCTTCATATCAAGCTTATTCACTCCATACTTCACTCAGCTGTAAAGTGTTCTCCATGAAGATCACAAACTCACCCACACAGTGCCCATCCTCGGGTGATAAATGCCTATCATTGATCTCCATCGCAGTGCAACTCGGTGCCCATTGGAGCTGATCCCTCACTGTTATTCTTACAGCAGCGGCCATATGGTTAGCACTTAGTGCCACCTGCCTCTGGTGCTAACCAGCGGAGATGGGGAATATGATGCTGGGGGGGAAAGAGGCATTGGCAGATTCTGCTGCCATGAGAGCAGGAAATCACAAAGTCTCCAAACTGACTTAATGGACTTCCTCTGGTTGGCTGTGTAAGGATGGATGCAGTACCACATGAGGGCTTTGGCTTCAACAGAATCCTTTTAGCAGTGGAACTCAGGTCTGCAGCAACATTAGCAGGGTTATGTTATTCTCTGTGCCTCTGCGTAATTTTGCTGCACACTGCTATTATTTAGTGTACCTTTGGCTCTCTTTTATCCCATCCTTGCCCCCGGCCCTGTGAAAAGCAAACAATTATAATACCCTTAAAGCACTGTATAAACACAGAGCACTTAAAAAAATGAATCATACTTATTTGCACTTCAGTTTCTTAGCGTACAATTATTTCTACCAAGTGCCATCTGGTATAAAAGTCATCTCCTATCTTGGCATATTACATCTTCACTTACAGCAGGTGTGTTTTTATGTCTTGTTTATAAAAAAAAATCAAAACAGGATTCTTATCTTGAAACAACATCAGTCAGCTGTAGATGTGTTGAAAAATGTTTTCTCCTCTGCTTTTATTATGTAATCAGATAAGCTACAGTATAGAAGCATACGTTTCCATATCTTAAAATTTTTTCCATTGTTTTTTCCCTGTTAAAATGAAGATAAATCTTGCTGTCTGTATGCACTGTGGATTTTGCTGCAGAATAGGAATATATATGCCGTTATCTTTGCTTAATATTAAAGAATCCCTTTTCTTAACTCCTTTTCTGTACACTTCCATTATCAGACTTGGTTATCTTTACAACAAGAGTCTCTCTCATGGCTTCCTGACTATAAGAAGTGGATTTTGACCCCCTGCACCAGCGTCGTGTCCCGAAATGTGAGCTAAATCGATACTGGAGGCAGCTAGCTGTCAGTCAAAAGACAATATCACTTCTGATGCATTAGTGTGCGTCAGCTTCTTCATTGGTTATCAGCATCATATTGACAAATCACATCTGAAAAGACAATACTGAATGTCAAATCAAAGAAGCTTCCTTTTCACAAACAGCTTCCCGGCACTTTCGCAGAAATCATTGCTCATCAAGCGCTGACGTTACTACAGTAACAATGTGTCATTAAAGCAGTGATTGCAGGACATTTTCTCTTTTATTCACTTTGAATGATATAATCCAACATCTAATAGGCATCTCTGGAATCTGATGGCCGCAGATGTGTGTTACACAGGACAATGCTCCATAGTCTGCAGCAGTAATGAGCAGAGACTCCTGGCCTCCTAATTGCTTGCTGGGCCTGTGCATGGCTCATCAGAGAGGGGCTTAATTGGCCATCACTACCCAGGCAAGCATGAGGCTAAGGCTAGCCCTGTTCCTGCCTGCTCGCTTTTACCAAGATGCTCGCAGAATAAGTAAGCAGCTCCATTTATTCTGCATTGCTGCCACTAATGAACACAGTTTAGCCCGGAGGTCTTGATCATTGTGTCGCACTCCATCTTGGTCGTAGTGTGTTTGGTGTGTTTGTAACCGCAGTTTGCTGGTGTTGTTCCAGTGTTTGGTCTTTTTTTTCTTACTGTTAAGCATCAACGTAATGAAGTGCTTCCCGGTTTTGATATTGGGGTCTCTAGTGCAAAGCTGACTCGCTGGGAGATAAGTGTCTTCAGCTGCTGGCAATCAATTTATTTGCCCTCTAATGTTGAATACGTGTGTGGAATGAATACTGAAAGACATGGAAAGATTGAAGAGGGAAGGGGAGTTGAAATTGCTGTCTATGTGCATTCCTGTTCTCTCTGAGAAATGATCCTTTCAGAGGGACTACACAACTCTTCATGGGCCATTACGCTATCCTGAAAAATACAATCACACATGAACATGGAGCCTATTTCAATCGACACCCAGTTAATGTTAAAACATCAACAAAGAAATGACATGATTTTGTCATTTTCACACTTGAGCAATTATGCATTGTTCTTACTTTTTTAAATCTCTGTTCTGATAAGCCAGGTATCATGGCCTGTGAAAGAAATTCTGATCACATGAGAATATGTGTTTTAGTCCCCACACAGGTATGGCTCAGTGTTGATTTTAGAGGTGAAAGACATTCCTGAAGCTGTCCTTGGAAAAGTTGCCACATCCCTGAAAGAAAAAAGACACCCACACATAATGCAGTATTGATTGGTGCTTAAATCAGTTTGATAACAGCTTTGTCAAATCAGCTCTTTTAACAATCAGATTAGAGCTTTTAGTACAATCGATCGGGGAGGGAGTTCAAATCTACAAGATGACAGTTACAGAGAAGCACATAGCTCGAGCCTGGCCACCCATGAAAGGGATCTAAGCCTGCATCCACTGTTCACAATCACTTTTCTTCTACAGTGCTGGTGCTATACAGAAAGACAATCTGAAAGCAATTGCTGGAACAAAAGGAATATAGCGAGGAATGATAACCAGCCTTTCGACCTGAACCAGCAATAGCTGCTCGAGTAACAAACTCCAGAGATTCTTTACAGTACATCACACAGATGTGGCAGCCTCATCTGCACACATCAGGAGATGAAAGTAACATTATTTTACTCGGCGCTCCCGGACAATAGGGGACATGCAACAGAGATGAACTTGTCAGTTCGCCACGTGTCTCCCAGAACAATACCATGATATTGATTCTTGCAGCTGAATCTGAATTAATGTCATGCAGTGTGACATCCAGAAGAAACAAATGCCACCTGAAATGCCACGCAAGATAAATAAGGACAACGCCACTGCCGATGCATGCTGGGTAAGCATGCATCTGGGATAAATTAAAAGTGGCTTTATGAGTCGTCACATCAGCAGCGAAAATGGAGCTAGAGAATGGAGGTATTCACTGGTAATTGCTGGTATTCTCTATATTCGATGTTGAAAGGTACTCTCTTGAGCTGTAATTCTGGTTGCCAAGTCAGCGCGAGGCGACTGTGAGACTGCGCTAGCTTCTCTCTTGGGTTTCTTAATTGGCTTTGTTATTGCAGACCTGTGCAGGGTGAAGGCAGCGAGAGAGAATCTGGGCTTTCGTATATAAGATACAGAGCTTTCGACTGTGACCCTCCTCCCAGGGGCAGAGTGTTCACAGCTGCTCTCTCTGGAGAAGGTGACCTGGCTTTGGATCCCTCCCTGTGCTTCTCCCAGCGGACCCTTCGAGCCCACCCCCCCACCCCCTCTCGTTCACTCCTCTCCTCTCAGAGGTCATTTTCTACACCATCATTGAGTTTTCTCCTGCCCCCCCACCCCCTTTTTCTCAGCACCCATCCGCTTGGCCCAGCAGGGAGTCACTAATTCTCTCCGCTCTGCAAATTTCCACACTTTTCCGGCGTGGGATGCCAACACCTCTTCAGTGCGTTTCTCTGGCATCACCACCCCTCCCACCAACACACACACTAATGCATATAAGACAAAATTCTCCACAGCGGCTCGACCCAGCACTCACTGGGCTTTTAGAAGTGAGAGACAAGAGTAGCGTACGTGACAGTCATAACTGAATAGCTCGGTATTATTTCGGGTCCTGCCACCGAGGCATTTGACATATTTACTAACAGTGATGTTCACTGAGCAATTCTTCTGCTGACCACTCCTTTCAAAAGCTTAAGAATAAATGACTCTCTGGCACTAGCAGCGAGCTCTCAGTGAATGATGAGGGAGCATGTATCAACGTGTGTGTGTGGTGTTTTGAGTGCAAAAAGAGAGAGAAAGCTCTAAGCGACTGGTTTACGGTTAGGGCAAGGCAATAACATGTGCAATCAACTCCTTTAAGCTCCTGACCCATTTTCCATGACGGCATATTATCATTAGTGGCCATGAAGCTTTCATTTAACTGTGTACCACTGTGCATGACACATATAGTATACGTAGGCATTGCAAAACAAACCACATAAGATGCATTTTTAATTGAACTCTGCAATGACATGGACTTCTAAAGAGCTTTCAAGTAGACATTAGTGTACATGTGACTTGATTATGCAGCATTAGTCTATTTATTACGGGGAAACTGCCTTTGAGCTGTCACTGCTAAGGCTGTCTCGCTCCTTGTAAACACAGCTTTGGAGTCCATTTGTGGAATTAAAGTTCTAATGAATGTTCCTCGAACAGACCACGACAGGGGTGTCAGAAGCGAGATAGTTATTTCACCGTATATTAATGCTTCTCGTTAGAGGTATTACAGTAAGTGAGCTGGATGTCTTGTTCAGTTTAAGATACCCTGTATAATATACAGTAAAATTCCAAGAGATAGGTGGCCTTTTTTTTATGAAGGATTTAAGAATTATACATATATATATATATATATATATGTATATATGCAGTTGCATGTAAAATCTCAGGCCGAGCTCCAGCTAACATTTGCTCAGCTTGTTTAATCTAATAACCTCAAGATGTACAAAAACTAAAATCATTCATCTGGTTAAAATATGTTGTCATAAATGACCACTCAGATGAAAATTTTGCTGCAGCTTTAACCACATGTAGCATAAGGCTTTAAAAACCCAACTCACCAAATAGAAACCTCCATAAAAACCGAAGAAAAGCCTCCGATCGCTCAAGTGGTATAAGCTGTAATTACTGTACATGCTGGTGACAAAAACTCTGAATGATGGGAACAGAGAGTATGGCTGCAAATGGATGTCAGCATTGATATTCTGCCTCTAGTGAATGCTACTGATGTGCATCAGCAGTCACATCTGCAGAGTCTGAATACAGCTAGATTTGGGCTGAAAGCATCTCTGAATGTTTGGCTTTTCAGCTGTTTAGGGCTCTTGTTGCAAGCTGACGAAGAATCAGGGCCCATTTTACCACATCTGGGTTGGTTATTCGGTGCAGTTTTGGTACAAGCTGGTTTGGTTTCAAAATATGAAACCTTTTTAAATAGGAGTCAGACGTTTATTTACTCAAGTGTTTCAAGCTTTCCGCTGTGCTTTTGTTTGCTATCAGATATAACACTGTCACAAATGTCACACATTTCAAAGTACTGAGTACACCGAAGTCCTAAAACATACTCTTTTCATTATTACATCTCTTGTATGCTGGCTGTCTAACATTTCGTAAAATCCTTTTATAATTGGGTTCCTGCGCTAGAGTTCCCTTTTGTTCTCCATTTCTACAGTGGCTTCCTCCTGCCACACCAGTGAAACCAACCACAGAGGTGAAAGCAATCATCTGAAAAGCACTCAGCGAGGCCAGAAACTTGATCATGTTTCAACTAGGACACATTCATTACAAATGCAGCATAAGTCTTCATTAATGAGCTGGAAAATGGCAAGCAATCAAATCTGTGCAACATATGGAAAGAGGAGCTAAGGTAGGACTGATTAGCTGAGTGTAGGACAGGAGGAGGAGGAGGAGGGTGGTGGTGGAGGGACTAAGGGGTGCTCTGGCAGAGGAAACAACTGCTTTAAGGCCTTTAAGCATCTGTCTTGTGTTGCTCATGACCTCACATTAGCACATCGTAATTCCCTTTCACAGTGTCCCCTGAACAAGAGAAGCTCCTCCATTAGACGTCAGGACAAGCAACAATAGGCCTGTTGAATAGTTTTCAGAATCACACCAAAAATTCCTTTAAATTTCTTGAGCGGTGCTTCAAGCAGTTATTGAATGCAACGCTCTTACCCAGAGAATAGCCTTTGTGTCCAGCCTATTGTACGAGGCCGATATTTAGAGCAGGCCAGCCAAAAAATCAATGTCCACTGTCAAACCAGAAGAATGACACATCTTCACTGAATATGCCAAATAGAGCAGCGACAGATAACAATTTGAGCCCCTTTGTTTGCTTAAGAGCATGGATCGATGTGATTGGTGTAGGGTTTTAGTATTTGACATCTTAAGCAGAGACATTGTGTTACATGTGGTTGAATATGTGTGTATAGTGTTTGGTAATTCTTTTTACAAAAACATTTGATTGAGCAGAATGTAAGGTCTTAAGTATAAAGCTGACATTCCTCAACATTAAACGAATTAAATATTTATAATATGTATATATATATATATATATAATACCAAATAAGGGCTTTGTGCATATTATAAATCTAATGTTTAACCATTAAATGGTCAAATTGTAGCATGAGCTTTTCATTGCAGGCTTACTTTTCAAGTCAATCCTAAAATCCTGAATTGTAACCTTAAAGAAATGCTTCACCCCCCAAAATGATCATTAGACAGTTACTCAGTTACTCACCCTGCTTTACCTTGATTTCTTGCAGAAAAACGTTGCCTTTCTTGCCTTCACAGTGAATGGAACATCCGAAAATGGAGAAAATCTTCGATGAATTAAAGTTAATGGGGCTGTGTTTAGCCGCAGCAAAACAATTTTAAAACATCTCTTTTTAAACTCTCACACAACTCTTGCAGTATAATCCATGTCTCAATATCGAGTCATAGACTCACTGCTTTCTGAACACAAGCTTTTTTTTTGGCTTAAAATTTTGCCATTTAAAACACTTCGACTGCATAAACGGTCTCAAGCATGTGCAGGTGTGCTACTCTTCCCTGTGAGAGAGATTTACTTCAGTTTATCAGGAATCATCTCCATTTTTGGATTCAATGGTCAGTGTGCAGTCATGTAAGAAACACAAAATTTTCCTCACCTACTAAAGTTACATCTTACATTGTTAGCTAGATGTTGTTTTAAGTAAATTACACTTGTTTTATAAAAAAAGGGCAATTAGTGAGAGATGAAGTAAAATGTTAAGTGGTGTCTTTGACACAAACACTTGAGGCAAAAGTGATTCAATCTTGTTTTGCAACTGTACTCGTCGTACACAGCGCTACCCTTCATCATGAATAATCGAGGGAATTTTTACATGGGGTTTGGTAATCCACTCAAATGAGAAATTAAATATTCCATTTTCTTTGAGAGAATCTCCTGCATATATTTGTTATGCAGAAAGTAAATTGGTGTGCATATCAGCTCCCAGCTGTGTTGTTGTCCATGTCTGTTCGGAGAAAGCGCAGCAGGAGACCCCATCAACATCATGGTACTAATTTGATTTATGGCATGGTGTATGCTAATGCATTGTTTGAAGGGGCGTATTTCTTAGCAAAAACACAAAAAAGCTGAGAGTATAAATTCACTTTGCATTTTGAAAACTCGGGATGATTAAGCGTTTTTAGTTCTATTAGTAATGTGCTACACATCAGACAGCGTCACAATCCTGTTATTTCAATGCTGCACGCAGTAGGGATGACCGTTCCAGCCTGCAGTAATCACGTCTGTAGGGAGGAAGGTTAGTATGCAGAACATGTGAAGACTGATTGCATTCTTATGCAGTGAAGCACATTAGCCAACCTTTGCCTTCCCCTCAGAAGCTATTCATATCCCTGTTTTGATTGTTAAATTCATGTCAGGGTTTTGTTTTTTCCACAAAGCTGAGGCCATTTACTCTCAATAAGATTCAATTTTCCCTCCGGATGAAGCCGCACAGAAAGCTGTGCAGCCTCAGTGCACCACCTCTGTCAGATGCTTGTAGGTTTTGTCAGTCTAAATCTAGAAAGGTGTTTTAGTTTTAGTACTGCTGCTGTTTCCCAGCAGCTTTGGAGATATTACTGTTCAACATGTTTAGGTGTATCACATTTTCCAACAAAGTGAGGATGGGTGCATATGCTGCATTTGAACAAAGATTTATTCCAGTAGTAAAACAATCAATAATGTGTCAGCTAAAGTGCATTCTTGCAGTTTAATGCGGCTGTTTTTTTGCATTCAATTGCTATTTCCAGTGGCATTCTCCACAAAAGTCTAGATCAAAGTTCTGGGTCTTGTGTTTTAATGATACATAGTTTTAATGTACAGTCAAAGTGGAGCAGGGGAGCCGGTCTTTTGAACTTTCAAAGAACTAATTATTTTTTTCTCTGACACTACGCAGTCATTGTTCTTAATAAGCTATATAGTGCAGAGGAGCTTGTTAACACACTGTTGTTGCTAAAACAAACATTATCAAGTCATTTGTAGCTTCTACATGCATCATTAGCGAGTATGAAGTACTATGTGATATAGAGTGCGACCATAAAGTAGGTGCAATTGAATTAGTCAGAAACTCATCTCCCACACATGCTGACCTTTTTTATAGGTTACCCAAAAGAGGAAAGGAATTACTTTTGTCCTACTTTTAGTTTCCGTACGAGAATAATCTCAGAAGTCTTATTTGAACATGTCTATAAATAGGGGTGCATTGATTAGTTCAGCCTGGTTTAATCTCACAGTTTAAACAGAATAAATATGACAAGCTGAAGTTTGGAATACTGTCATTATTTTGCACATAATTTGACACATTTTTCAGACTAGTGGTATGATAAGTGATCATGCAAGTTTCAAGCTTGATGTGAAAATGCTTGACGAACTAAGAATTAATATTTGGAGGTTAATTTCAATAATGGATTGTGAATTTTCCACGGTCTGTTGTAAGTTAACTCATCAGCTATTCCAGACACACTTCTTACACAAACTCCGGGCTGGGTGGTGTTTACACACAAACACAAATTCTGTTATTTACCATACACCCCGGTGAAATCTCAGAAAGGTTTGATGGAATACAAAAAAATGGATACTGCTCGAGCCCAATTACTTTACTTGTTTACTTTCAATAGAAATCCATTTGTAACACTACTTGGTAATTGACTTTAGGGCTGTACGTACACTTAAGACTGAGCTGACTAGAGCAGGAAATTATGAAGCAATGTATTGTCTGATCAAGGTGTTAACTCATCGTAATCACCCATGTTAACCAATAAATGGTGAAGAGGAAGCGTTGTATAAAAGCAAAAGCAGTTGTTTTGAATGATATAATGGCTGCAGCCGTGTGCCTATATGACAGAATCCCAGAAGTGATGATCCACAGTATAACATCAGCTCCCTCTGTTGCAATATTGCTTAACTCTAATTTGATTACATGAATGTATTACTGCATACTGTAGGATAACTACTTCTGGTGAAGCTGCTCAACAGCACTGCCTTGTTACTTGTTTTCCTCTTCATCAAAACAGCTCAACATTTAAATGATGTACTCGCCATAGATCGTATCTCAGGAGGGGTTCATGTGAAGTATAGTGACGGCAAGTTGTTGCACATTTAATTCGGCGCATTGACTTTGTAGCAGGAAAAGATTGCAACATGAAAGCACAATTCCTCTGAGTGATCGTACCAATACAAAGGTGCTCTCAGTTCTGGGCTGTCGATAGCGTCGTGCTCAGCTGAAAGATAAGTTCCTTCATGATGGAGCCGCGTGCTCTGTGCTCCTCCGCTCGCTGGGCGGTGAGGCTGTTTCAGGACAGAGTCAGTGAGTAATACCGCATGCTGGCTCTCATTGCAGCCGATTACTTATCTATTGATTGAAGCCAGCGTTGTGCAGATGGATGCCTTTGGAGTGTGACAAGTGCTTTAACAACCCCGGAACCTAATGCTCCTTAACGTCACTCTGGGTCCATGTTAAATAATGTCCCATCTCTAAGTCACCAGGATTCACTCACGGTCAATCCCAGCAACGGAAAAGGAATCCATCTTGATTGGTTGTCTTCAGGCCAAAAGATCTATGGCCGCAATTACATGTAGCCACTCCTCGCTGCAGCTGGTGAGATGTAATAAATAGCATTAAGGACTGTGAAAATCCTTTAAATACACTTTCCTCCTTCTCTTCCTGCTTGACAGTTAGAAAGAGCAATGAATTCCCAGCGATCGTTGGAAGCAGCCTGTGAGAAGCAGAACGCTGTTTCTACTGCTTATCACTTTCACTTAAGCTGCTCGGGAGATTCAGTCTCACATGCACTCAGATGTGTACACACACCCACACACACCCCATAACGCGGTGCCAGCCTTTTTATTGTTCATACCAGGCAGGGGATAAACCACAGTGCAGTGCAGCACCCAGCTCTTTGTCCTGTTGACGGCTTCTCTCGCATGAAAATGTACCTCAAGACAGCTGAGTGCTTTACTTACTGATGTACTCCTGCATTTGGACATTTGAACCAACTGTTTTCTCTGCTTCCTCCTGTCAGGTTTCTGGCACAGGTCCATCCCAGCGCCCTAACAAGTAGCCTCAGGCCAGCCAAGTCAATCAGTTGTATAATCTTGAAATGTTAAAGGCTGACACAGCCAGATGAATGTTTAAAGTGAGTCACGACTCATCCAAAACATCAGGCCTAATATGTTTTTATATTAAGTTGTAAAGCAGCCTGAAATGCTGGCAGTCCCAACATTTTATTTGTTGGAGCTGGAGCCATTACTGATGGTTGTGTAGTGTACACCAACAGAGCTTCTATCGAGTTTATTTTTTTAGATGTCGGCTGAATTTCAAACATAATCATCAAAGGCTGGACAGCCCTGCTGCTTGCATTTTTCATGTGTTGTCTGAGAAAACAAATCATACATCTTCCATTTTATAACTCTAAGTTGACCTTTTTTTCCCCCTCACTGTGCACTGTACACAGATAGATGAAAACAGACCTGGTGACAAAGCCGAAGCCGAAAAACGGGCCCGTTATCTTCTTGGATGCTTTAGCCTTAAAAAGCATTTCCATACCAAGGGCATCCACACCCAGAGCGGGGAGTTTTTTCTGCCTTAATCTCTCTCTCACTGTCAGCAGCACCAGCCAGACACCTTATTCTCAAGTCTGCAGCTAATGTGTTGTCCTCGCTAATGTTTGTAATTTGACATCTGACAGAGGAATGTTTTGATTAATTGGAGTCCCTGGCTCAAAATGATTTTTCTATTTGGAAAACACCTGTAACTTCAGACTAGGTATGCGTTGTCTTGTAAAAGTATAATTTCTCTTCACAAAACTGCACTGGACAATTTGTCATTGCATTTGAATAATTGTTAGTGCAATATGGAAGATGCTCTATTTATAACAGCTGTTTATTTTCCGATGAAGATGTCAAATCTCTTGCTGTGAAAGCAGGAAAAGAATGTACAATACTGCGTATTTTACTGAACTGGCTTTGCGCTGTTAAGTCTTTTTATTAAATCTTCTAATTCAAGCATTATTAATTTTCAAACAATTCTTACAGGGATTCAAAAGAAGGAAGATATTTTTTAATCAAACATCAAAGCAGCTCATTTTCATAGAGCAACCCTTTGGCATAGAATCCACAATAAGATTTCTGTGTTAGTTCAGGATGTTATTGCTTTCTTGTCTCCTTTTTATTTTTGGCAAGATTACACTTTTTTTTCAAACGCTTTCTCACACAATCTCGCTCACTCAAGGGTGCTTTCCATTTGCACTTTAGCAAAGCGCAGGAACAAACTCTCTCTGAGAGTGACTGGTCTTCACTTAACCACAAGCTTGAAAATAGCTGGACACCATAGCTTGTCTTTAAAAGAATACAGTGATAACTGAATATCCTGCTGAACTAGACCATTTGCCATCTCAGCTCTCTCATTTACCACAGATTCGCCTTGATGATTTCCGGCTGAAAATCAATGATTCACTCACTTTCAGAATAGCGGCTCCTCTGAGGGTGTTGGCTAGGTTCTCCCAGTGGCAATGATTTCAATCAAGAGGCCTGTGAATTCTCAGGCCTTTCACAAAAGAAGGGAACACTGTAATAAATTGGACAAATAAGTAATTTCTGTGTAGAAGATGGATTTAAATTGATTCATGTTGTGACCTCTCAGACACATGCTGCACGTACACGATGTACAAACACCGTACGTGCACACATATTTGCTCACTGGCTCTGCAGGTGCAATCGCTGGCAACGTTTTCCTTTCTGCTTTCATTAGTTCATCGCACCGAGAAGCTGAGGCTCTCCATGTAATACTAAAGGCTATTCCCACATACATAGGGGCACTTAACAATGTTGACCTTTATCAACTTCAGGACTGGATTTGCAATACTTGCAGCTTATAGCGTCAGAGGGAGGGAAATGAAAGGAGAAAGAGCAACATCTAGAAAACCAGCAACCTTTAGAGACAGCAGGAGGAGGTGGGCCATTTACAGTAAAGCTGCTGTAAGTCTGCCAAATTTGTTGAAATGGCTTCTTGCAGTGATGCTTGAAATTATTCATCACAGTAGAAAAGTAATCGCATCACTATTCACTAAATGTTCAGTTTTTTGACATATCATATCTCATAACTTCATTTATAACAGTCATCAATAAAAGTCAAACTTTCTCTTTTGTTGCTTAGACCTCCGACTGCTGCTTTGGCATATTAATTTGTTCATTATCATTTGATTTCTATTATTCCTGACTGAACACTGTCATGAGCTTTCATGATATTAAAAATGCCTCAAAACACCTTTTTTGTAACATGTCAGCATGACCCTTATGTCAGAAACCATTGGTATTGTTTTTAAGTTAGTAGTCTGACATGTTTGTCTAAAGGGCAAATTTGTACAATTAATTTGACAGCAAAGTGATGCCATGTAATGGTGCTTTAATCCTGTAAAACCACTGAGACGTGCTGGCAATTTTAATCCCATATTTCCATTCAAATAAGAATTTGTTATCCAGCAAGACTAATCTTCAATCGTGACAACATGTCCTGCACATGTGTACGAGCTGAAGCCTGGACACGCCTTGATTGGCCTGTTTCCTTCCCTGCTGAGACGACAGAAATCTTAGAGACATGAATGTGGACAAGGATTAGCAGTGGCTCTGAACTGTTGAATAGACTCACTGTAACAACTAGAGATAACTCAATGTCATGATATGTTATAAGCAAAATGGGAGCTCTCCATGACTCCCAATTTTTTTACCAAATAGGTCCTGCAGTCCTAACATTGGATCTGAGCCTGTAGTGGCTGTGCAGAAATCTTGTTGCAGGCCTGGGTTTTTTATTAATGGAGGACTTGCTGCTCCTAGCCAGGTGGAAGCGGAGCAGTAATAAATGTGGCCCAATATATCATCCGCAGCACATTACAGGGGAGCTGGGGGTGATTATTCATGCCGGCAGGGGCATGAACAGACCTTTCAGGGGTTCATGGGCTCAAACTTTGAAAAGGGCGTCTCCCTCATCTTTCTCAACAGGGTAGGTAGTGTCTCTGATGTTGTTGGCTCAACTTATCTCATAATGAAGGCAGTAAAATCCGCAAGACTTGGTTAGTTGGAAATGTGCAGTTTTTATGCCTACGCCGCCAGCGACAGCCGTGACCAGAGGCATTATGTGGTCAGGTTGTTCGTCCCCTTCTCATGAAGGTGATTTCTCAGGAACGCCTTGAGGGGATTTCTTCAAATTTAACATAAACATCCACTTGGACTTAAGAATGAGCTGATCAGATTTTGGAATTTAAAGATCAAGGTGACCTCACAAAACATGTTTTTGGCCATGACTAAAGAAAAGCGTGCAAATTTGTTCACATAAAATGACAAAGTGACAGCATTTTATGTTCACAAGGTCAAAGGTCAGCTTCACTGTGACGATATGATATTCTGCTAATATTAACTCTATAACTCAGGGGAGATTGTGACCATGTGTCACTTTGCTCGGTTACTGAATTGGTGACACTAATCCTGGTTGTCTACCATGAGCTGATTGTATTGATCTTCTGTGGGGCTGGGATGAAGAGGTGTGTGAAGCATTTTATTAGCCAAAATATATGCTTCAAAGTCATCAAAGTCTTCACTACTTATATTATTTGAATCTGAACAAACATGGTTGTTAACTACAACTTGAATGGTTGGCGGAGAATCACAAGGCGGTAATTCTAGTTTTCGTTTGTTTTTTTCCAGCTGATTACTTGATGAGTCTGGATTGGTTTTCACATGTATTTATCCAGGTCCTCTGTTTGTTTTCATGTACTTACCATAATCATCATTGAATTCTTTAACCTTAATCATCAGTGTCAAACACAGCAGCATGCAATTTGTAGTGTTTGCGTTGCATTGTTAACTCTTCAGGCTGCCATCGTGCAGACCATTCTATTAATCCTCACTGAATGTTAAATCCTAGAATTAGCTTCTCAGACGGGTGTAATCAAGTCCGCAATTACCGTACTTGCAGTGAATCAACTTTTTTCCCCCATCAGCCACATTCTTGGACTCAATTAACGCCGGCACTTCTACAGCCATTTAGTCAGGGGCCAGGAAATGATGGTATTGTGAGCGGCGGGACGCGGGGTGAAGGTAGATGGGGCGTTATGTTTGGAGCAGCCTGTGTTTACTGCCTGTTTGTGCCTATCAGGGCACACACGGAGACAGATGAGGCACAACAGCTGGCCCTAATGCGCGTTTGGTAGGATCAGCCCGGCCCAGTCACAGCACATCAATAGACCCATACGTTAGCTGACAGGGAGAGCACTAAACTGTGCTCGTCTAGCAGGTGTCATGGGCCTGGCCCCAGCACAGGTGATAGAGAAATAGGCAATCTGTCTTTCCACTGGGGAGCGGGATGCAGAGGGGGGGTTGGGTTGCCACCGGACATCAGATCTCTGATCCTTCACAACAACAAAAAACAAAAGCGCTGTTTGACACAGTGACAAACATTCATAACCTCAACCAGCAGCACTTCTCTCAAATAACTGCAGGGACTCACCAGGTTGTTGTTGTACGTCAGTGTCAGGCTGGGTGAGTCACTCCGTGCACGGCCAGTCCTCATGTTACAGATACATTACATGTTCTAATGCAGATATATAACCGGTTATTACTCTGTTACTAATGTGTTGAGTCTCATGGCACTATTTAGGTTTGAAGCATCTTCTTTTTGCTGATGACCTTGTGTATCACTACGTACAGTGACAGGCTATAATTTCATCAAAATGGAACAAAGAGGAATTTTGTTGTGAGCAGTGTAAGGAGCGTTGTGTGTGTTTTGAAAGCTCCATAATACTGGAATTACAAGTCTCGCTGACTTGTAATTTCTTTAACAAAAAATGTTAAGTAGGAAGAATAATTACAATTAAAATTTTATAAAAGTGACTTGAAACAGATGATTTCATCCACTGATGTGATTATTTTTCAACTACAGGTTACTAATATCTTCAAAATTACCGGTTAATTTGTAATGACAATGATGATAATAACCACAGTATGAATACTTGAGCTGTTTTAGTATTGCAGTAGATCTAACACTCTTACCATTTACCCTGGAAACTAAATTCATGCAGCTCAGACAGGATAATAACCACAGTACATTTATTACAAATGTGGATTTAATTGCAGAACTAAAGCAGCAAAGTATTGAATAGATAATAGCACAGTATTTCTTTATCGTTGAGGTTTCATCATTAATTTTGGAGAGAAAAAAGAGAGTCTCTGATCCTAAAATCTGAGAACAGTGGATACAATCAGCTTTTATCTGCTGAGACACGGTGACAAGTGCTTTAACAATTCACTCATTTGTCCAGAGGATCTTTGGAAATTGTGAAAATAACATGACAGTGCTGTCTGTGAAACATAATTCTGCCTGAAATATCTTTATTTTTTTGCACTTTGTTGTTTACCACTCCTGCTTTCCTTTGTATTATACCACTGTGGTGGCTCATATTTAGCCATAGAACAAGTCATTTATTTTACAGTGCTGGAATTTCTCTCTGGCACATTAGTTGGATACTGACACACAGGACACACAGCACAATATGTATTATTACACATTATCAATACAGTATATATTCCAGTTGGATGTGATATCGCTCATAGCCTCAGGCTGTACTCTCTGCAGAATTTCAGAACTGATGTTTTTTTTGGATGAATTAGGGTTTCTTTTTCTTGCACAATTTTTACCAAAAGCACCATCATGGCAGATTATTGTACTGAGCAGTCCGGTCTCAGCTGCATTAACAAAATAATGCTGATGAAAATTTGTCAAAAACAAATGCCGTTCACGTTTTCTTTTTAAAAATGATGGTGTGCAGCAGTCCAACTAAGCTTATTAATTCCAAAAAGAAAAACACCACCTATCATCCCCCAAACAAAGAGTTTAAACGGCTCCTCTTAGGGGAGAGTTACTGTGCAGACTCTTCAGTGCCAGGTGTAATAGATTCAAACATTCATTTTTAGTGTGCACAATAAAATCACTTCATTTGCACTATCAATTAATTTGCACTCAGTGAAGTTTGGCAGCAGCGATGTAGCCCCGAGGTACTGCTTGTTGTTTCATTTTTTCCCTGTTTTATAGTTTTTATCTTTCTTTTATTGGTACTTTTTATTAATTTATTGGTGGTTCTTATTTTGTCAATTGTCTAATATGGTTGTTCTTGGGTTTTTGTCATGTAGCAAACCAAACTCCAGTATATCACAGTGATGACTTGAACTTAAAAAACAGCAAATTAATCTTTAGATTTTGTAACTAAGGAGGAGCTAGGCTAAACATATATATAATCCGTTCTTTAACCAGTTACATGGAGATCTAATTAACACAGATCGTTATCAAACCATCCAAGAGGACAAGTAAATACTTATTTCACATTCTTAATATGCTGAAAGGGATAGTTCTGATTTTTTTTTTTTTTTTAATTACTTATCCATAGAATAGAGTAGAGAAAACAACAACAGTAACTTTACCTTGGAGAATGTGTGAGTTACCTGCCTTGATCATTTATTTTGTTTGTGTTATTATGAGACTTTGGTGTTTTTGTGATTAGTTCTGATTCACCAAAGTCAAAGAAACTAACTGATCAAGGCAGCTGTAGACCAGCAACTCCCATGTTCTGCAAGGCAAAATTACTGTTTTTATCAGTCTGGTGTGTTTGAAGAGAGCATCAATGAATGGCTTCAGTTTTCCCTGTACAATCTTGGACCGTTCTTTTCTGACACCAAGGTAAAATGTTATTTATTAAAACATGGTGTACACTTAAACTGACATTAATTGTTTACATTGTTTAGCTTCTGTGTCAGTAGTTTCTGCCTGCTTCTTCAATTGGTTGGGGGGGGGCATGAATGTTGGCCCATTATTTATTTTTTGTCTGTCTAACTGTCTTAAATCCTGTCTTCATTAATGCTGTACTGACAAGGACAGGCAGTGGTCCGCCCACATTTCTTTAATGTGTGGGCAGGCAGTTACCTGGAAGCCAAACAGTGTCCTGCTTTATCTGAGGAAGAAGCCTATTATTTAGACAGAGTATTTTCAAGTGAAATAAGGCCTGTCATACTACATTTAGTCTAACTAACATTTCCCCTTTCCAAATACCGAATTGGCATTAAAACCAAATTCACGGGATGGTTCCTTCGTACACGGCCTGTCAGAGTCTTCACCTGCCTTGCATTTCAAAGCAGTTCCCCCAAAAGTGCCCTGAGTACCTCTCCATTATCCAAATGACATTCAAATGCTCTCAGATTGAGCCTATAGTTCGAGACTCCGATTTCCTGGGTAGTTTCACAGTCAAACAAGAAAAGCCCTAATTGCAGTTAGTCACAAGGATTCTTTCTTTTCTATACTGCATACAAGAGAGAACAGGGTGACATGCTGACTCAATTTCTTAAAAGTGTTCTTATTCATTTTGAATTTTTTTTTCTTTTTTTTTTTGCAGTTAAAGCTCTTCTCCCTATTATTCACAACATTATAGGCTTCGGTCGACAGCCCTGATAAGATGTCTCCACTGGACTCATAGCTTGAATTCTATTGGTATATTTTCTTGGAGCAAAGTGCCTCTTTTCAGATATTTATTGCCAGTCACCTAATGCTTTGCTATTGTTCATGCACATTATTGGGTTGGATGTGGAAGCCATTTCTGTCTCTGTAATTTAGAGCATGGCCATGAAGGCTCTTTATGGATTTGGGAAGGCAGAGAAGGGGAAAAACCCAGAGCTGCTATTGTTGCCATTGTAGAGGGAACTCAGGAGAAAGGTCTACTGTGCTCAACATGTACGCTAAAATAACAAAGCAAACACGCTGGACTTGTCCTAATAGTGTTTTTCTCCTTTAGTATTCACTGTATGACAGATTGAAAAGCATGAGTCTCAATGGGAGGATCTCAAGGACAGTTTGAAGAATTTTGTATATTGTGCATGAGGCTGTAACCCTTTTGCAAATATGAGTGAGGAGAAAAGGAGACGCTGACCATTGTGTTGATAAATTCAATTTCCCTCTGTGTCAGACGAGCCGACTGCAGCTTGGCCTCTGTGTTACTACTGCACTGGCAACTTTGTTGTACTGACAGTGACTTGAAAACAACACATTTACAACCGATATGGGAGTGCTGAACTGCTTATCGTTGAGAAAAACACATTTATGGTGATTTTTCAGGCGTATTCTGTTGACTGTAGGAGAAAGGCACAGCCTGTAGAGCAGATTTAACTGTGGGTGGCATCACAGTCGGCTGCTTTACGCTGCTGTAATTGTAGTTTGTCTATTTCTAACGAAACTTTGGAAATGTTATACTTCCTGCCATTTTTAGCGTACTGCACAGTAAATTATTTTCAGTTTTAATATGTTGAAAAACACCCACTGCACAGGTTCAGTATGATGAATTTTTAAATGTCATTAAAGTTTATTCCAGATCTGGAAAAATAAGTTTTAAAAATCTTAAGTAGGGCCACGAGAGGCAATCATGTAAAAAAAAAAAGATCCGTTTTTGTAGCTAACTTGTGATTTTTAATGTTCACCGTTTTTTAAAATAGGATTCTTAAAATGATCAAGTAAAATTTGATAAGAGTGCAGAGTAGAAAATGAGAAGAGAGATGAAGATTAAAATTCGCAGCACCTCCGGTACAATGAGAGCAGCTCCCTTGTTATCAGACGGTGCATGTCTTCAGCCCTTATTTGTGGTGAGGTGTTATTAGCAGCGTAGCGGCGCTGTCCCACCTCATCACATCATCTGTCAGAAGATCATCAGTTGCCGTAACAGCCCAGGAGGAGGATCCCTACGTGCTGCTTATCTGCTGCAGACACATGCAGCCTCCCAGAGAGAGAGAAGGAAAGTAACCAAGCATATTACTCGTACTTTTTTATTCAGCTCCTACTATACTCACTTTGCAGATGAA
This sequence comes from Serranus cabrilla, assembly GCA_903364295.1. NCBI lineage: Eukaryota > Metazoa > Chordata > Actinopteri > Perciformes > Serranidae > Serranus > Serranus cabrilla. The sequence continues at coordinate 816,365 of CAFUXE010000472.1, forward strand.
GGTGAAACATACAGTAAACATGAAAAACATATAAATATAAATACAATGAGCAGTCAACTTGGGCACAATGGGTGGGGAAATAGTAATAGAATTATTGTGGGTTGTTAAAAACATGTTTTAATTGATTTCATAATGCCTGAGTCAGTATAATTGAAATTAATTTGCTATGTTTGTTTAGTCTATGCAGAGTTGGAAAGAAATTACTGCTCATATTGCTGTAATCTATTAATAATGTGACGCCATGTCCATTTAAAAAAAAAAAAGCAGGTAGCCGACAATCATGGACCTTTACTTTGTGTCCGTAGCAACTTGAATTAGAAATTGGAAAAGCCAGAAAGACGGACTGATGGATGATGTGCGTTGTTTGGGGAAATATGCCTTACATACACTCTCTTTAAGTGTGTGATCTGTCTTGTTCCTATGATCTAGTGTTAAAAAAAGTAAATAATTTGCAAGAAAATTGTGATATCGAATCGCAATACTTAAGTTACAGTCCATATTGAAATCCAAGAATGGTGATAGTATAGAATCTGGAGAACGGCATATTGTCTCTCAGCTCTACTGAGCACCACCTGGACCAGCTACGACATTTAAGTGCTTCTTACACATCATATCAATTATTTAACAACAGAAAAAGGCCTTTGTTCAGAATGAGTATTTTTACTTTTGAGATAAATCTTTAATGTATGTTTACCTTTGATTAAGTATCGCTGCATTGCTGGTTTTACTGAGGTAAAGGATTTAAAAGATTAATGTGGTGATACTTTTTTTTTGTATTTTATTATTGTCAACAGATCCTATGAAACTGAAGCCAACAATGAGATTATTCTACTAACAAGTATTGTCTTTTTATCCAAAGATACACTGTCTTCTGTGCTTCATTTTTCTCCCAAAATAATATAAAAGAATCAACGAGCCGCACTGTGACACTGGGTGACATGCTCTCTAATTGTCATGAATACGGGCACTACAGTTTATTTTGAGACAATCCCTGAACACTGTCCTGGGGCAATGAATACTCTCTAGCGCACCAAATGTGTTATTAATCCACAGCTGAAAATAGTCCCGATCAGATACACAATGCTAAAACAATGTGGGACTAAAACAGCAGTGCCTGGCTGTTTAATTATTGTGTGTTTTTGAATAAAATATAATAAAATACAATTTGAAGTGTTTTATGTGTGTGACGTGTATTTAAAGATGGACATCTCAATTGAGAACGACTTGTCTTGCTAGAGAGACATAGAGGAAGTCAGAGACTTTTTACAGAAAGACCTATACGCTGTTGGTTTACTGTAACAATAATCAATTTATAGAATATCACCAGGCTTATCATTTAAATGTTATGTCCACCATTGGGAAATAAACACTATATCTGTGACTGACTAAATTCTATTGCTCCTTCTGGTAATCACAACTTCTTATTGCCTTTAATTTCCCTTCAGATTTTGTGCATTTAAAACATTAAAAACCCACCAACATGCTGTTCACGTTAAGTATCTCTTAAAAGGAAATTGAGGTAAAATAATACATTTATTTTACACAAGACAAAGTGCTAGGAGTAGTCTGTCACAGGTGTGGGGAATTACATTGTGTAGGCATCAGCAGTCAGAGCCTAAAGTAGCTTAAAGCCTATAACATTACATCTGATCTGCAGGGTTAAGGCAGTACAAGCACTGTGCTCAAGTGTGGCACCATTTCTTCCTCTGCCCTCTTTTATACCAGCTTCAATGTTGTTAAAGCAAAAGAAATTGGACTGTCTGTGAGAAAAACAAGTAGCAACATCAGCTCCATTTTAAGAGGAGGTTATTTTATTTGAGTCACTCGGTGCGCAGCTGGTTCTCTTCTTAGCCTTTTATCATTTATTTCAAATCTTATGTGCAGTTACTTTCATTTTCACCTCATTGACAGCAACTGTGGCACTGCATTATTACTGGCACTGTTCACTTAATGGTGTGTGATTGTAACAATTAAGTGTACCATTTAAATTATATCACTAATGTACACAAGTGTTTACCAATGCACAGATAAAGGCCAAGTAACATGCGTCATTCTCAAGTGAGGAGGCTAAGCTGTTGAACCAGCTGCCATCTCTGGGATTTTGACGGGACATTATCCGGATCAGTGTTTTTGTGTTTCTTTTGCTTTAGCTGGTGTGAATGTTGCATGTGGCTGCTGTCACACACTCAGCGCTTCGTTTTATTCCAAAGTTAGTGCTTCATATATAACTTTACTCCCTTAATTTGGCTAAGAAAACTCACTTTTCTTTCTTTTTTTTGAGATAGATTAACCTGAGATGAAGGAGGAGGTGTGTTTTGAGTAATGAAATATGTGCTTCTTCCAAAACCGATTTGTAGTCATGCATTGCTAAATCACAGTGTGTCTTTGCTTTTGGTGGTGATGTCAGGAGGACTGGAGGGAGCTGAAAAAAATAAAAATGGAGGGAATAATCAGAAAGCTGTTCAGGTTGAAATGAGTTTCCTCCTCTGCTCGCTGCTTCTGCCTTCAACTGATACCGTAAACACACGTGGCGTTCAGATGTGCTTTGCTTTGCTTTGCTTTGCAGGGAAAGTCATATCAGATAACTAGCTCTGTCTTTTATTTCTAGTCAGGTTCACACTTATCTATATAATTCACAGTTATATTTCTCTTTCACGGCCAGAGCCTCCGAATCCGAGTCTTGGCCACTTCTGACATGTGACATCGTGGTAAACACTTTTGTCTTTTGATAATGCTGCCATAATACTGCATTTCTTATGGTTGCAGCATTCATTACTCCCATCATATTCATGGATTATAGAGGCTTCAGTTGGCAGCTGATGTTGGTGTCTGGAATAAGGGAGATGTAGAAAATGAAAGCTTTAACAAATAACATATCTCTTTGTATTTTCATGGCTCATTAAGTGAGCAAAAACAATTTTTAGCCACACTTGCAGCATGGTTCAATGGATGGCAATCCACTGCTTTGATCCAGCTGAAATATCTACTAAGGGATGGATTGCCTTGAAATTGTATACAGACATCCATGGCGCTCAGAGAATGAATGCTAAGACTTTGGTGATGGCCTGACTTTTGCTTTGATACCACCATTGACTAAAAAATGTGCTTTATACCCTCCAAACTAATTCCATTCCCAACATATTTGCATTTCATGCTAATTAGCAAACCAAGGCATGCTCAGTAAAATGGTTAATATAAACCATTATATTTACTATATTTCTTTCTGAATAGGGTTGGCCAAAATGAAAGTACAGACTGGAGAGATTTGGCAATGCCATTTCATCTGCAGGAGCTTTTCAGGCATTGCTTTAAAACCCGTCCAATCTGCTGAGCTCATGTTTTATTTGCTCGGGCATCAATATCGCTCCTGTACTGTCTCACCATGAGTTTGAAGCATGCCCAGGCCCAACCAAGAACACATCCGTTTTTGTTTTGTTTTTTGTCAAACATTGGCTGTTACGATCTTGACATTCGAGTTCAGAAAGGGTTTTCTTGTTTCTTCCTGCGAGCAGGGAACAATTTGAGTAGAGCATGGTAGAATGTGTGAGCGTTGATCGATATTGAGCGAATCGACTTTGACGGGGAGAGCGGAGGGACCAAACCATTAAGTGAGTGAAGAGCGAAGGTTATCTTCACTCACCTCCGCTCACATGCTCTGCAACAACCATGGCATGTCCCAGGTCAAGGAGAGTAACAAGCGGTTTTGAAAGGGAACACATGCTAGCTACTGTTGGAAAATACAAACAAAATGTGTGGTGTGACTGGATCATCAAATCTTTAGCCAGTGATGTTCCCTCTGTACTTAAGGGTGTGTTTACCTTACTGTTATACGGTGCTGTTAGTGAGGCCGTAGCATACTGCGTCCCTGCTACAGTAAATACTGGTGGCTTGTTAAATTGGAAAGTTGGCGCCGACATACTGTTACAGTAATTAGAGTTGAACAGGTGATGCTTTATCTCAGCCTTGTTATGGATCATATCTTCATGTTGTGTTCTAATTCTCTGTCTGATGCTGAGGAGCCTCCATGCTCCGTCACACTAATTAGATGGTGAGAGTCATCCCCCATTTCTCTCCACCCGCATCTTTACTGGGAGGAGGGTAAATGATGAGACGAGTGGGAGGAGGAGGAGGAGGAGGAGGAGGCAATAGGCAGGTTGACGTGGTTGACAAGTGTCGCAGGGGGCCTCACGTTTACATCGGTTTGTGTCAAAAGCTTTTGGAACAGACTGAACAGCTTCTGCTGATATCAGCAGTTATACACTCTGCTGGTTTGTCATTTTGCCAAATTAAACCTGTGTTTTTTTGGACAATCTAAAATGGTGTATTTTCAGTGTGTTTGTTTGGCATATTGTGCGCTGCGAGGCCAGCTGAAAGAGAACATGTTTTATCTAATTGTAAAGCTCTCAAAGTAACAATTGCAATTTGTAGTGTTTTGTTCCATTTTTTCCAGCATCATAAACAATATAGATTACCAGCGATAGTGACATTCCATTATTTTAAGGTTTATGGCTCTTGATCATTACGGCAGTCTGCCTCGCTTTCTGCTGTTGGAATTGTTGTAAAACGCAGTGTGTGAAACCTCTCATTTTAGCTCTAGGCATATCCGGTAATTAAAGGATTAACTTGGTAATCTAAATTGTCTCTTGTCTTTTCCTTCCTCCTTCCTCCCATTATTTCCTAACATCCATTTCAAAGATTTAAGAATGCCTCCTTTCCCTATCCGTCTGCGTTTCTGTTTCTTCCCATGCCTGCGCTGAGTATTGTAATCAACTTGCTTCTGGATAACCTCGTTTCCGGCTAAGCGTAAGGGGACGACAAATCCATGAGCATGTGCGTGTCTTGGATGGCAAAGACTGCGACTGCGTCTGCCCCTCCTGACAGCTCAGAATACCTTCAGTTCCTTTGAGGATTGCGTGTAGTTATTAAGTCAAATTGTGTTTAAATCTCTGTGACTCTTTTGGAAAAACATGCACTGAACTGCCAAACAGGTGAAGCTTTGGAGAATGTGAATCATTTACATACTGAGTTTTTGAATGTGCCTCTAAAATGAGCTAAATCTATCAAGTGTTTTTATGCCTAAACAGACCTTGCTGATTTTTTTTTAGTTTCTCAAAATATTCCTCTTTTCTTGATTCATTTTAAAAAACTTCTGCAGATGCATCTGGTAATCTGAGCTGAATATTTTTGTGAGGTTTAAGTGACCTTATACGCTGAGGGTACTGAACATTTAATAGTTAAACTAAAGCTTTACAAAGCAGAAATGGTTATGCAAGTTTCTCAATGATTTTTCCTCCGCCTATTAAAAGATGTTTAAAAGAACGGATAATGAATAGGCACAAACACTCAAAGGGAAGCAAATTTTCTAACTGATAATGCAACCTGATCTTTGCCATGCTCTGGATTTGAATTATGCATTTCCAGTTTGAACTAAGCTCTTCATCTCTTGAGGAGATTCTGTTTAATATGAGACCATAATCAAAAGTTTATTTCTTCATAAAGACGCTAAATGTCCTCATACTTAATTTGGAATGGCCTAAATGTGTAATGAAAGAGGAGGGCATATATGTAACTTGAGTAAAATACCCGAGCTAACACAGTCACTGAATTATGCAGGAAACAGAGTTTATTGGAGAGCCGCAGCCAGTGATTAAACCACAGCTTTAGAAAACTGATTGTTTGAGAGGCTGATTCAGCCATGAAACTGGCTTGTCCGTGGAAACATCTGGAAGTGAATGGCGACAAAGCATCAGCTGTGGCACTTGAGTGATGAATATGAACGCTTCTTCCAATCTGGAGGCTCTTAGTCCACACAGTGTTAATGATGCTTCTAAGAATAGGAATGCTGTTTTTGGATCACAGGTCTAACCGCATAACAATTTAAACCGGAAAGATAAATGTGTCTCTTGTTAGCGCTCTTGCTGTTATGTACACAAATTCAGGCTCCCAGCTGTTGATCTTGTTAAACATCACTTTCAGCCATTTATTCACACACATTTGCACAAACATGCACATTTGCACAGACAAATTTACTCACACACATGCAGCCTCTGTCACTTAAACACAGTTCTCAAAATGTCAGCTCTTTTACTTTGACAGGATCTTAAAATGGTCTCATAGGTTTCAAGGCAAATGCGCCTTTCAAGATGCCGCCGCCTTGAAAGGCGAGCGAAGCGAAGGTGTCAGGAAGTGTCGGTGCATGTGGCAAAGGTAGACGGCACAAAGTTTCTTCCCTGCTTGGACCCCCCTGCTGAGGCGTCGCTTCAAATAGATGACAGGAAGAATTAATAAATAAAAATCAACAAACCGGAATAAGCAGATGTGTAAGCTCCTGTTCAAAGGTGTAATGCTCATTAATGGTGTTGCTGTGCGCCATATTTACACAACTAACAGCTCTAACTTTTTTCCTTTGTTTTGTGACATCACTCAAAAAAAGAAAAACGGCATTTAATCATTCAAAGTGCTGCCTGTTTGAGTGGAGATGATTTATGTTGCTGGCTTTTGATGGCAATTCTCAAAGTTGACAACGTGACCCCAGGCTTCAGGCACGCATCTCTCGTGGAAATCTTCTCGTCAGGGAACAGTGTAGGCAGCATGGTGTTAGTATCCGGAATTAATATATGCACAGAGATGTACAGCCCTGCATCAATGTGCATGCTTAGCAGCCAGTTTTCTATTTATTTAAATTGGACAAGATTGTAATAACGGCATGTGCGGCATGTGTGAGAGTGATTTACTTATTCACCCCCGTCCTCCCAGCCCCCACCTCTCCTTCTGTCCTTCACTCCCTGATTCTTTTTTTCTTAAGCCTCTCTGCATCCTTCACCACTGATGCAAACGTGATGTGATGAAGTTTGGGTTGCCATGGGTGCCATCTCTCCTACATGTTTATTTAATGCATCTCAGCTTGTTTCTATACAAGAGCATTCTCGCTGCCAGTGATTGATTGTTTTCCACAGCAGCTTTAATAACCATGGATATTGTACAGTATGTGAATTTGTTGGCGTTTGAGTATTTTTGTGTAAACCTGCATTTTTTTTGCATGCATAATTCTACATCTCTCATTGATTGAGACAAAAGACGAAGCTGTTTGTGAGCCGCTATTTCTTTTTATTTGCATACTTACGCTCTACATAATGCAAACGTGCGCATGTTTTTTGTTGTTGTTGTTTTTTTAGCTTTTGTGTGTGTGATTCAGCTCCATGACTGTGTATGCGCATGTACAATGAACAGGAGCGTGTGTATGTGTTTGACAGAGAATGAGTGTGTGTGGTTGAAGGAGTGCTTGGTGAAGCGTGGTTGTCTCATTGAAAAATGTATTCTGAATCCCAGACATGTGGAGGAGTAAATATTTGTCATCTGGGGACAAACATACATCAGTCAGCCGTGCTCCAGATTATATATGATGGTGGATGGGGCTTTTTTTCCCCCTTACTCATCCCATTTCTGCTTCTTTCCCTGTGTTTGATCACTGCCAACGTTAATGTTGTCTGAGGCTTATTGAAAGTAACCATACATGAGACCTCTTCCCAGAACTCTGAATATACTGTTTATAATATATTTAGACTGATTACCAAAATAAAGACACTCAGTGGTTTAAAAGCATCCAGAAAGCCACTTGAGCAAACCCATAGCACTCTGAAAAAAAACATAAAACATTAAAGTGGTTGTGACAAATTTGATCTTGGCTTTGTTGTTAAATGGCAGCTAAACATGAAATGGTTTAATATTCTGGATAGTGATTTTAATTGAATTAATTTCCGAGGACATTGTAAGGTGCTGATGGTGTCATAAAACACTTGTTATAGCTGCTGTTCATCACTATGATGTAAATTATGCCCAGTGATTGCTCAATGATGCTTTCCTT
>CAFUXE010000472.1:824273-846128 GCA_903364295.1 Serranus cabrilla
GGCTCCAAAGGGCACACGATGTGTTGGTGCCATGAGGGAGAAACACAAAAGAGGGTTATTTTCTCTCCAGCTATGTTTTTCCCCCTCCTGCTGACATCCTCATACTGCGGTGCATTCAGCATTTCTGTTCTCCAAGTAGATAATATGGAGTGAAATTAAAAAAAAGAAATGCTGATTTTACAAATGGTGATAACACAAGTCGACACTCTGGGGCACTCTGACACGAGCAGAGGACGAGTGAGGAAAAGTATGAAGAATTTAATTTTGACTTGTGTGAATATAAAAAAAGTGGAACGTGATACAGTAAGTGACATTAAAGTAAAAATCATTATGAAATATTGAAGATGGACGGTAACAAAAGACATTTACAAAGTTGCAACACTTGTGAAAATCTAATCCTGCATGCTTTTTAAAATGCAGTGGTGTGTGCGTATATAGTTACAGCAGTTACAGGAATGTACCTTTTTCCCAGATATTTAAATACATATTTTGAGATGGGCTTGAACAGTTTACATTTTATTAAAATCACAATATGGATAAGTGCAATATCAAAATCACAGAAGAATGCAGAGACGTCCCAGCTTACAAATATTTTTCTGCCAAAAATAACACGATGATAATTTTTATTTAACCATTAATCATTTTAATAATATTGTGAATCTTCTCACAAGTGCAAAATCAGTTAAATATTTTTTCCCAATTGTGCAGCTCTACTTGGACTTTATCATAATAAAATGACAATAATTAGTTGCCTAATCCATTAATCAATGGACAAATAACTATTGTCAAATTAGTTACATTGTAACATTTTTTACAGGGTTACTAGCAAGCTGTAATCATTTTGAAAAGTAACCTTCCCAACACTGTCATCATCTCCTCCTCTTGTGGACATGCTCGCTCTCTGACTTTGGAGTTGACGTGGTCAGCTGGACACATGAGACACGGGGTCTGTGCGCAGCAGGAAATCTGCCCTGGACATCATGGCTCAGCACACTGACAGCTGGTGCACCCTTCATGTGTTTGTGTGTGTGCGCGTCTGATTGTACGTGTGTATTAGGTCAGTCGAATCGTCTCTCGAGAGAATAGCAGCTGCAGACAAATATCGGGTCACAACCTGATGTGTTTCTTTTCCAAAGTACAAGGATCAAAATTATTCTTTGAAATGAGTTATGTGGATGCTGGGCTCCAGCAACACATTGAACATGTTGTATCAATTAAATCATCTTCATTGGCTGAATGATCAGCAGGGGAGGCGTTTAGCATCCTGTGTTTGTTGTTTGTGTGTGTACTAGATGATCTGGCAATGGACTCAGATGCATTAGGCAATTAATGGCGGCTTTAGCCAATCACATTCAGTGGAATCTAATGCAGTGCCCATAGTGCTGCTGTATGTCTATTTGATTTGTGCATTGACCTGCAACCAGTCTGTTAAGTGGTTGATACTCCCAGTGTACGTGTGTGTGTAGTGCACGTTGACTTTGAAGTACATTGTGTCGTGACAATAATCTAAGCCAATTTACTACGCATCAGCCCTCCATTATGGGTTTGATATAAAGCAGTGCGTGACTAGAATGCCCTGCCATAAAATGACAATTTACTTCTCTAAAGAAATTACGTGTTTAACCTCATTAACCTAAAGTGCATGTACTAAAATGGGAGACTAACCCCCGCCCCTTGTGACACACACAAACACAGAGGCACACAAACACAAATTGGTAACAACATCCAAAGTTGAGAGTTCATGTTGAATGTGACCCCTGCAAATGAGCAGCCAGCGGTGAGTTAACAACATCAGGAGCTCATCAAGCCGTTCTCACCACTCGTCAGTGTCTCAGGTGGCTTGATTTCACTCTCTGTTTCAACATCATCTGTCCTCTATGAGATTATTAACCTGGCAGGTGTGAGGTGAGTCTCGCCCACTGTTTTAGTGAGCTGTCGTCTTGTGTCTGCGGGGAGTACAGAGGGTCAGCCCGGCCGGCTAATGGCTGCGGTCACAAAGCTGGAAACCGGCCCATTAGAAAAAGCCGCCGTCATTAGGACCAACACACTTTCAAACAACCTGACCTACTGGTCCCACGCTGTTTATTAGCAAAGTTTTGGCTTTCCGTTAGAGCAATTATACTCAGCATTCATGATGAACTGTGGCCTTTTCCTCGACACCACGAGACAAGAAACACACATACATAGTAAATAATGTCGGGCAGTTGTGTTGTCCTGAATAGACAGCTGCCATATTAATGACATTTTCTTCTCTGCAAATGTGTTGGAAAAAGAAAATGTGCTCGGAAAATGGGAAAAGGGTGGAAAGTGTCAGCAAGTGATGTATGTCGTTCATTGGACACAGAACATTTAGTTTTCATTAAGAGTTAAACATGTACACGAAACATTAATGGGGTTCAGCGGCAGCAGCAATGGCATGCTTCACTATCTCATCCTGATAAATTAGCAACTCAGCACACAGGGGTAAAGGAAAAAATAGGAGAAGAAAGAGAGACATTAATATAATGTGTTAGTGGGGGAGGTACTGACAGATAATGTCTTTATCCAAAGATTGGTGTTTATGACGCAACGTGATATTATCCCTGACCCGAGCATCAGCAAGCTGCAAGGATGAACGAAGGCTCGGTGAGGGAGGAGAGGAATAGCGGAGAGAAAGGTCAGCAAGAGAGTTGCCGTTTCATTATGAGAGATGTGGACTCCCATCCTCTCCTGCTGCACAGGGAGTGATGGAGAAGGTTGTTAATGCCTGGTCTGTCAGCCATATTGGATTCAGGGCAGTAAATTAATATTACACTCCTTTTTAAAGGGGTTTTATTTTGGGATTTACTGGTCTCCCCTGAGTGTCGGCGGTGTAAAGAGGTTATTTCCCTGTTTTCACTCTGTTCCACGTCCTCTCGCTATCTCTCGCACAAAGCTAATATGTTTAGAGGGAGAGAAAGTGTGCTCGTGGAGGAACGATGTGTATGCTGTAGGCTCCATTGTGTCATTCAGCGTTTGTGTTGAACATTTTTCAGCGAGCCTAAGAGTTTGCTGTAAATCGCAGCTTTGTCCCCCTGAAGGACAGCTCCTGTATCTCCGCTCAGTGAAGATGTATCTTCCCTCTTCTCCTTCCTCCACATCTCCTATATGTCACGAGATTCTAAAGGAATAAAGCGGCCGTACTGTATATAACAAGTGGCTTTAAGTTAACTGGCCGTCGAGTTGTCAGTCATCTTTAACCTCCCTGCCTCTTGCCCTGTCTTGCTTAATGTGGATAGAGTTAGACTCCTGGTTGAAGAGCCGTATAACACAGTGTGAAGTGGCCTAGTCGCTGAGATGGGATTTATGGCCACCGGTCCATCAGCGGCGATGTTAAAGGGCTGTGATTAAGAGCTGAAGTCTTGGACTCCACTTCCCCCTCTGACCCAGCCAAGAGAACATAAGGCCAGGCACTGTCACTGCCATCTCTCCTCCATACTGTCCTGTCCGTCTGTCCGTCCATCTTTGTCCCTTTTCTGCCTCTTTCAAATGCATATGTTATGAGACGCAATTCACCAAGGAAGATGAGTCCCAGCACTAGATTTGATGTCTACTGATGTCATGACAACTTGAAAACTTGAAAGCCTTTTATTTGACATCCCTCTAAAATCACTTTTTTCCCCCTTATTCTCTTAAGGCTCTGAGCACGCCACAGCAACACTTCCTGCCGCCTTCTCTGACCTGTTACCTCACTTCCTGGTGGAGCCAGAGGACGAGTTCATCGTGAAGAACAAGCCAGTGACACTGACCTGCCGCTCCACTCCGGCCACGCAGATCTACTTCAAGTGCAACGGCGAGTGGGTTCACCAGGACGACCACTTGATCGAGCGGACCGTTGACCCAGCCACAGGTACATGCAAAACACACTGTTTCCCATCAAAATATTTGATTCCTGTTTTGTTTTTTTTATTCACTCAAAGTAAACTCCCCAGGGCATTTTTTCAGCTCAGATGAACCATCTTTTCACCTGTTTATGAATGTTGTTGAATGTGTGATATGTGCGACGCTGTGGATACATTATGTAAAGTGTTTGCGTGCTGAAACTAAGGTTTGCAATTTGCCAGTGATTACTGTGCTCCATCAGGCTCTTGGCTCATCCTCCAGCCTATTTAGCCTGGCAGTCTCATAATAAGCACATTGGTTTCAGTCTCAGAAATTTTCTCGATCACCTTGGAGACCTGTTTGTTTTTCTCTCTGTTGTGCTGCAATCCCCCGCCTCCGCCATCAGTGTCATAAACATGTATGACACTGATGTGGTGTGATTCAGCAGCGATCTGCAAATTCAAACCACCCATTCACAGCCTGACAACTGATTGGGAACAAGAAATGTAGCAAATGACAGGTTTTTTGGGGGTAGAGGGAACAGACACACACACACACACACACACACACACACACATATGCAACACTTGCATAAAACAGATAATGGACACAACAACTGAGAACTGCACAAAAAGACAGACACACAGATATCAGTGTCTGCACACTCACACACACACAGACAAAGGGAAGGTGTTTAAAGTAGGAAAATCTGAAGGGAAATTCAAGCAGCGATGTATCAATTCATATGCACACTTTGCCTCTTTGTTTTTAGATAAAGAGCTCATTGTGCTAACATTTTATCCATCTGGTCTTCAGGGTTTGGAATTAAAATGCAGCAGCTCACCAAATGCAGGCATGAATTGTAAAATGTCATGGGGGGAACTAACTAAGAGTCTATTCAAGCTGACACTTTTGTAGGTGAGACTTCCTCATCTAGTTTACTGATGAAAACAAATATTTTCCCATACTGAGGCTTTGATTATTGTGCGTGCTCACTCCTGCACCTGCTCTTTTTTTCTAATAGACAAAAAGTAGGATTTTTTAAGTTCTCTACTGCGTGAGTGACTTTGAGGCATGGTGAGTGATTTGTAGTACAGTTTTCTTGTACCACAGCAGCAGTTAGAATAGAGTGTAGTTTCATTTGTGGATTTGTTTTACCTTCTGTATTAGGCGCAGTTTATAATGCTAGACTCATTTTGGAATTGGGCTCTGGTAGATAATGGCAATAAAAGAGTTAATTGGAGTCTCTGTTTTGTAAATAAAAAGTGAACACAGAAGGGAGCGCTTGTGGATTTGGATCATTAAGAAGAAATTGTTCCGGAGTCAACGCTGATAAAGTTTGACCAATTCCCTACGCTATCTTTCTTCCTGTGTTGTTTCATTAACAGTTCTACTCACAGTTGTTGAAGGGAGTGACGATATCAAACATGTATGAATATACACAATCCTTTTAGGAAAAAGGGGTTTTGACTACTGACATTTTTAAATAACTCTTCCAAGCCACAGCAAGCCATGACATACAGGAATATTACATAATTACTTTATGACTTTCTCTGAGCAGACTTGACGTTGTTTTATATTTTACTAAGCTGATTTCTCAACCATCATGTAAATAACAAATCTGGCCTATCCTTAGTATGTTGAAGGGCAAATTGTTGATGATTTCACACAAGTCTGGACTTTTTCTTTGGTTCTTCTAAGCTGATTTCTTTTATATTTGGTATTGTTGTCATAGCAACGAGTCCTTATAGCCAATCCTGCAAAAGGGCACAGTTATTGACCGTTATATGGTTCAGGACCCAGATGGTTTACTGTGAACCACGTACAATTTTATCAATTTTACCAATGGACTGTATTCATATAATAATGATTTTGGAGGAAAACATGCAGGCTGTTGTAAACTCACCATGAATTCAATTAAATTTTCATAATGAAAACTTACCTTTACAAAAAAAAGAAAAGAACCAAACACAACTTAGTCTGAGAAACCAATAAACTGCTTATCGGTGCAGCAAAATGTTAAACAAAATGATGCCTGTAACACCACAGGAATATCAAATGAGATTATGAATAAATCTATTATCCCAGTGCATGCTTTATTCAACAACTACTTAATGTTAGCCAATCAGTATTGCTGTTCATGGTTTCAACTCTCCACTAACTTTGCCTTTATGTCAAAATGAGAGTGCAGTGTTGCCTGAGATGACTTCAGCCAGGATTTAAAGGACAATCCTCAAACTGCCTTCAAAGAACCAAATTAACTGGATGAGAATAAACAGGATGAGATATCTGCTTGTAAAATCTGAATTAGTTCAGCTACATTTGAAGAACAGGGCCCTAGTTTCAATAATCAAGTTTGGGATTCAGGAAATCTTGTGTCTCTGGATAGTTTTCTCCTTATTTATCTGCCATGTATACATGTAAATATATGTAAATCATTCCATCCAAAGTCTGAGGGAAACTGAAACGAACAGAAAGTAAACTCAGACTCTGAATAGGTCTGTTGGACTTTTTTAAATTCAGAAATGTTTGCATGCTGAGAGAAATTTCCTCTCAGTCTGTCCTCTCACTTCGCTGTCTCCTCCACAGACTCACACCCCTGACAGAAAAGACGCAGTGTCCTGGGGGTAGGGTAGAAATCTGATTACTGACCTGCTGCAGAAACAGTTTACTAAGGTGCATGTAAATGCCCTCTCTGATTACCCGCGTAACCTGGTTGTATGATATATGTGTTATTCGTGGCACGGGACGTTAAAGTGGTGACATTGTGGAGTCAGCTGCCTAACTTTGACACGATGAGTTTGTCAGTAGCTAAAGAACACGCTGTGCCCCATAAACTGCAGACTTTATGGGAACATCACATTACCAATGCAATGTTGCTGTGCCAACATTTAATGATGATGGACCATTTGCCATGTGTTTATGAGCCGTTATAGTCAGCATTTATTTGTCTGTGAAACAAATCTGTCGTGCAGGGTGCCACGGACCCCTGCAGCAGCAAAGGGGCTCCGTCTTTAGAAACCCTGTGAAGTTCCAAGGCCTCCTTGCAGCTTTCCACATCACTCTGTGGTCCCGCTGCCTTTGATGATGAATGTGTCGTATGTGGGGCTGTGCAGTTATGAAGGACACGTGGTTGTCCAGAGGTTGGCTGCTCCAAGGTACCCACATCGATCTCTCAAACACTTGTGCTGTTTAATGTCAGCACTACCCTGAGGAGTTTACTGATGGCTCCCTCTAATCCCCCTTCCTGCAAGAAACATGTGAGAAGCACACATCCAACTGTGCAACTGTATGTGTGTGTGCACGATGTACGGGCTTGTCAGGCTGTCTTCTCACCCTGGTCGTCACAGTCACACCGGACTTTAAACTCGTACCTGTTGCCAAGCAACCAGGACTTCTGTCACACCAGGAGCTGCCCGATATAAACATCACGCCTTGAGGAACGAGGAATGAGGAGTTTGGAGACATACCCAAGTTGACAAAAATTGATTGACAATTTATACCCAGTGTAACAGTGAAAAATCACCTTCTCAAAATAGCCCATTTCTCCAACAGTAACTCAGAGAAATGTCCTACCTGACTCTGCGTGGCCGTCTCTGCGTGAGCTTTGCACTCAGCAGGGTCCATGTTTCTTTCACTACATTAACAAAGACAGTAAATACTATGCACCCATGTGACCAGCCAGCAAACAAGCTCCTGAGATCCTAGCCTCATATTTATTGGATGGCTTGTTCATACTGATTGGGATTTTCATCAAGAATCCTCATTCCTTTGTTATGTAAATGAAATTGAGCTGTGGATGGAGTTAATGCTCTTAATTCCAACAGTAAAATAATGGAAATGGCATGTTGACACATCAGATTCAAGAGTAACTGCTCGAGATGTTTTTCACATTTGCTCTGCTGTTCATTGTTCAACATGATCTTCTTCTTTGACTCTCTGATGGTTGAGTGGCCCATCGACAAATGAAGCACACACAGTTTGATTAGGCATACAGAGGCAGTGTCTTATAAATTGAAATACAATTAATATTTGATTGTGTGAATGATTGAAAAAGAAAATACATTTTTGATTATGGTATTAAAAAAAACAACCCACTACTGCTGCTGTCTGCCCTGTGTGTTGATGGTTGCGATGATGAATTTACAGTTGGTCAGACCCCCCACCTCTCTTTGCCTCACTCCTCACTGCCGGCAGACTACTTTGCCAGGAGGAGATCGGTCAGCAGCTCCGGAGACGTGGTAGAGTTGCTGCTGGCCACCAGCCCACTGTTGGGGTTATTTGCTGTAACATTTGCATGGAACCATGGTGGCATTAGCAAGCTAACTAGCTACTTCTGCCATGCTTTCATGCTGCACTGGGTACTAAAAATGTTCACTTATCTGGCAATATAGCAACGTCTTTTCTATGCTGTGACAAGAGTGTGTGGACAAAGCGTTTAGTTGTTAAATTTCACTCATTTAGCGGATTGGCACAAGCACAATTATGCTGAAATTAATATACCTATACAAATAGGCTAGTTGTGTCTCTTGTTATTTTTTTCTGTTTCTGACCATCCTATAGAGTTTTTTTCATAACAAAGAGAAGCAGTCGTAGCTATACAATAGTTTGTCTAATTGCTTTCGGAAAGTCAGGTCTTCTCAACCCATGAAGCTTCTTCATCATAACATTAAAAATGTCTGGGTAAAATAAAATCAGGGGTTAAAAAGTATTTATTTATATTTAATCTTTTAATTAATCGTCTTTTTAAGATTACAAATCTAATTTTGAGAATGTCCTGACTAAAATAGGCTGCAGTAACAATGACTTACAACAATAGACTGATAACACAAAACTTGTCACCAAATCAGAATGAATCAGAAATGTGATTATAAAATCATGAATAATATTTCTATTACAATCATGTAAAAGACCTGAAATCAACCCAAGAGCTATCAAAGACCATCATAAGAAGACCAATTTAGGGCAGTGACTAAGACCAAGGCATTCAGAAGAGATTCTGAAAAACAGCAGCATCCAGAAGAGACAGCACCCAGTTCCTGCAGTAAATGATTTGAATTCACCAACAGAGACCAAATTTAGCAATTTTAGATCTACAGTAACCGCAGAAGGTTTCAGGCAGATGCAGCCGCATACAGAAAAGCTCACTTCAGGATGCTTACAGTATCAAAGATAAAGATGAGTCACAGCCAGAGCACGGGGCAGAAGAAGGTGACTTTTTTCAACATTTGACCAAGATGAAAAATGCAAGTGTTCTGAATCCAGTGAACCGAATACCAATTCCCTTTTCTACTAATGGGCCTGAGCAGTATAATGATATACCTTGAGACAATATAAAAACTGTCTAGTATGTTGTTCATACTGAGGTAGCTTTCCCTTTAACGCCTGTGTGTTTATTAGACTTGTTTATTGCCATTCTCTAAACAGGACCACTTTGAGGCAATATTGAACTTCAATTTTTGTTGTCGAATTAATTTTGAATGAATGAGACGGAGCAACTACAAGGATCATTTTAGTTAGTCAGTCAATTCTTTACCTTTTCTCTTTAATGATCCAGCCCCAATATCAGCCATAACAATAAAATATAACGTCAAAAATAAAAAATATGAAGAAAAATCTCCTGCTTCCTTCTAACTGGCTAATGTTGTACTTGGTGCAAAGCTTTGTCCTGTCCTTCTTTTCACTAATGGTCTTGTTTGTTTATGTAGGGCATATAGAGATATGAGTGCTGAATAGCAATTGTTTCATAGTTAGTTAAAAAGTCTTTTTAGTTGTTTTAATTTACTGGGTCAAGCACAAATTGAATATATCTATTTTTTTAATTATAACATGCTTCAAAAGAAAATCAATCATTCAAATTCATCTTTAATACACTGAGGTGGAAATCAGAGTCTAGATTTAGGAGGTGCTGGATTATTTACATGATATCATGTGCATTATTACCCTTGATATCAATATTTCATTTATTTATTTTTGACAGTGTCAACAATACCCACATATCGCGACACCCCTAACCTGAATGACTATAAAATAAATACAGTATATTTTCCTGCAAAGCAGCTGGATGAGATTTTGAGAGTTCCAGTCAAACTAGACTGTCTGTCTGTTTCTGAATGCAGACCTGATCACCAGTGCACTTGAAGCAACCTTTCTGTCTGCTGCTGTGATATCAGCACAGAGAATATTCAGGGATTCCCTCAGCCCTAATGACTTCTGTGCATGTTTTTCCTCACTGAAAGATATCAGATGGGAAAACAAACTGATCAAAAAGAGCCAAAGCCGCGATCAATAATCCCTTCACCGTCTCGGGTGGAAGTAATATCAGAAATGTGGCTGTTTCAGAGATTAACTGGTCTGGCCCAGCACAGCAGAGGCAATATTCAGCAGAACTCCATCCATGTTCACTCCCAGCAGACTCAGACAAACGTCAAAGTAACTGCGAGGCTTTGAATTAATAACTGACCCAGGCCTGAAGTGCAGACATGTTTCCGTCAGACTGCTCAGTATTCACAGCTCAGGAGGTAGAAAACAGGACATATGGATAACCATCTACAGCAGACATGACCTCTGCCCTCATCAGACAGGTCTGTTTATTGAAAACGATTCAGAGCAGGAAAGACAAAGGAGCTGCTCTGTGTACTGCACAGTTACAGTTAGAGTTACTGACACCCCACCCCCACGCACACACACACACATGTATCCCTACACACACTTGCACACAGGGCTCACAACACACACTTGTCTCAGAAGCTCCTTTGAACATGCAAAAGGAAAGAGATGTCACAATTTGTCCTTCCGCTCCTGGTATCAATGTCCGATATTGATCCACCCTCGAGTCTATCGGTTCTCATTACCTGTCCTCAGTAACTTATCTCAATTGTTATGGCTGTGACTGCTTCTAAAGCCCAGGCCCGGCTCTGTGTCTTTCCCAGGTCATCTTTTATAGGACAGGAGGAACGGAGACGTCTGGCGAGTCCTAATAAAGACATATCCCCTCCGAACAAATCAATGCTGACAGTGTGTTTGCATAGATTAGGAGATTCTCCCACACTATGATTTCTCATCAGACACATGATGAGGAGAAGGGAGATTGGCATTTGAGCGGAGGATTGTTGTATAGGCCAGACTGATTTGATTGTGTTTGCATTTCATCTGCCAGCATTGATGGAAACGATTTTGATCCACCCGTCGCATTGTCACCCCTGCAGCAAACCCTCTCAGGTGGAAAATACATGCATTTCACATTCCTATTTCAATAAACCTCGGCAACTGCCTTATAAAGATGCCGGGAGATTATATTTTCTCTGTTGATTGAACCGGATGTCGACAAGGCTTCTACATTGAATGCAGAAGATGACGGGGAAAATAATCACAAGCTACACATTTTCCTTGTGCTTTTGTGAAAGGGAATTTTTCACTTTACAGTGGCATCATAAACACAATATTACTCTTTAATATTACCCTTTTTTACAACTCCACGTATGATTTCAAACCCCTGTAAGAGAATATAACCTCTTTACTGTATAACCTCCAGGTTTATCAGCACCAGCTTCTGTCCTCTGTCAATCCTTTGAAGTATAAATACCACATATGACGTAGTGAGTAAATCTTTTAAAACCATCTACCACTTTCTGAATAGAACTAATAATGTGTTATGGCTCCACGGGGCTAACCCCTGCCTCTGCAAACCAGCCGGGATTCATTTGTATAAAATATGTATTTTGTGATTGACTATATCCTGGATTGTAATGTGATGACATATTTAATTTCTGATCTAAAGGGGAGATAAGCTAGGCTTAGCTGAAATGATCTGTGACTTTTATTTTAATACCTCAATACTTATCCGTGGTATTATAGCAGCCAATCAGCTCTCTGACTCCAACTTCCACCCACTCTCCCCTCCCTCTGTCCATTTTTTCCTTCTTTCTCAGTCCTGTAAAGGTCAACAACATGGATGCAGATAAATACCTCTACAGGAGTCTTACAGGAGGTCCCTTTACTTGAATGACATTTAGTAAAACATGAAAGCTGCAAGCAGCTCGCTGTCGCTCGGTTGTTGTCAAAATTGCAGTGAATTCAGGACACGGTCTTCCTAATAGTGCCGGGGCCACACAACAGTGATTAAACATGATCTTTAATGGAATATTGAAGAACAGCCCCGCTGCAATTTAAGCAAAACCTGATAGGCCTCTGAGCTGGTATCTAATGAACAGAAGGAAATAAGAGAATCAGGGGGGAAGAGGACAATATAGTCCTAAATGAACAAAATGGCCTTGTACCACCTGCTAAGCATCGATCAGTAGCCAAAGGGACTAATTGATAATGCATTATTAGCTGCTTCCCCATAATGGGACTTGTATTTCATCCTGTCCTTGATTGCGGAACGGATGGGAAAGGATTTGGCGATGAAGCACCGAAAAAACAGATGGCAAGGTGAATTGTTCCCGTGACACATCTGCCGACGTGTTCTATCAGGCTTCTCAGGCAGGTCAGCACTGTGTCTGCGTGCATGTGTGTGTTTATGTGTGTGTCGAGGCAGACCCCACTCAAAGCAGAGCAACACACCTCAGAGTGAGAAGAGAGTCGAAGTGGATTTAATTGAAGCCTGTGTTTGTCTGGCCTTGAGACAACTGCAAGTGTGTTTGGAGCAGCGGGAGTAGTGAGGCAGGCAGAATTAAAACCCGAACCAGCTGTGCTGATTGATCTCGCCCATAGACTCATACAAAGGCCGCACTCCTTAGTGTCTCTCTGTGTAAGTTGTACTTTTATTTTGAAATTTGGTGTAGGTATGGTCTGTTCTTTTTGAAGTTGGTCTTGACATGCAGGAATAATGAATTTCAAAATTAACTGCAATTAGTGGAACAAAAGTGGGGGGAAAAAAAGATAATTACCATTTGTCAAACAACAACGCTGGCGTTCCAATCTCCCACGCGCACAGCCTTTGTCCTCCCAGCAAAACATATCCCGCGTCAGCCTCACGCTTTGCTTTCTCTCAAGTAATTTCGTATTTGTCAGTCTCACAAAAGCTGTGCCCTTGCTGTAAGTTGGAATGCATTCAGCATTCTTTCGTGGTTCTTTCTTTTACAGCAGTTCAAGTTATTTATTTACCCCGCTTGGTAAAGAAAGACATGTTAGCAATACAGTCCTTTAAGCCTGCATTTGTAGTCTGTGTGTGTAGTGCGAATGGTAGGTGCTGCATTGTAAAAGTCTGTGTGATCATGTTGAATTCATCATTTTCAAATGATAACTGATTGCTAGTTCTTTTTTCTGCTAAAGTGTTTTAGCTTTGCAGTGGGAACGATTACAATTCATAAATGCTTGAGTGAAATGTTTCAACTACATTTCCAGAGGCACACAGTGGTCTGTGTACCTTTTGTGGTCTTGGCTTCAAGCAAATATTTCCATGTAGCTCTGAGGACCATCTAAGCGTAGTTCTGAGCTTTTCGTGCCTTAACCATAACATCTGAATAAAATGTGGTCTGAATGCTGCAATGAAATGCAGCACATGCATTACCCAGGCCACTTGTACTGCCCTTGTGCTGAGCAAATAGAGGCCAAAGTTGCAAATGTGCTTGGATTTCACAATGTGTCTCCAAATGTGCCATTTTAACACGGTTGGATTCTGAATGGTGCAGAGGGAAGCCGGTAAACTTCTTCCCTGCCTTACTATTTTGATTATAAGCAATGAACTTTGATATTTTTCTCATTTACTGTAATATTATTTTATCTTTGAACTTACCTCCGCATTCCGTGGAAATGAAAGACGCCGGCGTTATGCTGATAGGGAGAGACAGAGTGGGAGTTTGCGGTGTCAATCAACACCTGCTCTGCTCAAATTCGTTTAAAAATAGTGGAGCTAGGAGGTGTAGTGAGGGAGCTGACAGTTAAATAGTCCATAGAGATTTTTGATAGGCAGAGGAACTCAGTAGCTGACAGTTAATGCTTTGTGTGTTTGGCCCCAAGGAGACTTTCAGGATAGGTATTTTACACAGTCCTCGAACAAACAGCAACTCAACGTTTTCCTTTTTAAACTCGAAGCTGCAGGGTGTCCTGGGTATGGGATAGTGGTGGCATTGTGAAAGGACAATTTGATGCTGTGAGAGGAGAAGTATAGCTTCAATGTCCTCATGAAGTGCTGTTTAAAATATGAAAACAGACACATTTTCTCTGGAAGCACCACAAATAACAGGTGGGATGCTGCTTTTATAACCAAACGCATATAAACCTGTATAGTCTAAATTACACTTTAAATTGTTCTTTCAATTTTCTACACAGTCTCAAGGAAACATTCAGTGTATGTGCTGTGCATCTGCAGCCTGCAGGACTTTGGGTCAGGTGGTTGAAAAACAAGCAGGAAAATGCATTCTGCCTCATGTTTCAGGGATGGAAAACCCAAGTAAATTATCAGCATGTTCCTGCCCACATATAACACTTCTGGATTCAGTGTTGTGCGGTCACTGCGTTGATCACAAACACACAGAAAAGAAAATACAGAGACGTCGCCACGCGTGTTTGAGGAAACCTTTTCATCAGAGCGGGTGTTCAATGAGGCATGCTGACAACAAGAGCAGTGGTCCTGCTCTGGGAGCCATCAGGAAGCAATCTTGGGGATTTTATGCGATTCAAATTAATAATTCATTCATGTTTTTTCAGAGTTTGTTTTCTAAAGATGTTTTGTTATTTTTTTTCTTTCTTTAAGAGATCTCAAGCAACATGTATTTAAAAGACAAAGGGCAGAGATTTACTTCTCTGTGTTCAGTCGCAGGAAAATTCTAAGTATATATTTGAAAACAGAATAAGAAGGAAAAGAAATTTATTTCAGCCTATGACAAATATTTATTGGTTTCAGCTTCTCAAATGTAATGATTTGTAATAATCTTATCTTTATCTTATATGATAGTATACTGTATAGGGCTGTACAAAAAATTAAATGTTATTAGAATTGTAATATGGAGTTGTGCAATATCCATATCACAGGAGGCGCAATATTAAATGCAGCGTATGTGTCAAAATGTCATTCAGAATGTAGGATTGTTATTTTGTAATATGTCCCAGTATATAATTGCATTCTACAGACTAATTGAAAAAAATAATGATGCATACAGGATCATTCAGTCTAGTGTTGTGAATCATATCACAATAGCAAAATCAGTCAAAATAATTGAATAATCGTGTAGTCTTAATACTGTATGTCTTTTTGGTTGCAATGCCTGTTAGTCCCCTTGGGCTCAAGGGCATATTTAATTGCATTTAACGTTCTGACATTTCAAAGGCTAAATCATTAATTGCTTCACAAAAAAAACATAACTGTCAGATTCACTGGTAAAGGAAAATGGAAAGTAGTTGCAGTTGGGGTCTTGTCAATTCTTTGAAATGTGAATCTCTTGTCTTCATAACCGCGATATGTATCATCATTTTCTCCTTTTCAGCAAGTGTATAATCTCTGCTGCATCTGTCCACATTATTACACCTCCGAACATCTGGCAGCACTTATACCGATTTAAGCTCAGGGGTCCAGTCTGTACTTTCACTCCATTTTCTCAATTTTCGGCTTCAGGTTATTTATAAAGTCCACAATTCTCTGTCTTGCATCTACCGCATTAATAATTAATACAGTCACATTTGAACAAAGAAATTAATATTTAAAGGCTCCGTCCGTGTTCAGTCTGCAGCACTTCGTCCCCTCATGCGTCGTATTATAGTTGATTCTCGACTCAACAGCGTAGTCCACAATAAAATAAGAGCCAAGTGGACTCAACATATCACCGCTGCGTCAAATGGGGATTTACACGGATTAAAGTTTGTGAATAGTTTTCAGTTTTTATTCTTCTAGCTATTCCTTCATTTCTCACACAGACGATGTACTGTATATAGTAAAAGCTTTTCTTTTGCCTTGCTCTTTTCTTCTGCTTGCTTCTCGGGTGACAAAAACCTGCATACTGTATTCTCAAAGTATTTTCAAGGCTAAATAGTAAAACATTTTTGTTGTAAAATACTGCTTGATTTTCACTGTTACGTGAGGCTACCTAGCACGTCCCATTTCTGCAGGAGAACAGCTTGTGTGTCATGGTGCGAGGGTGGCAGGTAACACTTGAGGTTGTTGCTTTATCCTACACATCTTCAAGAAAGATTGATTCTGAGACACAACAGTTCTATATCTACATCACAGCTCAGTGCAGACATTGACTATCTGCAGGTTTCTCATGAAGCTTGAAGTCGATGATTTTCATGCCAAGAGATTACAAATTGTTCACATTAACAAGGCAGAACAGTCTGGCTTTGACTTTATTTTTTAATCGACCTTGGTTATTGGGCTTTTCTTTCCTGTGCACCAGCGACAGCCATGCCCAGAAACATTATGTCTCCAGGTTGTCTGTTCATCTGCATGCCCCGTTCTAATGAACACAATATCTCAGGGATGCCTGGAGGAGGTTTCTTCAAATTTGGCAAAATCTTCCTATTTGTACAAATGTCTACTAGGACAAAATGATGACGTGATGAAAGATCAAAGGTCAACTTGACTGTGACAAAAATAACACTTTTCTGGCTGTTATTCAACACTGTAATTCATGAAAGGAAGGGGAGATTGTGACCACATTTCAAATTTGGTTGGATACTGAGTTGGTGACAATCCTTGGTGTCCACCTTAGAACTGTGGCGATAGCTCTTCTGTGCTGCTAAGTTGAAGAATTGCTGAAGAATCCATGTGTTAGAATTTCTAGCGTCTTTGCAGCATCCATACACGCGTTATCTTTTGTCATGACTACACATGAGTCTGGGCCATAGGTCTCAACAGACATGGAAGTGAACTGCAGCGTGTCTGGTGGTGAGGCACTATTTCTAGTTCCTCCTCTAACCTTCTTGCTTCACAGCAGTCAGTTGCTAAACAGCCTGAATGATACCAAATATAAACACACCATGACTCCATGTAGTTGCAGGTTTCATGTGATTGTTTTGCAGTGCGAAACTGTCACAAAAGCATGCTGACGTTTATAAACTCAGAAGCATGTGATTCCGATCGGACAGGTTTGGAACTGGTTCTCATCCGGAGCCATTTTCAGCCCCCAGGCAACAATACTGCTTGTAATGTTTGTAAAATTATAATTTAAAGTAAACACTAGCATAACGCTGAATGGGCTGAGTTTAAGGACAAGCAAGTATAAGACACTGTTCGTGCAAGCGATTTGTGCTTGATTTGTTTCATACCTAAGAAAAAACTAAATGAAATTGAATGCTGCACAGTGTCTCACTTCATCTACACTGTGTTCAGACTTTGAGATAAAAAAATGTCTTCAATGGAACTGAAAACCTATGTAGGCCTACTCTTTTTCCACACAGAAAATTAGGAATCAACAAGGGAATCAATGAAAAATGGGATGGAATTGCTTTTAATAATTGCTTTTGCTCACACCAATAAGTACAACCAATATTGGCATTGGTGTGATAAATCGATTCCCATCCCTGATACATATACAGACATTATGTTTATTTAGCATAAGTTACAATATGAGTAATTATCCACAAATAGTGTCATTATGAGGAGAAAAGTGAATTTCAGTACTTCACAAATGTAGAAAAAATGAGTTGAGTTTTGCAGAAAGACTTTTGTAGCCTCTGTGTTCCCCCAGGCTGTTTACTGAATACTGTTTGTTGTTGTGCAGAATATTTACATGCGCCCACACACCTTCATTGGATTAACAAAAACCTCTGCCTTCTAACTTAGACAACACTGCCGGCCAAAGGCCCAGGAGGGACCGACCGATCGTGCGGAGGGAGGGGGAAACCCTAATGCAATTTGTATGGCACAGAGCACTCGGCAACCAGATGGGAGCCAGGCTGACTTACCTGAAGCCGCTTTCCTTATTTACTTCGGCGCCCAAGGCCATGTCAGACAAGGGGGAGAGAAACATGTTAGCCCGAGCAAATTATCAGGGCTTTCATGTGGGTAACGTTCTATCAGATCCTCCCACTCTGCAGAATGTAATGGAAGCAGCAGCAAAGTGCTCAAGGCCTTCACCTCCGATGTGTTCTCATTCGAGGTGGGACAAGGTGTGTGTGGGAGATAAAGGAGCAGGTTCCAGTCACTCCCAGCCTGAAGACGGTGGCATACAGAACATTCTGCTCTTGCCAATCATCAGGGTCAGGATATTGGATGGAGAGTAATTACAACGAGGGCACTTTGGTAAGGGCACTGTGGTAAATCACAGCACTGCCTGTGTGTGTGTGTGCGTGTATGTGTGTGCTATTAAGGAAAGGTTAGGCAAACTAATTATGGAGGGACAGTGTAAAGAGAAAAATCCATTGCTTTGAATTAATGTCCATTTGATGTAATCAGTTGTGGCTTGCGACCAGATATAAATGTGAAACATCGGAATGGAAACCTGATACGAACGTCTGTAATGTGATGCCTGCTCGGTGACACGGAAAAGCTATTTTGAAGTTCTATACATCAATTCATTATCAGGTTTCAAACCTGTGAACACCTGTGCAACTAAAAACATTTATGTACACTGCAAGGTGCATTGTTGTGATATCCTGTGTGGTGTTGCGTCAGTGACAAATATGGCAGTGAAATGTCTTGCAGAGTGAAGATCTTCCTCTCACGGGGCCTGCAAAGTGTGTACATCATTATTCATTATTACTACTGAGCCCTAAAAATCTTAACCCCTTCTCACATATTGCTGTGATCATCTGAGGTCTGAATGAAATGTTAACCCTTAAATTGTGCTCTCTTGTTGGTAGAGCAGATTTTGGGATGTGGTATTTCGTTTAATAGGTAGTTGAGCTGATTAGGCCATCTCTAGCACTTGGTTGAAGTGTGTTAGGCCCTCTAAAATATTCCCAGGGTGCACTTTGGCAGATGCAAAACCTTTTTAAGTGGCCTCCCTCCAGGAAGTTAAAGTGATAATCTTAGAGATTTTTATTTCAATAAATGTTTGCTAAGTCACATCTGTCACCGTTTGAGGTAACACTCTCCCAACCTCTCCCAATCTGGATGTTTGTGGTGTCATTCCCAGGAAAAATCAAAAGTCAACAGACTCTCTTCAACTGTGTTTGTCACATCGTACAAGTTTTTTTTCCCAGCCTCTTCTTGCTTTGCGAGTAGAACAGAATTGAGATCTTAGAGATTGTAACATTAAAGGTACTTTGTGTCAAAGGTACAAAAATGGCAGACACAGCGCTGAAAAAAAAAAACCCATTCCAAAACGGGAGTAAATCTGGTGGTTGTTTTCACTTTCAATAAGCCTAGGAGGAGGGGACAACATGTGTACATCAATTACTTCTCTCTGATTCATGGGGGCGGTGCTGCTTCTGCCAAAAGAACTTGTCCAGATGAGTTATAAACACAGGTCAGCAATGGTTTGTAGAAAACCACAAGAAGAGAATCTGATAAAAAAAAGTCTGACCTTGTTCTGAAAAAAATGTCTTGCAGAATATTTGGCTTCTTGTTATTTTTATTTGACCAATACTTTATTTACTTATTTTTTTCATTTGATTTCTTTTAAAAATCGCTCCAAATGTGTAAAAAAGAAAAAAAGTAAAATAAGTGGAAAAATAAAATCGCCTATTTTACACAGTGATCATGTGCATATGTTGAGCTTTATGTTGCTTTTATTCTGCGTGAGACCATTAAAGGCTTAAAGAGTCGTCCACTTTTTGTCATTTAGTAACTGAAGAAGAATTTCACAACAGGCATGTTGGTCTGTGACTTTCATTAGTGTTTTTTCAGTCCTGCACCATTTGCTCTCTTCACCTTGATGCCGAGGCTCCACCTGAGTCTCCTTGGAGTGGCATTGGACTGAACCTAGCCAGATTGATTGGAGCACTACCTGCTCGCCTGTTTGTCAGCCATGAATAATCTGTAACGACATTCAGAGCATCAGCGGGGGCCTTGCAGCGTGCATTCATTGTGGAAAATGGACAGCTCAATCAAAAGAAGCTCTTGAAAAGCTGGCCATAACCAGAGGCAGAGCCTTGACCCAGAACGCTGTCCCACTGACTCGAGTCGCAACCTCACCAACATCCCTGAATGGGAGGCCCGACTACTGTATTCCCAGTCAACTCAGGGCTTCCTTCTGCCCCCCCATCCCATCTCTCAGGCTGTAATAGAGCCATGCTTCACTCAGAAGGCCACGTTATCCTTGTTAGGAGACAGACGCTTCTGGCGCCACCTGCCACTCTCAGCTCTCTACGTCAGTCAACATGGGCCACCCATCACCACACTGCTTTACATGGTAATGAAAGTCTGAAGACGTGATGATAAAGCAGTTATGCCCTTGGATCTGTGACCTGGGGTTAACTTTGTATTATTTACTATAGATGTGGATTTAAGTCACGAGGACTTGGACTCGAGTCAACTTGAGTCACAGTTTTGATGACTTGCAACTTGACTTGACAGTAAATAAATTACCTGAGACTCAGAAGTTACAGGCTTGTGACATGACTTGACTTGAGACATGATAAATCAAATTACTTGCCCATGTTCTACTCTACAGTGCTCTCTACAATGCCATTCTGTTTTTATTGGAAGCGACGTAGATTTGAGAGTTCAACACAAGCAAAGATCAAGTCATACGACAACACATGAGGAAGTGCCAGAGGATAGGTTTGAGTCTATTAGGGGCTATCAGGCAGTGCATGACGACAGTGCAAATAATGAATTTTAATACATTTAAATAATTTTTTTGAAAATATTTTTTGTAGATTATGTGTGAAGGTGTTCAGTAAAGAGCTGGGTATTTAGTCTCTTCTTAAAGATTGAAAGGGACTCAGCAGATCAGATGGAGTTTGGGAGTTCGTTCCACCACCAGGGAACCACAGAGGAGAGGAGTCTAATTTGAGACGCCCTGCAGCAGTGGAGGAGCCAGACACCTTTCACTGGAGGAGCGAAGTGATTGTGAGGGTTTGTGGACCTGAATAAAGGAGTTCAGGTAGGCAGGAGCTGTGCCAGTTGCTGTTTTGTAGGCAAGGGACAGGGTTTTGAATTTGACGCAGGCTGCAACTGGGAGCCCTTGCAGAGGGATGAGTAATGGAGTGATATGTGCTCTTTTGGGCTGGTTGAAGACCAAACGTGCAGCTACGTTCTGGATCATCTGCAGAGGCTTGGAGGTGCATACAGGAAGACCTGCCAGAAGGGAGTTGCAGTTGTCAAAACGTGATATTACGAGGATAATGTTTTCAGTTCAAATATTAAATATCAAACACATTGTCAATGTCTGTTTCTACACGTGGAAATATTGTACAGGTTGTGTACCTGTGTTTTTAGACTGATTTTAACTGGCTTTTTGGCTCCATTTTTTTTTTTTTTTTGGACAGCTTGGCTTGGTGTCAGGATTTTTTTTTTATGTTTCAAAGGTAACGTAATTGGTCTGAGGGAGAGCGAATTGAGGGTTCCTTAAAAAGAAGCTCTGGACACTCATGGTGCTGCTGATGACACTGATGCCATCCTTTACAAAGAAGAACGGCAGGAGGAAATGAAACACTTAGAGCATGCTTTTGACTGGTTGCCAGGATGTGCAGACAGCGCATTCTTAAAAGCGTCCATCTGTGATGTCTCCCCTCAACCATTGTGAACTCTCTCCCTTGAAATGGTGCGTTCCCCTGATGTAGCGTCACCCAACCCTAATCCCCCTATATCCACTGATGAATCCCAGCCACACAAACAGCAGGGATGCCGCCTAATTGAATTTCCTTGGTCACAATGAACACACACTCAGGACCTGCAAGTTCCAGTCCTTGCCTTTGATAAGCAAATGACCCCTATGGAATTGAGGTCACAGCCTGCGAAAACAAGAGTGAGGGAGAGAAAAATAAAGTCCCATACTCAGACAAGCCCAATATCGA
Source organism: Serranus cabrilla (assembly GCA_903364295.1). Taxonomy (NCBI): domain Eukaryota; kingdom Metazoa; phylum Chordata; class Actinopteri; order Perciformes; family Serranidae; genus Serranus; species Serranus cabrilla. The sequence continues at coordinate 845,958 of CAFUXE010000472.1, forward strand.
CTCATCGGGATTGAGTCCAATGATGTTTACCCTGTGTGTGTTGAGCCCCTGTTGGCTCAGGGGGATATTCATCCTATCCACATGCACATGTACACACAAATATGTTGGTGCACTTGTCTCGCACAATGAGATTTCTTTCTTTTTGTTACTGTAAGCGCTACTGTGTTTTTT
>CAFUXE010000472.1:846274-887752 GCA_903364295.1 Serranus cabrilla
TGCAACAAGCTCCATCATACAATAGCAGGGTCAGTTAATTCCTGTACTCAGCCGCTCTGCATCTCTTCCATTCCTTTTTTTTTTGATTCCCTCTATTTCATTTGTTAAAACTCAGGAAGTCTTGAGGCAGAACAGTGTGTTTGCTTTCTCAAAGAGTGCACAGTCTGGATGCTTTTACGGATGCTCCTTTTAGATACAGGCCCTGCATGCTCTCTGTCTGCTTTCCAGACAGATTGTTTAAAATTGGAATAGGGGAGGTACACGTCGCCTGCACACTTTTACAGAGTCAGCCAGTTTGATTTACTCACTAATATCTCTTTAAACATTGTCTACTCATTGGCTGGTCTTCAATTATTACTGTGAACTTTCAGCAAGTAAGCTTTACAAGCAGCAGTGAGTGATTTGTGGGTCTTTTTAGCCCTGCATTCTAACTTGGGCAGAGGTTCCACATGATGCCATGGGGAACAAAGCAAGGAGCTTATTGTGGCCTTGTTCCACAGGGGACTGAGATGATTAAGTAAGTGCATTAAACATGCAGTGTATCTTTGTTTGTAATGCATAAAAGTAGTACTCTAAATTACTTTCTCTCTCTCTATTAAAGAGCTTAAGTGTGTCCTCCCAACCTCTGATACCAAAACCCTTGCAGAACATATCCGAGTCCATGACCCTCTTCAAGATAAGCTTTTCTCTGAGTTACACGAGTGAACTCAGATTGTTCTAGTTTGTGTATTCTGGATGTAGGGTTAATGTATTGTTACTATAGAAATATAGGAGTACAGGATTGCTATAACCTTGATCATATTGGTGGAGATAATAGACAATACATTTCAATAACTTTTCACATATTTTACAAATCTTATCTAAACTGTCTTGTTCAGTGTCCAGCACAAACATTACATTGACCACTTTAAAAGGACTTTATTTACAAAAGAACCGATGCCATAAATTTTTATACAAGAATCGATGTACCTGTCATCTAGCATCATTGTGTCAGAGAACATGTTAATTCATATTTATTAAGCCCTGTCAGACAGACAGTTTGAGTGTGAGATGGTATTTACTACCCAAACATAGGAGCTGATTTTATTCATACATTATTGGCACTGGAATGACTATATGTGAATGATTTCGGCGTCAGCCCTTACAGGCAGTAGTTTCCAAATGCGTCTCTCATGTTAGACTTTTTTGTGCCTTCGTGATCCCTTTGATGTTTGTATTCTTTCAGTTTTGCACCAGTCAAATGATCATCCTCAACATGACCATTCACTTGCCGTGAATTCTTTGGACGACCGTCTCTGTTCACACATGGCCTCATGCGGACATCACATAGACTTTGTACTCTGGAGCTGGCAGACTAAAAGTCTGTTTAATGTCTGGTCCAAGTGATTTGGACATTTTCGCTCTCACATACAGCTCCTCCGGGAAATGTCTATATAAGTTCAGGGCAGCAGTGCATGTGTCAAAGAGGCTTAACAAAGCTCGGAGATGTGTATTTTCCAAATATTATGAGTAAGTACAGCCAAGTAAGTTGTCCCATTGCACTCCAATAAAAATAAACTCACCAGGGTTCCAGCTGTAAGCCCAGAATTCACACAGTGTCAATCACATAATCACCCTTTAAAATTTTAATTTCACTGAGGTTTGGGATATGAGCTCATTTATAAATGGGCTGCAGATCAAACCAAAGGCTGAGGGAATCGTGTCATGATTTAATTATCGTTTAACAGGAATGTTAAGTGCACGCTCTGTATCTTGCAAAAAAAGGAAGTGTGAATTTCCTCTTACTCTTCTTAGTTCCTAACACCTTGGAGGCTGCTGAGCATACTATTATGAATCGATATTGATATAATTGAGTCAAAGTGTGTCAGCTTGCAGAGAAACACAGCTTTCTCTGAATCTGAGTTGCTGTAGCAGTCATCTATGAGTGATGTTCATAAAGTTTTGTTTTGCTTATGGCCTCCCAGGGGATTTGACTTTGGAAAACAATAGTAAATAGCAGTCTGTCCAATCATTACTAACTGCTATAAAATTGCAGCCCCTTTTGTTCACAAAGTGATGAGATTATTTTGTCCTACTTATTAATTGGAGTGAAATTGGACAGAGTGACTCACAGCAGTGTTACTGGAAGGTGTCAGACACAGAAAGCAGGTAATTATGGAGACAGGAAGAGATAAGGAAACGGAATGCAATTACCCCGGCAAGCAGAGCTTCAAATTGCTCCTCTTAGGATTTCTCACTTCAGGTTGCTATTGTTCATTCTTTGCATCTCCATACTGATCTATTCCGTTCACCCTCCAGCTCTGAGAAGAGGGAAGGTTTGCATTAATCAAAAGATTTTCTACTGTACGTAGAGCCATACAAAGCAATGAACAAAAAGCTTATTGACGAATTCCAAATGTAAGTGTTTAAATCTTTTTTTTTTTCCAAATCATTTTGAGCATCTGAACTGCTGGGCTCAGTCTAAAACAGGACAGTCAGATATTGCCAGCATTGTTCTTCATATCCAAGGCTTCAACACTTTCTCTGAATTTAGATTCATATATTTTCAGGTTTGTCATGTGTCTATAAGCTGTATAGTATGCATTGCCTTTTTTAAAGAATTGTATTAATGACTAACACATAAAGCAAGCACACACATAAAACAAAACATAAGAATCCCTCTCCCAAAGCCCTCCCCAGTGTACAAGATATAAATTGCACATTGCTGCATGTACTGTAAATAAATTTGTATATGTAACCAAGAAAAAACTGCTGCTCCTGCTGCATTAGACCTCATTTCTTTCTTTTTTTCCCATCGATGCCATGGCTGACTTTTGTTTATAATATACAAAGTGCAGCTGCAGGGATAACCATTGTTCTTGCATATGTAGACGATTGGAATGCTGTTCTTGTTCATACCATGGTCTGGGTGAATACTCACTTCTGATTGGCTGCAGGAATATACATTCCTGACAATGGACACCTACTAAGTATTTTCAGTGAAACTGTCTGTTTATCATTGTAAATTAATGCGCCAGCGAGTAGTAACTGTAGCAACAGGGACGCAGTCAAAGCATCCATTTAATTTATTGCAATCATTTCCGTACTGACTATAGTCCCTCGAGTTCCCCATCCTCTGAACACCACAGGGTGGAAACTATAACACACAACATGGAAGAAGGACACAAAAAGTTCATCCTGTGAACTTACTGGTACTTGTGTTGTGTCACTGTTTAACTTCTTACATCAGGCTGCAGCCAACAGAACACAGGGCCCCGCCCCTTGTTAGAGAAATCCTTGATATTGATTTGGTGACAGTGACATCGCAGGTTAGCGCGCTATTCTTGCTGTTTAACACACTGTCAAATTATATTTACCGTTTGTCAGCCGTTCACAGTGTGACTGACTTTACTAACAGTTCAGCCGAAGGCTTCTATGAGCTGAGCAGAATAGTTGTCAAGCTGCTACAGTCATTTGCAAAAACAAATGAAAGTCATTTTTGAAATTAATAAACAAACACTATGATTTCATAGTAAAAATAAATGATTTAGTAAAATGTTTAAATTTTGAGATGGCTTATCAAAATATCCCAACAGCCATTTGATTGATATTCTTTAGACATATGAAAAAAGGAAAATAGATCAAAACTGAAATCTGTTTGTGTAAATTAACTCCTCAATTGTTCCAGGCCTTAATCAAACCCCAACGGTTTATCAGGGAAGTTGGTTTTGGAAAAACTTTAGATTGCAAATTGCATGAAAATATAAATTAATGGACATCATTTTGTTCACCTTGGCAATTGTTCAATAATTCCACATAATGGACCCCTCTTCAGGCATTATCCCAGGTACATGTTTTTTTGAGTCTTGTGTTTTTAGATAAGCTCCCCTTATTTTTTTGTTGCTTTCCTGCATGCCCGTATAGACGTATAGGGGTAGTAAGTAATGTTTTAAGGGGACAGCCAAAGGCTGCCATGCTGCTGGTTCGAAGAGAAGATGGAGGGTTTCTTCTGCTCCATTTGTTCATTCTCTGTAGTGCCCATTTTGTTACTTTAGCCATTTGTTTTAGCATTTAGGTGCTCTCTCAGCCTCTGCCATACACTCTCACTGCAGACGCAGACACACATACACACAGACCCACATCTGACAGAAAAGCTGGAATCGAGAGAGAAAGAGAAACAAAGTGAGTAAATGAGAGTGAACTCCTCAATCCAGCCTTTTATTTCAAACTTTTTGACAGTTCTTTGGCTGAATTATTAAAGCCAATATGAAGATACAAATATCACTTTTTATCCTCTTTGCAGAGAAGAGCATGATGCTGAAATCTTGCACACAGTGTGTGGTGTTGTTGACGCTCAGAGTGGCGCTTCAGGGCTGGATTCACTGCACACGTAGTCACATTTACTGTGATCATATATAGCAAAATCTGCCGCGTTTAGACACTAATACATGGGGGGTCTGCCAGTGACCCTTACAGCTACTTATCACCATGTTGCTGCAGGCAACGGAGCCACTCCGTTTTCCTCCCCGACAGCTCATGTCACCACCGGGCCAGCATGCACTCACACAGGCCTCTACAGATCCATGCACAGTTTGAATCGAATTGTTTACGAAAAATTTCCCATTTTTTGGTTTGATGAATAGTCCGTATCAGCCCAAGTGCTCCCTGTAATTGCTGTATAGGTTTGATGGCCTGATAGTTGCCACTTAGCCAAGCTGCAGGCTGGGGCTGGGAATGATCACTGCAGACAGATCAAGTGTGAGGGGAGTGTATGAGTGTCACAAAGTGCCTTTATGTAAACGGCAGTTGAAGAGCAGCTCTCCATTGAGACTTAAATATACAGCGTTGTATATGCTACTCTGTCAGTCTTGGGGATGTGTCCTCTGTGACTATAAAATGGTCTGTGTTCATAAAAAAGGTTCAACACCTCTCTCTCCAGAAGACCCCAGAGAGAAAAGATGAGACGGAGAGAGCTGGAAGCTGAGGGAAAACGCAGCAATCTCTTCATCAGAGTGGAGAGAAAATAGGACACATGGTAGGGATCAAGGTCGTAGCTCAACATATAAAAAATACCTCTGGATCACAGATCCCAAATAAAGGTCAAAGGAAAATGAAATGAAGGATTGCTTCTCAAATATCAAAAACGACAGGACAACAGTGTATTGTTTAGACAGTTAAGCAGAATGGATTTTGTCCCAATTTTCCTGTTTCGAGAAGCGATGCCTTTACTTTCCCCTTGAAAAGCAATAAAGCTATTTTTGCCCTGCGTTACCGCAGCATCACTTATATCAACATTGTGTGGAAATGCTCCATAGATTGTGAACTCTTTGCCCCTCCTGGATTTAATAATAGAGAAGCAGGTCGTGCTGAGTATTTTTGTTTGTAGAGTGTTTGTTTAGCGTTTCCTTGTTCCTTCTCAACTGTTGGTGTTTTTAACGCCTTCCAAATTACACCAAGGATAGCTGTGAGGCTCTCTTCTCATTTTCCTCAGTTAACAAGCACTCTGTTTATATATGATTATAGTTCTCTGCTTGTTTATTCTGCCTGGCTTTTTTTAAATTACTTTGCCGGTTTAGTTCAAGGTACAAAATGCATTAAAGGATTCAGTTGAGCTCATTTGTTTTCTTCCTGTGAGGAAATATTTATGGTCCATTCATTCTCCAACGCTATCAAACGAGTTGATGGGGATAAACGTGCACTCGTTCAGTTCCCACTTCTTCTCACCAATTTTGACACTTCTTCCTGTGTTTGCTTTGCAGCGCTGCCAATCATGCAGGTGACAATTGACATAACCAGACAGCAGGTGGAGAAGATCTTCGGTCTAGACGAGTACTGGTGTCAGTGCGTCGCCTGGAGCACCACTGGAACCCAGAAGAGCCAGAAAGCGTACATCCGGATCGCTTGTGAGTGCACTCTAAAAATTACACATGCAAACTGCCTAACAAGGCGCTTACATATTGCATGTCAGTTTGTAATAGAGGATATTAGCAGGATGGTTTTTTCACTCTGGGTGGTTGGGGAGGGACTAACTTTCATTTAACAATTAGCCCAGAGGCCATTATGATCTGTGCACCACAGTGCATTACTGTGATTACAATTTAGTTAAATAATCTTCCTGAGACTCTACTCATAAGAAGTAAATATTCGACCCTGGCAAGGAGAAACGGAGTAATGTGTCTGCTTGAAGGCAGTCTTAAGAAAAAAAGTGGAACACTAAATTTGAGTATTCATGAGCACATTTTTCACCAGATACAGTATATCAGCAATGATCCCTATGAAAGTAACTGGAATGAAAACAGATATGAAATTTATTGCTGTGCAGCAATCATAAATCTGTCGGGGGAACACAGAGACATCCCTCGCTGCAGCCTCAAAAGCTTTATTAGAAGAAGCCATTTTACATTTGAGTATTTTAAAGCATTCTGCCTATTAATTCCCACATAAATATGCATTATTCCAGACAGAGCCGAACGCAGCACTGTCTCCAAACCACCAGACGTTTTGAAAACACACATTCATTATCCAACCTTGTTTGAGAGCTCAACAAAGTCTGTTAGATGTAAGATAAGGACACACACGTGCTTCAATAACAATGCATTTGTGTGCACACACGCACACACACACACTGTCATACATTTGAGCCTTCCAGGACCGTTATGTCTGAAGTCTCCCCGAGTCCCATTGTATCAGCTTTAATTAAATTGATTGTCGTCAAACTCTCTGCTTGTCTCAATGTTTCTCTCAGTATGATTGGTCAGGACAGGCTCAACATCTGTTTAAAAGCAATTTACTAGCGGCTCTCAGTCGCACCCTCAACGCAATAACACATTGCTTTGCTCTGAGTCAGAACCCAGGGTGAACACATCAAATTTGCGCCAACCTGCCAGCTATCGGCGTCCTGTTCCACTCATCAGATAAAGATAGCCTTGTTTTTTTCCACTTGTACAAATAAGCATTGCCGAGTTCACCTGTGTGATTTACAGCCTGGGCTTAAGGAGAAATGTATAGCAGGACTTGCTGCAACAGTAAGACTATCCAATAAGACGCAATGTGAAGCCCCATGCAGTCAGCCAGGCTTGCAGGAGCTCTTGTCCAGGCACCTCAGGGCTGTGTTTTCGTGTGGCTGCTCCAAGCCCTCATACAGATGGAAGCTGGAGGCTGGGGGATGCTGGAGAGAGCCGAGTGGGTGGTAGGGGAGGGGTGAGGGGTAATGCAATTGCTTTTGCTTGATGCCGGGCCCCTCTGGCAGCAGACAAGCATCTCTGAACCAGCCAGGCAGCCTGTAATAAGCAACATGGCTGTTGCCACCGATCCCTGTGTGGCTTAGGGGGCCAACTGGAGTGCGACACGCTCAGCGACGCCATGGGTGGACATTTCAAGAGTGACGAAAATTTAGAAACATCACCGAGCCAAGTTTTTATGGATAGAAGTATTTCATTTTAAACCTCACAGGCTCCCACAAACATCCTAATTGGTTGTGTTTCTCCCCGTCTGTTTTCCCTCAGACCTGAGAAAGAACTTTGAGGAGGAGCCGCAGGGTAAAGAGGTGGCATTGGACCAGGAGGTGTTACTGCGCTGCCATCCCCCTGAGGGAGTTCCACAAGCCGAGGTGAGACACGGATACAGAAGATATTTATAGGCCCACATCTAGCATGCGTTTACCCTTTCCTCACCAGGAGGACAAAGAGCAAAAAAGTAGCTCAGGATCAGCTCCCAAGCATCTCTGCCTGCTTCACCAGGGAACAGAAAACCCTGTACGGATAAATTACACCTCTAATTATTCCCCATTATTGATTTATTATCTCTCTTACATCTCTGAGAAGCCGTATATCACAGCGTCTCGTCACATCACTCAGGATAGGCTTGGAGGCTTCACTCCCCGTTTGGCATCTCTAAAGGCCTATCCATAATTAATGGGTCTATTTGCCTCTCTCTCTTTCTATCTCATTCTCTTATCGCTCTGCTGTCTCTCTACATTTTGGGTCGCTCATACACTCTTGTTCTTCCCAATTCTCTCTCTCTCTCTCTCTCTATCTATCTCTTGCTCTCTCAATGTCTCTCAGTGGTGTGTGTCTGTGTTTAGAGGACCAGACTGGGGCCAGCTGTTTCACCTCGTCTGCTGCATCCTCCCAGTCCCAGATAGGCACTAACCGCTCTAATAACAACACAAGAGGAGGTTAGGCCAGCCACTCAGACAGCCCAGAGACCAAGAGCAGCAGACTAGCCAATCACAGCTCGACAGTGTAGGGACAGTTTGCAGAGAAATGGGAAGGAAGGTGCCAACTGCAGTTCAACAGAAAAGAACATCAGAGCAGAAGTCACCACAGGAGAAAACAGGGAATAGCGCGCAAGAGGAAGAAAGCCCAATTATATGCGGCATCGCAACTGGCAGTAATACCAACAACAATGCTGCCGTACCGTAGCTTCTCTTGAGACAGCACAAGGTCAAGTGAGAGCAAGAAAACAAGCAAACCAATCTGAGAGTACACCAAAAATGGAATAACATCAGTTTTGGCTTCTGCAAGAGGGCACAGAAACTACACAGAGCATGATCGGTTTCACTCTCAGACCACCAACAGCTTCAGAGATATCCAGCAGCTTCAAAATAAAAGCATCATTCCCCACACAAAAAGAGAATAAATATTAAAATCAGTCGGGTGTATAGATAAATTAATTCCATCTCAGTATCAGTGTCATACCAAGCTACATCTGTTTCTTCTCTTGTCTGTTTGATTGCATCAAAAACAGAAGTACCTCACTGCTTCCCTTTCTATAAAAATCTGTATTCCACAGCATGTGTGGTCACTGTAGAGCTTCTATCATTTCTATTTAGTTGCAGTGCATTTTTAACTCCACTGAAACATGTTTTCAGGTGGAGTGGCAGAGAAATGAAGATGTGATCAACCCAGCGAGCGACCCCAATTTTTTCATCACAACTGACCACAATCTCGTCATCAAAAAAGCCCGGCTGGCAGACACGGGCAACTACACGTGTGTGGCCAAAAACATCGTCGCTCGACGCAAAAGCACCTCTGCCACTGTCCTCGTCTATGGTAGGTGATAACTTCTTCCAACAGGTATCAAAGGTGTGTACCTGAAGGGTAATCGGAAGCATGGGGTCGAATGATCCCCGTCCTTAGAATACACAAACATAAATCCAGCTCAAATTAATCAGGTATTGCTTGCATGTTGCTTACGTTATCCCACATCTCCACATTAACCTCTGCATGCTTTCTTGCATGGAAGATACCTGGGTGCAATTCTTCTATCAACTGGTTCTAAAATTACACTCAAACGCTTGTGTAGTTTTAATAACAAAATGCAGTGTTACGCATATGTGACAAATGGGGACAATTTGCATAAGTCAGCTCTGTTTTTCAGTAAATAAATTACACTATCATGTGAAACTCTATATCACAAAAAAACTACAGACGTAGTAGTCTATCTGCACATTAATTAGCGCAACTTAAAATGTTACTGGCAGACGTTCTGCCAAAGCTGGCAGCCTCCAATCTTGGGACTGCCATCTTCCTCCTCCTCTGTAGTGGATCCAATGCCGAGACGAGAAATTGAATTAACAGCAAACTGTAAATAATGACTTGGCTTGATAAGCAGACTGATCTTTATTAAAATTCCGAGAAACAGCATATTTTCTATCACAGAGGGTTCCTTGGGTACTGGCACGACTTAAGTTTTGCATAGCCAAACTTAATTTTCCACTACATGCAAACAGGAGACTGAAATCACATGAGAATGTAACATGAAAGCAACTTTGAAGCATATAAAAACGTATAGTCTGGCACAATGTCTGACACAGGGTCTGTTTCTGTTGAAGCTGCCAGAAGACGACTAAGTGCTGTGAGGTCAGAACAGGAGTTCTTGTATATTATCTAACATGACAGTGGAGAAAACATATGCTACAAATATACAGCACTGTGTAGGAGTTTGCACACCTCTTCAGTTTTGGCATCAATTCTTCTTCTATAAAATGGGTCAAAAATAAAACTGTTTCAAAGTTTTTGTGTGGGATCTATACACTATTTTCCTAACACTAGACTTATAAGAAATTCTGTTTATTTTTATGATGTTGATACATTTCATTTACAGTATCAGTGACAATGTCAATTATTTGGTCAAAACTTAATATATTCTGCAGTTCTCATTCAAGTCGTAGCAACTTGAATCATAATTTCATTTCATTTAAATTGGATTTTAGGGTGTAGGATTTATTCAAATTCAGATAACATGACCATACAGTGGAAAGAGAGGGTCACTTATGGATGGCTTTATGAGCCATTATGTATCAAGGAAAACATGTTTCCTGTACCATCTCCAAAAATATGCATGTCTACATATTAGATGGATAAACAAAACACTTGCATGTATTACTTTTTATTAGATTTGCACTGTGTGTTTTACTTCATTCAGTTTAGAAATATCACTATCAAATCAATATTTAACAATGGAGATGAAATAGACAGCAAGAGAGATCATTGTCTTTTAGGTCTTTGACAAAACACTTTTGTCAGGCCTTGCAGGGAGCTGAAGCATTTAGATAGCAATGTATGAGTGTAAATATGGTTGAGAACTGAGGCATGTGCACTTTCACAGTGAACGGTTTCAAATAAAATGTGTTAATTTGAAGCATGCAGTCAAAACACACATTATCATACACTCCTCCAAGCCTCTAGCGTAAAAATAAAAAAAAGGCCCAATTATTCCTACTGTTGATTATAATTGATTAGCTTGTTGTTGAAAGACTTGCTCTGCAGATGGAGAAATCCAGAGTTGAAATGACTGTGGAGGCAAGAGCGTTCACATTCCTATTGTTTGCCTTTCTTGTATTGTCAAACAATAGTTTTCGCTCTCAGGCCCGACAAATTGTGAACAAATTGCTGGGGCTGCTTGCATGTGCAATTTTATTTCTTCACATCACTCTATGTGCTTGACAAGATGACAAATGTATTACCATTGTAGTTATATTTGAGGTTAAATCACAATAGAAGTGGTCTTGGTGAAAAAATGAAAAGGAATGAAAGGAAAATTACCTGAGAGCATCACACAATCCACCATGCTAGCTGATGTAGCTAGCTGTAGCGAGTCATAATAACTGCTACTTTTCAAAGGGGGTTCAACGGGGGGCCAGAGATGCATTTTAACAAGGCCTGGCTGGTGTGACTGCACTCTGTGCTAAGAGGTAATCAGGGGCCGAGTTGCCTGGCAATTTACCTCGCCGTGGCGGGCAATCAATCGCATAGAGAGGGCAAGGAAATGATTCAGCCACGACAAGCACAGGAGAGAGTTAGGGGGGAAATTAGGAAGGGAGTATGTACAGAGAGGGAGCGACAGCGCTGTTCAAGTCAATAAATCGGGAATCTCGGTATCTTGTAAGCAGAGGCAAACACAGGATGTACAGGAAGGAGCTGATTAGAAGTAAAACAGAGTGATTGGATGTAATCACCTGCTGTGATCAAGCGATATACTGCTGCCACAATTACGTGCCAATAGACGGTTCAGGTTCAGTACCTGGGCACTTGTTTTTTAAAGTGCCTGAACGCTCAGTTTCAAATATATAGGAGGAATAAATGACACAGAGTTGTTCTCCACAGTTTCAAGAACACAAGAGTTGAAAGAATGACGTGAGAAATCACTGGTGGACGTGTGAAGGACACAATCTGAATTACTGAAACAGCCACGATGTATTTATTTTTCAGTAGTGTGCTGGCATTTCCAACGAGTAGGCGTTTTTTATGCTTTTATGACCATGAGCATTCAGCTCTTAATGGCATTTCTTTACAGTTGTTATATTCCGACTATATTATGAGTGTTTTGTATAGTGTGAAATTTAGAGGGATATTTTAAATGTCCACTAGTTAATTACTTTGCAGAATCTGTGTCTTCCTCAGAGATAAGGTCAAAGATGGCAAGCTGTCATGTTATTTTCTGCTCCCTGTTGAAGCCATTTTTTTCACTGCAGTTGGCTGTAATTCCAACTCGGACACAGGAAGCAGCCAGCTTTTGCTCTTGCTCCTCCATTAGTTCACCTCGCAGTGCCGAACCAAAGAGTGTAACAGCAGTCACGATTGTTCTAGCGCAACACACCTCTTTTCCTTGGTGCATGTCGGGTAATCCTGGCTGCTCTGTCCCTTCATCCTCCCAACCTCCCCCTCCCCTCACCCACTTCATCCACCCCACCCCCCACCAAACCCCCTTCCTCGTCGCTGGTCTGACAGTCAACGGCGGCTGGTCCACGTGGACCACCTGGTCGTCCTGCAGTGCTGTGTGTGGGCGTGGCTGGCAGAAGAGGAGTCGGAGCTGCACCAACCCCACGCCACTGAATGGAGGCACATCCTGTGAGGGGCAGAACGTCCAGAAAAGTGCCTGTGTGGCCACCTGTCCAGGTAACTCCCAGGCAACCCCGTTTGTCCTGTGGCGCTTGGCTTCCTGTGGCTTCCTTTTTGCATTTTTTTGCATCTAGAAGTCATCAATTCATCTTTATTTTGGCTGCCTTTTGTACCAGCACCCAGGTCTTTCCTTAGATGTCAGTGCTTCTGTTGTTTCCTGCAATTAGACCGCTTACACTGCAATGTTAGTCTATTAGTCCTCACAGTTATCTCTCATCTTGAAAGTGATTTATTGCTATTACTCTTTGTTCACGTCTCTTTATCTTCTGCGCTGTACGCAGACTGTGCTTTTATTTTAGAGACCTGTCCACTTTAAGAGGCATGGTCCCAGCCATGGCATTGTGTCAGACCAGCTAGTACATTTGTTATTGTTTGCTGCTCAAGCTATGTAGTAAACGTGGGCAATAAAAAGCTGAATTATGGCAGCCTGCGTGCCATGTTTACGTGTGAGAAGTTGAGGGTGTTTCATTTGCCTGCCCGTACTCCCTTGTGAGAGCGTTGGGAGAGACAGAGAGTGTCCTGCCTGATACTGAGCAACACATATCGATCTCTGGTAGCCTGAGATGGAAGTCAAGCTGCTTCATTTGCAGTCCCACATTAGCCCCCTGACAGAGAGAGAGATAGCGAGGGACAGGGAGCTGCATAGGAAAAAGGAGGTGTAAGGTGAATGCAGGGATAGAGACAGATGGAATCCGATACAGTGTGAGGGAGGCAGGAACAAAGCCCAGAGTGAGAGAGAGGAGAGGAAAACTGAAGAAGAAAAAGCACGAGTGTGTACAAGAGCTCGCTGTTTAGCTGCCAGCAGATCAGTCTGTGGACATATAGCTGGGGCTCTGCAGCCATGCTGACCGCAGGAGAAATCTCCCACGCTCGGTAAATAGCAGAGAGGGAAATCCAACACCTCTGGCAGTGGCAGCTTCTCCCTGCCTAAAACAGAGGTTATCTTCCTCAGTGAATCGGGGCGTCGTGTTACACATCTCCCATGTAAAGACATCACTAGATGTCAAGCGTGAGTGTAAGTAACATGGCCCGCTGGAATACAGCGGCAGCAGTAGGAGGAAGACAAAGGAAACACAGCAATGCATGACACTCCATCAGGACACTATCAGGATGGATTTGGAATTATTAGCACCGGAGCAACGAGTAATGGAATTAGAGGGGTGTCCAGGGATGCTTGACATTCTCCCACAGCAAAGCAGGATACTGACCTCCATGAGCTTAAAGAGATTAATGTCAGTCCAAGCTGCTATTGTTAGACTAAACCCCGCCCCCCTCTATGTTTCTCTAGCCCCACAAGGAGAAAGTGTGTAATTTCAACCCTTAGGGTGCTGTGGTAGAAATTGCATCGAGCCCTGTGAACACAGTTCGCAGAGACTTTTGAAAAGAAAGAACTTCTTTTTTTTCTCCTCTCTTGATGAGAGATGCTACAGCGACGTGACCCCGCTCACACCTCTATCAGCCCTGTTGTTTGGCAACACAGAGTAGTCTGCCTCCTTTTCTCACTCGTTACCTGTCTCAGACAGAACATCAGCGGCACAGACAGCCCCAGCTGTCGGACCCCGGAGAGGGTTCCCCTCAAGGCCGGAGTTCACCACACCGGAGCCTGGGGATGATGAGCTGTTTTTTCCATCCACAAGTGGTACCTCGGCTCTGTTGTGTACTCACAAACATGCCTCTGATGTCCCCTAAGATGAACTGGCCGCTCTCATCATTTGTCACCCAACACACACACACACACTCAGCCCAGCAATGACAACCCCCCCACCCCCCTCACTTTGATTCACCATATACATGATTAACTCATGTATGAATCATCAGCCTGAATGCATGAATAGAGGTTCTTATAGAGTCACATTCAGCAAGCGGGGACAGATGACAGCAGAGATCCTTACAACATGCTGGATAACAACTTTAATTATCACTGTGCTTATAGCCTTCGCAGGTCCAAACCACTGCACTCACAGTACATGGGGATTTCAGCCCATTTCAGAAGAAAGAGACTTGAAGAATGGATTACATGCAGAGCTGTAATGCTTCAGATAGACATCATGTTATTTATTTAGACATGGCTGACATTTGGATTCAGAAGTAGTGCTTTTTATTGCTTGTTTTTTTTTTAAGTCAGCCTTGAGAGGCAGTTTTCTTCAGTGCCTTTGTTTTTGAGTTGTATCTTAAAAATTGCATGATTTAATTCTGGGCTTGTTTCGAGAGTTCATTAATTATCTAGACTAAAATTCTTTGTTGATTATAAGCTCTCTAGTGCATTTAACTTACAGCATTAGTGCTTTGAAATGAGTTGCAGAAAAATATATTTTGTTTTTAGCTGCTTGTAATTTGCAGTCTGTTTCTGTTTTGTCTAAAACACATCGATGGCCTCAGATTTTCTGTACTCCTCCTTTTGGTTTAAAGAGATGCTGTCAACTGAATGAATATTTGCTGGAAACAAATCAATTTAAATTTAGAAGCAACAACATGCAAACGCTATAATTTGTCTCTGCATTGCCTGGCCTAAGTCTATATATATATATATATTTCTTGTTGAAATGCCGATGGCCATGTGTTGTTCCACATTTAAAAAGTAGCATTCTTCCTTCGGAGCGGTGCTTAGCTTCAGCCACAGAGGCACATTTACACACTCATGCTTCATGTGAGCTTCCAAAGACTGACACCATCTCCAACATTCACAATGACTCTTGTAGCTAAATGTGAGCTCCCACCTCTCATCTGGAAAGTGTGAAGCTAGAGAGGCTCATCTGTATTTTTGTCTAAGTCTCCAAAGTGTTTAATGAGAGTTGGCGGAGGCCTGTGTGGCAGATCAGATGGACTCCATGCTGGGAGAGACACAGGGAGCTGTGGAGGAGGAGGAGGAGGAGGCCGAGGCTAAAGCCTGAGGCTCAGAGCAGAGCAGATCAACACTTGAGACAGCGAGTAGCCAAACTATGCAAGCTTATCTCCATTTCTCTTTCCTCTCGCTGCCTGCTCCTTTGCCTTTGTCTCCATCTCATCATATCCCGCTGAAGTATCCCACATAAATCTGCAGTCCACCCCTCGCCCTTTCATCGACTCTGCCCCTGCACGGGCTTGTGGTCAGAGCCAACAGTCATGGCAAAATGTCAGATCACACCATTTCCAGCAAATACACACTACCTGAGCCAACAGCAAATAGTTAGTCCCCAGTTTGGAAGTGACACAGTGACACCTGCCCCACACAAATGATGTGATCTAATGTGTTAGAGAACAGCAAACAACCTGAAGAGATTTCTAACTCTGGTGAATTATTTAAATATTGTACTGATCCCTCAGGCTTGCCAGAGGAGCCGTGAGATTTCTGCTAGATGGAAAATAAACAGACTCGGGGCTGGTGCATTTGTGCACGCACGCTTGTAGGCGTGTGTTAGTGCATGTTAGTGTTGTACACATGCAAGTTTGCACCCATATGTCTACTGTCTGCACTGCAGGCAAATGTCTAATTCTACTTTGGAAGTAAGCATCCGTTTGTCTCTGGGTATTATCAAAGATTGTTCTGGAGACTCCACATCTTATCCAAGGAATAAATAAAGACTATGGCTATTAAATGTGAGAGAAAAACACTTTGGTTCACTGCGAAAAGACGGTGGCCATCTGGTGACAGCCTCGCATCAGCGCTGTTTTTAATCATTTTGTGCCATTCATTTTGGCTCACCCTCTTCATATCTCAGTCTGTCTCATTTCAGTTCGTTCTGGTTTGGTTAACATAAGGGAGTACACTCAGCTCTGCACAGTTATCGATCACATACTACATCACAACCACAACAAAAATCTTTTAAATAAACAAAATGTGTCAGGACTACAGAATAAACGTTGGTTTTTAAATGGTTACTATTTTCAGGTTCATACTTGCAATTTGGGTTTCTACTCGAGCGTGTTTGCATGCTTGGCCACGTGCCCATGTCTGTGGCACCTCTGTTCGCCCTCTATCTGCGACGCTCCAATGCAGAGCCTGTCTCTTTTTAGGGCCCCTTCCAAAAAAGCCTTTCCCTATCTGAGCTCTTGGTCTCTGTACCGTTCATCATTGCAGTCGGGAGAATGGCTGTAATGGAGTACAGCAGCGGCACTTTCTGCCATGAAAAATCACCAGTAAAAGTTTCTAAACAAAAACTACACAGATGAACATGTTCCAGCGGGAATGTGATCCAAAATTGGGGAGAAATAACGACGGGAACCAATATTATAGCTTTCCCTGATGAACCATGTAGCCACATTTAGCAGTGTACATAATGTGAATATGTACATCAGCTTGAGCTGAAAGTAGAAAAAACTATTGTTCGGAACAGTCGGAGCATTTGCTCACAGGGATTACTTTACGTTCACCACATTATTTAGAACTTTGGCCACATTTAATATGAACATCCAACATTGCAACATTTATGACAGAGAGTAAGAAAAGGATAATGGGTCCCTTTTTATCTCTGTTGCATCACCCACCTCTGTGGCTAAGCTATCAACCCCCTCTGTGGGTCTGTGGTTTTCTGTGGCTCTTTTTCATCAGCCTTTGAACATTTGGATTAGGGGTGGTTACTGTGCACACATGTGTGTGTTGACAGGACAGTGGGAGCAGAGGAGTCTGCTTGCTGGTCTCAGTGGTACTTGTCTACCTCCTCATGTTCCCCTCAAGGACACAGAAACCATAGGTGTCCAATGATCTCGGACTGTGTCCGTCAGCAGCCGTTGTCATTTTGAACAGCAAAGCCTCAAACGGGCCCTCCTACCGACCTGTGAAGAATGGTCGGGTTCCTTTTCCTTCTCCCCCCTACAACATGTCCAAATGGGGGCTTGCCACTGGGCTATTGTATTACTGTCCCTCCTCAGAGACCTGCCTGACCTAAAACCTGTGGTGCTGCATGATTGAAAATCAGCTGTGGTGCCTTTTGCAGTAGCGCTAACAATCTCTTTCTGGGGATTTGATAAGGAAAACTCTGGCTGTGGATAACAATTTTCTTATGTGGATTCTGAAAAACTAAAAGGATGAGGTTTGGTTCTGATTTCAGCCTTAAAGTTTGAAAAAAGAAAATCAAAGAAAGTGACAGTTTTCTTGCTTCACTGCATTCATTGTACCCACTTACTATCTTCCCTCTTCTTTTTGTGCTGCCTAAACATTTCTTTGGTCTCTGCTCCTGTGGAAATACTCTTCTGTTCTGTGAAATATTTGCAACATGTGTTCAGAGTCAGACAGGCCATCAAGAACTGTTCATGCATCTTCATCTTGCTTTGGTTTCCCTCCGCCTTGGGTCACAGTGCCACATTTTCATGAGCAGCGCCCTGTTTCCCCTCCAATCTCCTTGTTTGAAAATGTTATTTGCATGCCCATTAGTCTTGCTTTGTGGTGGGAAAGAGAAGTAGAATTTCATCACCTCATCAGGGCAGATGTTGATCTCATCTCTTTATTTCACAGTGGTGTGGATAAACTGAGGGGCGACATAATATATTCATTAGGATGTAATTCGCTATTCAATCATTCTCGTTCCCAGCCTGGATAATCAGCCCACTGGCCCACGGATGGGTCCACTCAATGCCAAACAAGGACAATTATCTGATTGGTTCTGCTCTCTCTGCCAAATGGATCTGACTGCAAAGAGGCCCGAGCTGTGTCAGCATCCCATCACACACACACAAAACACTCTCACATTCGCTAGCAAGCATTTGAGGACACAAACACACTGACTTGTGTGGGAGCAGGGTCTAATTCACACACCTGTGTCTTTGGCATGATTTGCTCACTCTCGCCTTTTTAGCTTGTTTTCCAATTGGCTGAAAAACCAAATAAAATCATTACATAGAGGTACAGTTATGCAAGGATAGGCATCCCATCCTGAGTGACTCTCACACTTATGTTTTATTAACAAAAGCCTCTGACCTGCTGCAGGTCTGACCTGCTCTCTTTGGGTCACGGCCCCTGCACTATTTATTGCTAGGATTAATGAGCGCTAAGGTTTCCTTGCCCTTAGGTCAGTCAGGAGGAGGGTTACTGCTGTCACAGAGGTGTGCCTGTACTATGTGTGTGTGTGTGTGTGTTCTGTGCAGCTCTGGTAATTCTTGTCTGGTCCCCTTCACCCTTACATTTGGGAGAGAGAAAGAGCGAGACAGTGGCGTTTTTCCCCCATGAGAGCTCATTACTGCTCCTTTTCCCATTAGCCCTATGGTAACCTTCCCCAGGCCTGGCACTGTGTCACTCTCAATATCACTCCCAGCCAGCGATCCACCCAACCCCCCGCCACACCACACCACACCCCAAGCCAAAATGCCAAATTACCCCCACCCTTGTGAAATGGCCTCCCTCTCTGCATGTGGCAAAGCTGCTGATGTTTCTTACAGCAGGGCCTGCACAGAACAATTACCCAGCCATTTCCATTTGTTTCATTTTGCTTGTGCTGATGGTGGTGTGTTTGAAGTTGTGGTAGAAATAGGCTGCAGGTGTAAAGTACATTCATCTCAGAGTAATACCATCTGTATTGTGTCTTGCATTCAAATGCAGTGCAGGTAATGCCCATGTTGCTACAGTGACGGCTTGGTTGTCAAAGACATCAAGCCAAGGCAGACTTGTTGCCTCTCACAAATGTTCAATGAGGAGAATTTTTAAAACATACAGATAGCATATATTTGTGTTCATGTACGTTTGACAGTAGACTAGATTTCCCAGGGATCAAAGTCTCCTCCCTGTGCAGATTTGGTTTGTTGACATCTGGGTCTACCAGGCTACAGCCCCTTCGTACTCTTGAGGTTTAGCTTAGTTGCATCTGATTTCCATGTTAAAAATAAACAAAGAAAGCAGAATAGAGACAATATGGCTCTCCTCAGCAGTTTTACACGCTTTGGTTTCCCTGTGCATCTGCTGGATTTGAGTGTGTGCAAGTGGATTTGCATGTCTTTATAATGCTTTTCCTACCAGGTTTCCATTTTAGAGCAAGTGGATTTGTACAGGATGGCTACAGAGTATTCTACCAGTTGTTCTCATCTCACACGCAAATACACCACTGCTTTAACACCGCTGCTTTTACACCGCTGTTGCATCTAAACTTCGCCGTGTAGAGCGAAGTTCACACTGTTTGTAAGACGGAGTTATAGCTTGTTTTATTGAAACTGTTCAGCATGTTTTCCGATCAATACCTTCTCTTGTGAACCAAGATGTAAGTGTTTGAAGTGAATCAGTTGGAGTTTTGCACTGCGATGTGTTTGCTTTTGCTCACCCATGTTTTTTTATGATGTGTTTGCAGTGGACGGAGGCTGGAGCGAGTGGAGCAAATGGTCGGCGTGCGGAGCAGACTGTTCAATGTGGAGGAGCAGGGAGTGCACCCAGCCCTCACCTGGCACCGGGGGCAAAGACTGCCAGGGGCTCGACCTTCAGTCTCTCAACTGCACCAGCGAGCAGTGCCCACAGAGTGAGTGCACTAACCACCCACATACTGCACACCATGCTCTCAACTGGTCAACTTTGTGAAACAATAGAGAAGATTCAGTAGCACAAGGCTTTTTTTAACCACTTTACTACAGTTACGCAGTTTAATTAGGTATTTTAGCTGAGCAGATGAGTGGCAAATTTAAATTTTAAAATTAATGAATGTGCTAAAAAGGTTTGAGAGCTGCAGCCAGATGCACTATTTCTCACATGAAAGAAGAAAAAGCATGACACTGTCAACCTGGAAGGGGGAAATGTATTCAAAAATTAAAAGCATGATATCAGTCATTCAACCCTCATCAAATACAACAAGTAGATCACAAACAATACACGGAGAACAGGTGTATGGGATTAGCTTCAATTAGCCCGTGAACTACGGCAGGTAGAGAACAAAGAAAGGCTTTTCCCTTTCCCTTCCCTTTTTGTTTTTGAATAGTTTCCACTTTGGCATGAAGAGCAAGAGTGTCCTCCTTGTTTTATTAGATCAAATAAACATTTTATGCCTCCTTATGGCATCAGCTTCCTGTGATAGATGGAGGGAAAGATGTCCATTTCATAAGACACTTGTACTGACAGGAGAATTGTCTGCAGAGTATAACCGACTCGCCCCCACCTGCATGACCTTTTCAGATGATCCGTTCTAATAAACACTCGTATGACACCTGCTGCTAAGATAATAAACAACCTTTTCACCTGCGTCGGTGCAGTGATGCTCTCTAAACTATTAATATAGCTAAGAATTAAGCCATCTCTCTTCTGATTAAAACACAACCTGCCAGATAAAGTGCCACGGGTCAAATCGGCCATAAAAACACACACATGGACTGTGTGCATGTGCACTGTGATTTGTGTTTATGTTGGGCCTTCATAAAGCTACAAAGTCAGTGGGTATTTCATTTTTTTGTGTAAAGCAGCCAACACTGTGTTCCCACTCCCTGTGTGTCATTAATAGGGCACGTGCGTACTGTCAGGATCAGAAACTGCAGCTGAGTGGGAAGTGGCACCACAGGGTCCAGTGCTGACCAGATGGACATGAAGGGAGAGTTCTGTTGCTCCCTACAGATATCAAAGACAGAAAGATATTGCAGCTTCCCATCCAGAAATGATGAATCTCTGGGTGGCGTCTCGTAGAGAAAATGTTATAAATAGAGTGCTCTGTGGCTGCTCTGCATGATAAACACTGGGTTTTAATGGGGATTCGGTTAACATGGGCCAGTGAATTAATAAACTGAATTATGTATCTTGCATCCGTTTGACGTGATCAGATAGACCGATGCATGGAGAGCAGGGGGGTGGATTGAGCTGCTACTGTATGTTGCATTGTGTTTATGTGGTAGCACCGTGTTTGCCCGTGTGTCCATGCATGTGCGTGTGTCGACCGATAGCTGAATATTGGCTGGTGCAGTGAACCAGGGAGCTCAGTCGGCCCATCATCAAAGGTCAGCAGCTCCTCCCCAGAGAGGCAAGATATATACACAAAGATGCCAGTCATTGTTCCTCTCTCACACACACGCACACACACACGCACACATGCACACACACACACACACACACACAGAGTCACTCAGTATTTACACTGACAGTGCAGAGCGGAGCGCTGGCCTCTGAAGAATGCCTGTCCCAATCTGTTCCCAGCAGATGTGTTTCCATAGACAACGACCGTGTGAAGTATTATAATAAGCAAAATAGCAAGATGGTTTTGGCTTGTCAGCAACTCCCATACTTCAACCATGTCTGCAGGCTATTAGCTGAGATGGAAAACTTCCCCCTGAAACAAAAGGCACCCTTCTCTTCTCTAGTGTAATCGAACAATACAACTGCAGAGTGAGCCAGAGTTACTCTGCCACAAAAGACGTCCTCTGTCTGAGGACCTCCCAAACATCTCTAATCTCCCTCATTAAGCCAGGGGGGCATACGTTAGATGAGGTTATTGTTTTGGGTGTTGCATATATGAGAATCAATGTGCGCCAGCGAGCTCTGTGTTACAGCTCCAAAATAAACAGATCTGACCGAGGCAGGATCATTTTCATAAAGCAAACAAGTGAAGCCCAAGATGGAGCTACACAAAATCTGTGCAGGGAAATAATAATAAATACGCTGGCAGCAGGCCAGAGCCAAACTGGCAGACAGGTGTTAGAGGCCACCAAAAGGATAGTGGGTAAGAAATGACACTTCTCATATTCTGAGGCACAGGAAATTAACACAACATCAAAACAATTATTTGGCTTAATGTGTGTAATGAAAGTAATTAACTTAATTTGCAGCGGCATCCCATTTTGGGTGTGTCACAAATGATTTGCGAAAAACATCAAACTATTAATCTGTCTTTAGTCATGTTTTTGAATTTGGGAGCTAATTTTGTGGCGATGCAGTTTTCGTCATGGGTTTGTTTGTCAGAGCGGGGTCACAGGCTGCGTGAAAAATAGCTGAACATTTATTTTGGGCCATATTTCACCAGGACTCTCTGAGGGATGGGACGACTGTATTGTGGAGATAGTAATGGTCACGTTCACTTTGAGAGTTTTAGTAGCCATATTTCCCTGACCTTAACAACGCCTGAGTTATTCATCTTCGGGCGAGTGACTCGGATTGGCCATGGGATGAAATATATTCTCAGGTCTCTTGATAAATGCCCTGGGAGGAGGCACAGGAGGCCGCAAAGCTTTTATTTATCAATGCGGGAGAGAGAAAGGAGCAGGTAGAGGGAGTTGAGGACTATCAGGTGGGAACGTTGTGCTGACTGCCAATGGAGCGAGAGTCCAAACTTCAACAGGATCCAGGTACATCGCCTCAGAGGAGATGAATTATAAGTCCATGCTGGCCCATCTCAAGTCAGAAACTGATCCCTAACCAGCCAGCCCTGGAGCGAGTCTGAGGAGCAGAACTGAAAGCTCAAGGAGAGGGGAACAAACAGATTTTGGCCCGGGGTCAACTCTGAAAACAGCTCATCACATCCACAGATTATCCGCAGGCGGGTGTCAATCATGAAGAGAGGTCACACACAAAGAGAATCAAGAGTTCTTTGCCAGCAATTATTCAAGTGGAAATGAACGATGGAGCGACGGGCGGCAGAGAGGAAGAGAGGTAAATTGGTAGAGCTTGTGGAAAAAGAGGGAGAGAGAGAGGGTACGCTAGAGGGGGACTAAAGTTAAGCCCATCCAATTATAAAATCTGATTAGCTATGTCAATTAAAGTGTGATGGATGTCCTTTCAATTATTGGCTGGCATCATGAAAATCAATGAGCGGGGGGCCAGGAGGACCTGACAGCAGTTGCTGGTCGGGGTTGTAGTGAGCACCGGGATCGTTTCGCTGTGACACCTGGTGGGTCAGATAAAACTTCAGTCAGCGATGCTCCGATAAGCCACCAGAGATTACAGACAGAATAGAGGGAGAGAGGGAGGAAGAAAAGAGAGGGAGAGAGTTGTCTGATTGACTGACTTTATTGTCTGGGTGCAAGAATGGTGTGTGTGCAGGGGGAAAAGGAGGAGTAGAGATACTGGATCTTTGCATCTGAGGTTAGCTAGGTGCCTTTGGTTTGCCCTTAGAAAGTAAACAGCAACCAGCCAATCTGAGGCTATGTTTATCCAATCAGCAGAAACCAGTTGGCCTGTCTCCTTGCTGACGGGTGTTGTTTTGTCTTTAGTCAGACTGCACATCTCTCTGTAGACTGCAGCGCTAGAAGTCCAAATATCACAGCCTCGTCTGGCCTTTGACTCACCAAGACAATTGGATTTGGGAACTTTAATGAGAGGGTCAGCCGTAGTCTCTCCTCCTTTTTTGGAGCTCATTGTGGAAGGTGGAAGGTTTAGCCCAGCTGCTTACAGTTAAGCACCTCGCTGCTTCCCTAAGGAGAGCGAGTCAGAGCAGAGAGGCACAGGCCGGGAAATGAACAGGATGAGAGGCAGAGAAATGCTGTATGTATCGTGTAAGACTCTCCATGTTCTAAGTGTGTTCTGTGCTGTGTTATATCACAAACAAAACGCGCTGTCTTGAGTTTATCTTGAGCCAGTCATTCACAATTGATTGCATGTCAAGAGATCTCTGGCATTACAACAGGCCGCCATAGAGCCCGGCTGCATATAATCCGGCTACTTAAGGTATCAGATTGTACTGAGATAATCACCCATGAAATAGATTCTGGCATTTCTCCTAAAGACTTGGGTATGTCAGGCAGCTTTGTCCAAAGAAATGGATTTTTCAAGGCAAAAGGAGAAGGCAAGGACAAACGGATGAAAAGAGATGAATAGAGATGCGAGTCAGCCACAGAGAGAGAATGCTTTTTTGACCATTTTCTCTTTTTTTCCAAATTCACTGTTAGCACTCTGCTAATTTAATTGTGTCATTCTCATCTCACAGATTTACTAACACCAATTAAAACTTGTCAAATCGGTGCTTCCAATTTTCAGCACAATTCCTGTCAAGCAGTTGGATTTAACATTGGTTAAGAAAAAAAAACAACACCATAAAAGTCTGGAGATATTTATCCTAATATGTCATATCTGATGGGTGATTTTAAAGCGAATCTTTTGGACGTGTTGTTGCTGCTCTTTGCTTAAATGTAAATCACACATGCTGTCTCTGTGTTAGTCTGTTTTTGTCCTTTCTTTAATTCTAATTTTCAGTCTTGTACATTTGCTTTTCTGTCCTTTTGTTGTCAACTCACCACGCGCCAGCCTGCGGCACTTTAACCTTTGCCGTTGTTCTCCGTCCCTCAAAGCCGCACTGCTCAATGCGTCCCCTCCTTGACTGTGTTCAGCTGACAGCGCTACGCCCCCGTGGCTCCCAGGGACAATAGCCCTCCACAAAGGCCCCAGGAGCATCCTCCACCTCCGCCACCAAATTCTCTCTGCCCAGGGAGACAGCCGTAGCAAATCCCATTCTCCTGCAAAACACACACACACTCACAATACATACACACATATGCTCGCACACGTTGATGTTTGTCTGGGCTTAGCTGTCATCTTCATACTGTACTTTTGGGAGAAAGACGCTCCCGCTCCTCTCTCATGCATCAGAAAGAGAGAGACATTCAATAAGAGGTGCTAGAATGTCATAAGCAAATCCTTCATTTCTGCACTGTCTCTCTTGAGGTTGTTGTGTGCTTAGAGAGAAACAGACAGCAGAGAAGAAGAAAAAAACATGTAAGCATAAGACATATATATATATATATCCAGTGTAAAACTGCAAGCTTGCTTTACAATCTGGTTCCTTCTTCTTTTCCATTGTCCACAGGTTAACAATAAAGATTTTGGCTTTTTAAGAATACTTAAAATAAAGATTTGCAAATGCTGCCTCTTTTAATGCTGAACATCAGTCAGGGACAAAGTCAAGCAGCATTAGGTGCCAAGCAAGGAATGTGAAACTCATTTAATGCTGTTGAGATGCTCAAGTGTGACCCTCGCACGGAATATTTTGAAAGATATTCAAGCAGCACACAGCTGTGTTACCATTCCACACCTAAGGGAGTTTTTTTTAGTCTTGTTTAATGATTTATTTCCTGTTTTTCTATGTCCTGCAGCTGTCAGCGGGGCAGAGGACGTGGCGCTCTACGTGGGCATGGTGGCGGTGGCTCTGTGTCTGACGCTGCTACTCATCATCGTGGTCTTGGTCTACCGGCGCAAGAAGGAGGACCTGGATGCAGACGTGGCGGACTCCTCCATCCTCACCACTGGCTTCCAGCCCATGGGCATCAAGCCCAGCAAGCCAGGTGTGTGGGCACCGCGGCCGCGCAGGCCTCCCCCCCACAGCAGTAGGACACTGTTCTTTGTTCTACCCTCCTCTGTGCGTCCGTCGGTCTGTGCGTCTGCCCACCGTGACCGTGCAGCACTCATCTACATTTACCCACTGATCCTGTGTTTGTTTGTGGTTGTGGAGGTGGTGTGAATGTGTTTACAGTGGTTTTTAGTCTAAGCAAGATGAATTATGATGGGTGTTTGGGTGTGTGTGTATCGTGCACGAGCTGTTTATTTGCCTGCCTGACACATTATGTTTTCGCCACCACCTCATTGTCAGGAAATGTACCCACTCTGTTTACTGCCTGTGTGGAGCCTCTGAGGTTTACCAGCGAGTAATAGAAATACAACTGTCTGAGTTGGATGGAGATGGGGAACTGGGTTGCAGTGCCTGTGATTCACCGTGAAAAAAGCCTTTATACATTCTGGGTGCTAAGCTGTATCTGAGTTCTGTTTGGAATTGATTGTGTGGTTGCTAAACAGACAGAAAGAGAGAGAGAGAGGGGATGGGAATTGACTGGCTTTGGGTAGAATTTGTGTTTGTGTATTGTCAAGAGTGTGTGCGTGTGACTCTTCTGTTTTCAGCACCATGTGTCTTTCCTGTGTTTGTTTCAGTTTTTGTTGTGTGTTGCAACAGCTTTAGACAGTGTGAGGTCTGTCTCTGTGATGTACGAACCCCCCCCTCGCCTGCCACTCACGGAGTTTCACACATTTGCTTTTTGTCTGTTTTCTTTTTAATTATTTAAACAGAGAATTCCCATTTGCTCACCATCCAGCCTGATCTAACCACTACCACCACCAGTTACCAAGGCACACTACGCTCTCGCCACGATGCCACTGGGAAGTTTTCGATGACTAACGGGCCTCTGCTGGACCCGCTTCCCAATGGCTCGCACACTCTGCACAACGGCAAGCTGAACTCAGACCCTGCTGAGTTTGTGAGCAGGCTGTCCACTCAGAGCTACTTTAAAACGCTGCCCCGTGATGTAGCAAACACCTCCTACGGGACCTTCAACTTCCTGGGAGGGAGGCTGACAATTCCCAACACAGGTGGGTTCTTTGTTTAGGTTCATTTAGGAATCTAAGGATGCTGTAGTTCAGCTCAGTTGGTTTGAACCTCCTTCTCCTACTGTACAAAGGTATTGCCAACATGTCGCAGATACAGGTGCTGTCATCTGGTGTTAGTGATGTCATATGTTGCCATAGTGATTGGACGGAGATGCAATAGATGCTTGAATAATCCTGTCTCAGTCACAGCTGTCAGTCAGCATGTTCCTTTTATACAACATCATAAAACTAATTCAAACCAAACTTGACTCATGAACATCTCAAACATACGTCTGTGTGATGAGAACTACCTACACTATGACAGACATCATCTTTGGGGAAATTTATACCTCAGATTTTTTAGTTTTAATCCATGTCCCATCTGCTAACATGAAGGGGGTAGGATTTATGACCTCTATGATGTTTTGACTCCATCTTAAACAGTCTATGGTTTGGACAAAGAACAAAATACACTGTCGTTTAATTTTGGCCCAGTTCACAAGAACTATAAATATGAAGTCATCTAGACTGACAGGTAACTCATTCATTGGACATTTTTGGCAATGCTGTCCTGCTTCGCAATGGACCCATGTGGGGATATGAAATAAAATCCTTTCATGCAGCACATTACTGCTCCTTCTGTGTACTTTGTGAGTATCAGGCTTTTCTGCTGGAATACTACAGGAGTAGTACCTGTGTGGTTAATTCTGAATGAGCAACTGGGAAAGTGAATAACACATTTGTTTAAACTCCTTCTCACTCACATGATGAGTTGCCTACATGATAAGTGATGATTACCAAATACTATAAATACATATCAGCTGCACAGATTGGGAGATCGCTTTCTGGACAAATGGATATAATAGCAGTTGGTGGGCTTTTAAAATGATACTGATAATGATCATATGAGATCTAGTTGTACTTTCAACTAGTAATGCTCATAATCATTCACTTTTTTGAGAGCTCCTTTTGACAATAAGACAAAAACACCAGGCCATAAGTCTTCATATTAACAGCTCTTGGTTCACCTGTAAGAAGCTGGTGTGAACAGGAAGCAGAAACTAAAAGGCAACAATGTATTTTTTTCTTTGTTCAGACCAGTTTGCAGTTTGCTGTAATTTGTAAATGAAATACATGAAACAAGATGATTAAAAACTAAATCTGATACCAAAGATGGATTTTTAAGGAGAGTTTTGTCACACAGGTAATGTTTCAGTGCACTCTGTAGGTCTGTGTTGAGGCCAGAGAGATTTCGGTAATCATCTGTAGGATGTTCTGTTTTGCTGCTCTGCTTCAAACATACATGAAAAAGTTATATCTAAACAATGTAAAGTCTGCTTCTATATGTAGAGATATGGTTGAAACAGGTCAGTTTGTATTGGCATGGTAAATTGCATACATTTTACAGAAAAAAAGAACATTTACAGAAACTCGGTTACACCTGCTTTAATGACAGAAAAGCCTCTGACTGAATATTAACAAGGAGAATTTATAAGCTGAGTCCCATAAACGTCTCACTGTCTCGTTGAAACGGGCCCTGGCCATTTAGCCTTTAAATCTTCTGCATGTTTGTTTCCTAATAGGTTTGTAGTGGGATAATACCACACATAAAAGTGTTTTGAGTACTTCATACAAACAGCTTAGCACACAGGCTGTATTTATTTCCCTCTGTTATACAAATTAGTTTAAAGCTGTTATAATGAACAAAATGAGACACCAAAAATAGACATGCAAAGGTGCATTTGTTTAACTAAAAGGTGACTCATATAAAAATTAAATCATGGTATTTACCTTAGCAGTATCTAAAAAGCCTGATTGAGTAAAATGTTTTATCAACAACCTGCATCTGCTCTGCACGGCATGAATAGTTAAAATGTCCAGTGCACTGATGAGATGACTAACTTAAAATAAAGAGCATGCGCCAAACACAATGTACTCTGAAAGATTCCTGGAATAAAACCTTGAACAAATTATTCCAATTAGGCCCCTCGCTTCTGATATAGCGGGTTGAATTTGTAGCGGATGTCCACAAGTGTCAGTTGTGTGCTACATGCATGGAGAAAGGAGTAGAGATAGTCCATTAAAGATTAGTCTGATATAAAAAGCCCAACATCATTAGCCCCCTATTTTGCTTTCCCTCTTCACATTAGCTGAGTGCAGAGCTTATATAATTATACTGGAAGGACAGTGTTTTCACTTGGCTCATTGTAGGCTGTCCAGATTAGTCGATGACAGTGCCAGTAAGCCAGTTTCTTGTGGGAGAAAAGGTCTTTTCTTGTTGTGTTTTCCTTGCCATCACTCTCTCTCTATCTCCTTCTCTCTTCTCTGTCTCTCTTCCGCTCTCTTACAGATATTTTATGCATGGATTAACTCAAAGCTATGTAGACTCTACCACGCATTGGCACACATCTTCTCATTGGGACCCAGAAAACAAAAAAATCAGCACTTGCATCCACTCAGAGGAGATATGCTGTCATTTTAGCACAGTTTCCGAGCGGGCAAACGGAAGACAGTTAATAGAGTCAGACAAGGCTGTGAGCATTCAGGCACCTTTGCCTTATTCAAACAGATGTTTTTATGGTAAACAGACCCAGTTAACAATCCGAAGACTGTTCACATTGTGTCATATAGTCACTGTTTGTACCACATTTCAAATAGGATTGTAAGTGGGTGATTTTGGCATGAGAATCACAACGCTAATGCAACAACACTCAAACTACCTCAATAGCTCTCTATTCTCCAAGGTGCATTCCCACACTCTCCTGGGGAAGTGTAATTTTCCTGGAGTAGTCTGTTCCATGGTCTCAATTATCTACTTGGTGGCAGACGGAGGACATTTAAACTGCGATGCAGTGTGTGCTTTTGTCTCAGCTAATTGTTGACCGTGGGGACGCGTGCCGCCTCTGCTGCCGGTGCAGAGATTTGCATCTACTGTACCTGACGGAGGCTGCCTCTGACCTTCAGAATAGATTTGTTTTTTGTTTTTGCAGCCATACAGTTTTGTTGAGTAGGCTGGCTTCCTTTTGTGAGATGACAAAAGCGTTGTTCAGTCAGAACAAATGAGCCTGTCCCCCTCTTCCTTATCCCCCCTTTCTCTCCCTCTGTTGTTATTTGCATTAGGAATCAGTCTGCTCATTCCTCCCGAGGCCATCCCCAGAGGAAAGATCTATGAGATTTATCTCACTGTTCAGAGGAAGGAAGATTTAAGGTGGGTCTCTTTAACACTGCCTAACTGGCAGTCTTCCCTGGATGCCACTAGGCTGTTTGTTTTGATGCTCTACTGTTCCATTAGGAAAGGCTTAAGAGTCTGTGCCAGTACTGTGGAGGAGGGATGTAAATAAATAACGTAGCCTTTTACCAGGGTGTGCACTATTTAAGTTAAATGAATTGTTTGGAAAACACTGTTTATCTGGCTTGCTGCATTCAGTCTCAGAAGGCACAGTCATTGTGGCATGCTGTGATAGTGTTATGTTATTACTCAGTCATCACAACAAGGTCCAGCTAGTCAGCCAGTACAGCAGGCTTTCATTATTCTCTGTTACAGCTGCTAGATAATTTGCAGAGGTGACGGTATCATATCCTGCTTACAAGAGACCAGTAAATTCTCACTAATAAGTCGATGAGTAAAAGCACTTTGTCTGGAGTCATTCCCATCTCTCTCTCCTCTCTCCCCGGTGTAGGTTACCCCTGGCCGGCTGCCAGACCCTGCTCAGCCCCGTTGTGAGTTGTGGCCCTCCAGGGGTGGTCCTGAGCCGGCCAGTTATCCTCAGCATGGACCACTGCTCTGACGCATGCCTCGATAACTGGGCCGTCCGCCTCAAGAAGCAGAACTATGAGGGCACTTGGGAGGTGAGACAGCAATATAAGTCCAGCACAAATCCTGCACGGAAAGACAAAGTTGCCACCCAGTGAATTTGTAAAGTCTTACTGAACTCACTGAGAGCTTTCTTTGAAAAAAGTCCAAACTTGCTCAGCAGTGACTTGAAACTGGCACTGGAAAGCACTCAGTGCTGCATGGCGGAGGTAGTTCTGGCCCAGCACTCATCCACTCTATAGTGTTTTAAATTATATTGACCATCAGGTGTTTTCTCATTGGGCTGGAACAAAAGCCTGGAAGCACCGGCGCTCTCCAGCTCAAGAGTTGCTAGGCAACATGTTTCTCAAAACAGAAAATTCTCAAAGCAAATTACTGATCCTCAAAGTACTCTCCTGAGTGCTCCTTGACCATTTTTGACCGCTGCTTCCAATTACAGAGTTCCCTCCCCATTTTTTCTATCCATGAAAATTGAAAGTATCCAGAACTGCCAGACTCCAACAGGATAGAGTTGAGGAGAACGTTTGGTGTCTGCACACACACACACACACTGGGATACACACACTCCCGTGCAAACAAATGCGGTTTCAGGCAGTATCTTCACAATCCAGAGAGATTGGAAAGGGTGCTGGTGGGCTTCGAAGTGTTAGTAGGTCTTCTTTCATGTTCGATATTGTGCATAAATTATTCAGCCTCCCCGTGTGTGGTGGCGGTGGGGTGTCTGTGGGATGGATTGGCCTGTCTGAGGCAGAGGTTAGACCAGCGCTTTTAATCATCGGCTGGACCAAATATAGCCCAACGGCCTGACTGCGTGTCCACCAAAGGAAAAAGTGCCAGGTGGATGAGAGAATTAGAGTGGAAACTACCACAGAGAGTGTGAAGAGAAGGGAAATGGAAGAAAGGAGGCATAGAGGGAAAGGCAAAGTGGACAAACAGGAAATGTATATGTATAAGAATGATAAAAAAAAAAAAACGGGGGGAGGCTGGAAATGTAGCCCAGGAAAGAAGAGAAAGACATAGGAAGATGGTGAAAATGGACACGCAGAAGCAGAAGGTGAAATTAATTGCTCGTAGAGCGAGCGCTCAGTGGCGTAATCGAGCCACCTCACTCTCTGCTCCACTTGGAAGAAATATTAAGATGATGAAAAAGTGAGACTCCATTGTGGTTGCATAGCAAATGAATTGTGTCAATACTAATTCTATTGATGTAGATGGTGTCTGGTTGAATCGATCCTAGAGGGGCTTGCTGGGCATTTGGCAGGCAGAATGCTCTCTTCAGCTTGATTGGGTAATGAGAAGAGTCAGTCAACTGGCATGATGGGATTTTAGAGAAAATGTTGTCACCTTGGGTCCAATTTGTCCCCATCAAATTAGCCCAGAGAGCAGTGGAATTATCTCATAAAAACTATCCCGCACTGTGATGGGATGGGATATTTTCGTGAGTCTGTCATCTTTATTAGATATGCAGTTGTGAAACGGCACTTTAGCTCGGTAACAAAGCAAGACAAATGCAAGATGTTGCTTCTCTGACATGTTTAGATCCGTCTTTATTTTTTCAACTTGGCAAATTAAAGTAGCAATTAATTCCTGTACTGCCAGTTGGTGTTTTTCTTTTCTTTTCTTTTTTATAAGCACTTTTCATCGTCAGGCAACGGTGTTGTTTTGCTGATAAATTGGCAAGTTGTTTTCACCTTCCTTGACAAATCTCAAAGGCTGAAGGAAATTCCGGAAATCCCAACAATCCGATATTTACTGCACCTCCATAGTTTTTTCTTTCTCCAGCACCATCTATTCTTGCCAGGAATCTATTCGAGTCTCCTTTCATGTCAATTGAGTACCTCGTTCATGCATTATTAAGTAAATTGATGGTGTTCTATAGAATGTGTGTCTTTTTATGAGGAAATGTGTGTCTTCATGTCAGTATGGAGTAAGTGTCGGCACTGAAAAGGGAATTTGAAGCAAGAACAAAGTATTCCCTGTTTTCTGATTGGAGCTGTTACCCAGTAGCATAACCTTAAAGACCTTTGGCTCGAATGTTCTTTTAGCTGCATTTCGACCAAGACGTTCCCACTAATTTTAGTCCCTGGAGCTACAAGGTAAAAAACACCTTTTAAAAAAAAGTATATTTTTTTATATTTAATATAAAATTAAGTATATAGTGCATAGTATTTACTGATGCACTTTGGATGTAATAAAAGAAACGCAGATGCACCACTGTCCCCCCCTCGCCCGTGCTCTCCGCTCGACACCACAGTTCACACCACAATCCATCTCTTTTTCTCCTCTTACAAAAGCCTAACTTTACTTTTAATGTTATCAAACAAAAAGAAAAGTTCCTGTGCTTTCACAGAGCACCACGCCCAACCAGAGGGTTTTCTGAGGTTACAGTGACCTCAGAAAATATCCCTAGTCCTTAATAGGGCCCTGGTCCCTGTGGTCAGAACACATTGAGTCCCTCAAAAGGTTCCTGGTCCCTGGGGAAAGTTCCTGCAGTCATAAACAGGCACACTGCAGAAGGGACAGAGATTGGGGCTGTGCTACTGCGCCAAACTGCCTTCCTAACAACCCCTTTATAGACGCAGAACCACACATACAGGCTTCAGGTACCCAGGCAAACACATTACCCTTCCCTCCTACATAAATTGGGTGCTTGACCTTCTGTCCACTCCTTTTTTTTCTCCCCCTTGCTTCCTCCAGGATGTCCTGTTGATGGGGGAGGAGCTAGTGTCGGAGCCCTATTACTGCCAGCTGGAGGCCGAGACATGCCGGCTTTTCTCGGAGCAGCTCGGCACCCTCGCCCTGGTGGGAGAGTCCCTGCACATGGGCGCTGCCAAGCGCCTCAGGCTGGTGCTCTTCTCCGACGCGTACTGCTCCACGCTGGAGTACAACATCAGGGTCTACTGCATGGACGACACACAGGATGTCTTCAAGGTAAATGGTGACAAATGTAGCACTGCCTGTTATTCTGTTTGGCAGGCAGTTTCTCAGCATGAGATTGCATGGGTGATGGGTTTTGCATCACCTGAGTGATAGGTAGACTATTATGTGTAATAGCATTGTCTGTCACATTGGAAGGTTAGTAGGAATCAGTGCAGGAGTAAGCCGTTGCCATGGTAAATTGAACAATATTGCAGGCCTGATTACACCATGTGCAGTTCAAGGGTGTGTGACTCGTGGCACTGAGTGTGCTGAAACAATGCATAAGTCCAGGTTAATCATGGCATACAGTGCAATCGCTGTTTTTCTTTGCATGCCAACAGAGATGTTTAATTCCTTTCATGCTGTCAGTGGTTCCGCTTGGCTGCCGTGGGCCAAGAAGTTTCCCATCACTTTGTTCAACAGCATATTTCGCTTCTCTTTTTTGCTCTCCACATGGACAGAGTATAATCAAGCACTAATGCCTTCCTCCCTCCCCCGAGGACTGCCTCTGAGTAGCCTGTTAAGATTTCATTTGCATGGTTAATTAGTAAATTAAAAGGAGAGCCTGCCCCAATCTTTTCCCAGCAACCCCTGTGCTCTCTCTCTCTCTCTCTGCGCACCTCTCTTTCTCTCTCCAAGCTGTTCCTCTTGGTCTGACACCACCCACAGCCACAAGAGCCACTTCCCACTCGAGTCCACTTTTGCCAGCTGTAATGGCTGACCTCCTTGTGCAGAGGTTTGCCACCAGCACAATCTATGGATGGCTGTGGGACATAAACAATGCGAGGCAGTGGGGGCTCGAGCTGAAATTAGCACTCTCACATTCAGGGAGCTGAAGATGAGATGAGAACTGTGCACAGGCTGTAGCTATGGGGTGAGAATAACCAGAACCTCTCCTAGCTTACATCTGTCTTTTTGTGGCTCAATTCTGCCCCTGCTGCTATCTTTCTCTGTCTCTGACAGCTATTGCATGATAGCAGTTGCGCACAGGGAAATTGCTGGCTGAGATTCACTTGTGTTCTTATGTAGAAATAAATGTAAAGTGTAGCACACAGGAGGTAAAGGCTGTGCAGCAGATGCAGCTCTGCAGAGGAGGGTTTTTTTGTTTGCAGATAGATATCACCCCTTTTTGTTTATTCGCTATCAAAGCAGTCGTAACGATAGGGTTGTCTTTATATATTCGGATCATCGGGTGACCCAGTGGTGTTTTGCTGCAGTGTGACTGTTGAAATGACCTTGCATGTCCTGTGTTGGATGCAGGAAGGCTGCTGGTGCACAAAAACTCTTTCTCTCTCCCTCTCTCTCTGTGTCTCTCCCCCTGGCTAGCTCTTGTTCTGCTATTCTCCCGATCTCTTAGCCAGGAAAAGGACATCTGAGCTTGTTGACTCCAGCACTTGTGCTGCCATACTCTGCGGCTCCCTCGACGCCCTTGAGTGCATTAGCTCCCCGTCTCTCACACAACCTGGTCTGTGGTAAGCCACGGCGTCTCCAGGGTTTTGTAGTTTTTAGTGAGTGATTTAGAATGTGGCCCATACTGTTTAGTAATCTCGACTTCACACTGCTCTTGGTGCTATTATGGAGGGAGCACTTCATTTAGCAAGTACATTAACCACTTTGAGTGGAGATTAAACTTCCCTGGAGAGGTTCAGCCTTATCACTAATCACTATCTTTAAAATGCACCATTTATGATTAGACTTTCACTATGGCTACCATTAGAGTTAATTGTAGTGTGCAACAGTGGTGGAGTAGCAGAGGAAGACGCGGCGGAGAGGCACAGGAGCATTTCTTATGTTTCAGTTGATGTACAGTACACCTTCAGCACATGTGAATTTTCATGACAGCATTTGCAGCCTGCTAAGGCACTGCAGCTGGTTTCTCCAGACAAGAAGTCGACTTTCCATGCGTTGAACAGGCTGTACTTTTGATGGGAGATGAAAAAACATAACAGAAAAGGCACTTCTCTGCCTGTTCAGTGGCAGGAAGAACTGTAGAAACCAAAAGGGTTTTCTCTCGCGTCCCCTGGCTGGCTGTCAGTCTTCTCTGACAAGCCTCCATCAGCAAGAATGACATGAACGCACACCCACGAACATGTGCACACACACACATGCACGCTACACTTATGCATGCTGTACCATGCAATCTCTTATCTCCCAATTACAGCAGATTAGAACCAATGTTATTGTCTTTGATCCTAAGTGTGCGGGGGCTCTGGGGAAACAGTGACATTTCCGTCTGATGCCTGCCGTATGTTAGCAGGGCTCTGCCGGGACCAATTAAGTTAATATTTAATGTGTGTCCCACTCTTGATGGGCCCAGCCAAGGCTGGCGCAGCAGCAGAGGAGACATGATCTGCGTTTGGTAGCGCCCTCAGTGTGCACTCAGTTGTTCCCAGCGAGACCTGTGGGAGAGCTTCACTGATGTTCTGCCATCCCACCACTGATTGAAACACCTGCAGTGAACCAAGCCTCTGACTCAGTACAGAGATAGACCTAACAGCATCATCTAATTAAACTGGAAGGGTGCCGACCAAGGTGTCTTTTTAGAGATGGGAATATAATGCAGCTAGGTTTTTTTAACAATCTAGCTGTGTTATTTAGCATCTGTCAGCTTTGGTGTGAAGGAGAAAATACTGTGTATGTTTACCACTGAGTATAATCCACGTTTGAATAGTGAAACAATCACAAAATATCCCGGTGTTTATTGATAACCAAATGTTCTCCCTTTACGCCCACACGTCTGTGTTTTGTAAGGCCAATGTTGTTGTACAGTTTTGAAAAAACATGTAGAATGATTTCTAAAACACCCACTTTCTGTCAGATTTATTTTTTACAGAGGTTGAATCACAAGTCAGTTTTTCTGTATTGAGCGCTAGACTTTTGAGGGACCACCATAAATACTAATCCAATAGTTTTTGCAATAAATATCCTTAAAACACCACCCATAAAATGACAGTTTGTAGGCTATGTGGATCACTCACCTTGTGTTGCCTTGAATTTTTGTACGAAAACTTTTTCTTACATACTCGGTGAAAGAAGAATCCCCGAACGGAGTAAATCCTTGATCAGCCAAGCCGTAAATGCCTTAACATGTATTCTCTCTAATGCAACTCCAACCGTTGCAACAAGAAGTCTGATTATCTCAAGGTCAACAGTAAATTATTCTTGTTCTCACTGATGATTTATTACCTCAAACGTTTTCAAATCTTCTGTAATACAGCATGATGTGCATTTAGTAAATGATGGTGCCATTTAGAGTGAAATGGTCAATACGTGTGATAGGCTTTAGGGCGTGGCTACCTTTTGACAGGTTGCTTCCACTGCGCACAGTGTGTTTTTCTTAGAGCTCAAAAAGGCGTATGCTGAGCACCTCCCAACACTTCACTACATCTTACTATTTACAAGCCTTTGCAACACGCTCTGTGTGAGACAGTAGTGAGTTAACTCAAGGTAACACATGGTGAGTAATGGGTGAACAAATGGCCATTTGAAGGGTGAGTATGCCTTTAATAGTACCATATCAGCAATGTCATTGTATGTTAGCATGCTGATGCTAACATTTAGCTCAAAGCACTGCCTCTCAGAATTGCCAGTATGGTTGTAGACTCTTTAATCATCATTGTAGTGAGTTAAAGTGACATTAAGCAGCCATAAAAGGTGAGAAAATGTTTGAGTTAACTCCCTTTTTACTCCCAGTATTGTATTTCACACTACAGAATTTACACTTTCATCAATATTCATGTAATGGGGGCAATACATTTAGCTTTTTCTCTCTTGATTGTAAAAATGTATGTTCTAGTGTTAAATGGCTGTTTAATTGATGTCCAACTGGTTAAACAGTGGCTCCTGCAGTGTTTTATACAGTGTTTGACCTCAAGCTATTATTCTTATTTGCGTATAAAAGGGCTCATAAACAGTTTATGTGCTCGCTTCACTATGACGTTTTCTTCCTGAGCTCCTGAGCAGGAAGCCACATCTGAGCTGAAACTTTTTGCTTTTATGTGTAGCGGAGGAGAGAAAACCAGCATATACAGAGTGTAATACAGTTTTTCTGATCCCTCCATCAGAACAGTTACTGGCAAGAAATTCTAGGGGGAAAAAAAACAGAAGAGCATAGCCCAGTAATTGCTGGCATTAAGTTAAACAAGACAGTCAGCTTTATCACTGAGCCCAGCAGAGAAATTGTTTCCATATTATATTTCTATGTTCCTGTGTGCTGTTTTCTCCCGTTCTGCTCTGCGATTTATCAGGCAGAATGTGCATCTTTTCCCAAGCAAACACAGTCCCCATTTATAACTGAGCAGACAAGTCCCTTCTATTTGTAGTTATTAATCAGAGTTGACTGTAGCGGGCACGGTCACTGGAGCTCAGACTGATAGACTCTCAGTCAGAGAGGAAAAGCCTGTCACATCCTGCTGACAAATACACAGATTTATGGAGCCCACATAGCCAGGCTACTCTCTATAAACAAATGCATTTGCCTGAAAAGAGCAGCTCTGAAAATGGATCGTTGTTATGAATGCACATTTTTAAACACGAGTATACAACATTGCTAAGAGAGGAGGGAGGTGAGGATGAGTTTATGAGGGTATTAAAGGCCGCGTATCTCTCTGTGTTTCACATGACGTGTAGCTTGACTAATTAACTGATCAAACGTTAGTTATAATCCCCATCAGAGCTAGTTAGGTTAATCGGTTTATTACACACCAATCCAGAACTATAGATGACCATGTGTAGTAGCTTGACCTTGCTGTGAGGAGAGCAGCATATTTTAATCTGCAGCTTTGAACCAAACCAGTTATATATATGTATGTATATAGACCCCTGGTAATACTTTGATTTGTTTAGACCGTTTCTTTCCTGCATCCGGCGGCTGGCTGATTTTGTTGCAAGAGAGAGTTTGGTGCAGCCACTAACCTCTTTCTGTCAGCACCAGCCCGAAGAGATTAGCTGTATGAGTGTCTCTTGTTTCCCAGTGGAGCCCAACCCCAGTCCATCACAGTCCCAGCTCTGGTCCAAGCCGAGAGGATGAGGGGATGGGCGAGAGGCAGGGTGGGAGATGAGTGAGGGTGGGAAAAGGGGGTTGAAGTCATAGAAAAACTGTGGCCATGATTGCAGTAATCCTGTTATCTCTCCTGCTAAAGCTGGCCACTCTAGTGACCTGGAGACACAAATGTTAAGCTGCCTCTGTCTCTCTTCTCTCTTGCTCCTACTCTTTTCACTCCTCCCTGCTCGATCTCACTCTCTTTAGCCAGCCTCATTGAATGTCAGGGGGTGGTCTTGGCTCTGCCTGAGTCTGAATTCACAGTCTTCACACACACCACAGGCTATCTCGAATTCCGTCAGAACAAAAGGGGTTTTTCTCCTGCAGTACTTGAACTTCTCGCCCATCTCATGCATCTTAATGCTTCCACAGTTGTAAGGGGTCAGGGTGTCTTAAGAAGAAACTGCTCTTCTTATCTTCATTGAATGGAGACACTGTTTAGCTGAGTTGATGATTAATATGTGATTTGATAAACTAATTCAAAACCTTGCATTGTTTTCCTCCAGAAAGAGTAAATAATGTGGTCAAATTTAGCTTCTCATCTATTAACTCACTCACACTGTCATTTGTTAACAGGATAATGGGGCGTAAAGAGGGCCATTATTCTCTCAGTCCAGAACATATGCTGCAACCCTGCACAAAAACACACTCTGAATACACACACAGGAACTTAGGAGCACATAAACAATATACAGGCAAGACAGTACACTTTAAAGGTATAGATCATGCAAAATTCCAAATACATGTTTTGCTTGTAGTGCTATTTATCAGTCTGGATTGTTTTGGTGTGAGTTGCAGAGTGTTGGCAATATCGACTGTGGAGATGTCTGCCTTCTTTCAAATATAATGAAACACAGAAAATACATTTGTAAAAATGTAGATCAAGAAGCTGACATAAAAATATACTATCTTTGTACATTTTTGAATTTATTATGTCATCAAGGATTAGCAAATTATTGCATTCTGTTTTGTTAATGTTTTAGATAATGTCCCAACATATCTCAATGCAAGAGAAAGCAAGCTCCCTGTCCAAGAGTAGATGCATGTTTGATGGTACAGTTTGCAGATATAGTTCAATAGAAAGAGAAAAGTTCCAACATGAAACTGCTCACAACAAGGTCTGCAGATTACCTTGAGAAACAAGGTCATGATTTCTACAAACAAAAAACAGTGCTACAGTTAGCAGTGATGGGTGTAGCTGCCACCTGTATAAAACTGTGTCAATACAAGGCCTACCGGTGAAATATATGACTTT
Source organism: Serranus cabrilla (assembly GCA_903364295.1). Classification (NCBI taxonomy): domain Eukaryota; kingdom Metazoa; phylum Chordata; class Actinopteri; order Perciformes; family Serranidae; genus Serranus; species Serranus cabrilla. The sequence goes on from CAFUXE010000472.1 coordinate 885,899, forward strand.
ACATGAAGAGTTGGAACTCATATTTTTGAACGAATTTTTAGCCCCTTTTCGGCACAGTTTCAACAGACATAATATACAGTATTCATAAAAGCGAGTACACACCAGACATTTTTGTTAACATTTTATTATATCTTAATGGGAAAACACTGAAGAAATGACACTTTGATACAAAGTCAAGTAGTCAGTAAAGTAGTGTAAATTTACTGTCCCCTCAAAATAACTCAACACACAGCCATTAATGTCTAAACACCATACACCATAGAGCTAATACTCCCTGCGCACACTCTGACAACAAGAGCGCCACTGCCAACTACTACTGTTGTGGATGTGCAATTACACTTTATCTAGTACGGGAAAAAAAGCTTGTTCGCCAGGGTCACACGCGGTCAGTTTTTGGACATTGCAAAATTGGTGTTTTTCTGTCATTTTTGGACAAACTGTACTACTACATGTATCAAAGGAGTATAAGAAGATAATGTTAAGCATTTTTAAGTATTTGAAAAATTCACAAAATTCGACATGCTATAGTATGACTTTTGTCAGTTTTTGGAAAGCTCATAAAATTGTGTTTTGTGTCCCTTTTCCAAAGATTATACCATTACATGTGTCAAAAAATGCATTTTAAAATTTTATGACCTTTTTATGGAAAAAAATCGACATACTGTAATATGACTTTTTGGTTAAAATTTTTACATCCCATAATATGGTGTATTTCTGTCATTTATGGACAAACTAAACTACTAAATGTATCAACAGAGTATAATAAGACCCTTTTAAGCATTTTAAAATGTTTCGATTTTTGTACAAAAATCGACATGCTATATAGTATGACTATTTTAGTTTTTGGAAAGCTCATAAAATTGTGTTTTCTGTCCCTTTTTTCAAAGAATTATACCATTACACGTTTCGACAGACTCTAATAAAGCTACTTTATTAATTTGGGGCATTTTAAAATTTTATGACCTTTTCATGGTAAAAAAAATCAACATACTATAAATTATTTGACATTTCACAATTTGGAATATTTTTGTCATTTTTGGACAAACTTAATTGCTAAACGTACCAACAGACTATAATGAGTTCATTTTTAGCATTTTAACAGCATTTTGAAAATTGAGAAAAAATCGACATACTATATTACGGCTCTTTTCAGTTTTTGGACATCCCATAATTGGTGTTTTTCTGTAATTTTTGGACATATTATGCTCTAATATATTTCAACAGACTAAAATTGGTCAATTTTAAACATTTATAGGCATTTTAGAATTTGTCGATTTCTGAAATGCTATAGTATGACTTTTTCAAATTTTGGACATGTCATGACATAGTGTTTTTCTGTCAATTTCAAAAGGTTTCACCCTGACACGTGTCAACAGACTCTAATAAAGCTATCCTGCGAATTTGGTGCATTTTTAAGACATTTTATGTTTTGGCTGAAAAAAAAACGACATGCTATAGTATGACTTTTTGAAAATTTGGCCATTTTGCAACATGGTGTTTTTCTGTCATTTCTGGATAGATTATACTCTAATATGTATCAACACACTGAAATTGGGACATTTTAAGCATTTTTAGGCATTTTACGGAATTTTAAAGTTTGACCACTTTTGACAAAACACATCATAATATGGTGTTTTTCTGTCATTTTTCTAAAACTTTCACCCTGACACACATCAACAGACTCTAATAAAGCTATCCTGCGAATTTGGTGCATTTTGAAAACATTTTATGTTTTGGCCCAAAAAAAACGACATGCTATAGTATGACTTTTTGAAAATTGGGCCATATCCCAACATGGTGTTTTTCTGTCATTTCTGGATAGATTATGCTCTAATATGTATCAACACACTGAAA
>CAFUXE010000473.1:0-12335 GCA_903364295.1 Serranus cabrilla
TAAAAATGCTTAAAATGTCCCAATTTCAGTGTGTTGATACATATTAGAGCCTAATCTATCCAGAAATAACAGAAAAACACCATGTTGCGAAATGGCCCAATTTTCAGAAAGTCATACTAGCATGTCGTTTTTTTCACAAAAATTTTAAACTTAATTAAAAATTCACCAAATTCGCAGGATAGCTTTATTAGAGTCTGTTGATGCGTGTCAGGGTGAAACTTTTTAAAAAATGACAGAAAAACACCATATTATGACGTGTTTTGTCAAAATTGTCAAACTTTAAAATTCCTTAATACGCCTTAAAATGCTTAAAATGTCCCAATTTCAGTGTGTTGATGCATATTAGAGCATAATCTATCCAGAAATTACAGAAAAACACCATGTTGCGGAATGTCCCAATTTTCAAAAAGTCATACTATAGCATGTTGTTTTTTTTCCCTGAGAATTGTCAAATTTTTAAAAAATGCACCAAATTCGCAGGATAGCTTTAGTGGAGTCTGTTGACACGTGTCAGGGTGAAACTTTTTGAAATTGACAGAAAAACACCATGTTATGACATGTCCAAAATCTGAAAAAGTCATAATACAGCATGTCATAAATTGACAAATTGAGGAATGATGGAATTTAAACAATCTTAATGTTCTTTCTGTCATAAAACAAGTTACTCACCTATTGATTTCATATCTTATCTCATCAACGTCATGACAGATTGGATGATTGATGTTTTAGTAGATGTGGTTCACCATACTGTTTCTACTGTTATGTTGCCTCTGCATGGCCTTTGAATTTATATGTTGGACATTGTGGCGTTTGATTTTAAAGCAGGACTGCAGGTTTATGAGAGATGCTCAGGCTGAAAGAGGAAAAAGGCTATCCATCTAGTCTGAATTGCTGGAATTTTCTCTGATGAAACATCCCTGCACTCCCTGTTGCTTACTCCTCTCCTCTGTGTACTTGATCGCTGCTTTCATTGTCCCCCTTTTTCAGGATCTATTGTAGTGCAATACACACAATATGGCCTTAATGGATCCAAAATCTTTCTGATTAAAGATGGCCTTGTTACTGGCACACCACAGGATAGTCCTTTAGGGATTGCATTGTGCACCAAATTGTACCAAAATTTCCCTTGTGTGGTAGCCCTTATTTTTTCTTAGATAAAAGAGTAGCTTTCATATTGTAGGATAGAGAAAATCTCAAAATACCCACCTTTCATGTGCATCATTTTGTTCTTCAAGGTTAGAGGACAATTGTTACTGAATAAAGAGTGGGATGGTTCTTTTAAAAATTAGTTTGGGAAAAAAGGGGGATATTCAAAGTACAAGTTACTCATTGCTTGGTATGTAGTAAAATTGATGGAAAAACATACAGACAAGAGGTTTGGAGCATCAGAAGTGGCCACTAACATTTCTCATATACAACACAAATAGCAACACATGGTAAACATTAAACAACAGATCATTCTAAATGTAATTTATTTCCCTTTATTTCCAGAACAAAGAAAATAATGTGGAAAATAGGATGCATCCAATATAAAAACATAGATTTAATTTGCAAAATGACTCTAAATGATAATCTGATGACTTCTTCTTCTGCCAGTCTTTAAAACGCTTTTTGTTTATTTAAGCAAATGTTCACTAAACGATAACAGCTTCCGCATACTTTGGCATTTTATTGGAATACTGAAGCACAACAGAGCTTTTTTCTTTTTTTAAGTTAATGCAGAATTTGGCCTGATCATCTGTCAGCTGTTTGCTGTGATTCTGATAAAAGTACACTTCTTTTTTCTTCCTAAAAGCACTTTGTAGATTATTTCCAGAAGGTCCCTTACCTGCACTACGGCTCTCTAAATTATGTTTTATCATACCACTATTTGAGAATATGACACATTATTTGAAACACTTAACTGTACTACAACCCGAAATGTAACAAAAGCAGAATACAAATCATTTATAACCTCCATTCAGTTGTCCAAAGTCTTTCTTAACACTACTATACACTAATTCTAGTCTTTTACACAGCGTCCAAACTTTTTTGTTTCTGTTCTTTTCCATCGCCTCTTTGTTGCCCTCTTCTCTCTCACCTTCTTCTCCTACAGAGTGCAAACTTGTATTAAGTATTGACATGACCTCAGAAGCCTTTACCTCTGTGTTTTTTTTTTTGCCTACAACCCTGCAAAAAAAAAAAATCAATTGACTCCAGTTCATCCTTAGACCCATAACTTAAATCTGAAGATCACGAGATACGGTCAAGAGCGGCGTGAACAGCGCTGACTCGGTATTCCAATTCCCAAACAATTACTCGAGTGCTTTTTTGAACGAGTGAATGCTGTTGGCCGAGCTCTTCATGGGGGAGCAGCGTATCAAAGGGCATGAAGAATGAATGAAGGTGTGATCCTCCCTGATGAATGTCACAGCAGGGCTTTAATGCATCGGTTAGTTCAGTATGTTTTTTTTAACTGTTCAGTAACGAGAACTCCTTCCCACAAAAAGAAGCCAAACTAAAGAGCACCTTCGAAAACTCGCCCGCACACAGAAACCAAACAGTGACCCTCGATCCTCTTCTCCTTTGACTACATATTCTCCAATTTGGGGTAAAAAGAGGAATTTCATTATCGAGGACAACATAAATATGCGAACATGAAGCTGCATTAAAAATACGTGGCGTTTTCATCTTCCACAAAGGAGATGTTTATGCTATACGGGGCGGACACTTCTTCAACCTTTCAATTTTGCTCGACTACCACAGTGATCAGGGTCAGGGGTATACATCTTCCTTTTTTAATAACATCCGAAACAAAACCTTTTTGAGCTTTGTATGTTGTAACCTAGGGGACATATTTAATGCTCTGCAGTGTTTTCTGATTTGTAAGCTTGCCTGCAGCGATGGCCTTCAACATTGTTCCTCCATGCCACACTCACATCAAAAAACGTCATTTCTTTACTCACGTATACGCCTTTTTTTCTTCTTGAAAAGTAATAGAATCGTCACGGACGCTTGTATGTTGTGCGTCTCTAGTTTAATGGTTTATAGTTCAAGGGTATAGCCCACACAGATGCATTAAGTGTGCATATTGTATACATTCAAAAGGAACAAAGAAGAGTCCCACGTTTGCTTGATCACAACTGAACCCATCCCCCTGGTTTCAGTTCGTCTTCTTCGCTTGGTATTCACTAGAGGACGGTCTATACATTATGGCCCTGTTCAAGTACAACATGTACGCTGTATTTCTGCTACACTTTAATGCTATTGTTAGCTTGGAAACTTTGTAGATTTAAGCAAACTTCAGATAAATAAGAAATCAATGCTGCTCTCCTCAGCGTACCGAGTGAATCCATAAAATGTTTGCCAGCGTCCTCATACGCCGACTGTTTTCCTCGCAAAGCTGTTGTTGATCCATTGAGAACGTCACGTAAGTGGAGACCAACACAAACAACACAGCCTGCTTTGAATGCAATGTAACGCCTGCGTGCTGCTTCTAATACGGAACATTTGTACACAAAATTCCTGACATAACTACTAATAGAAATCCAACAGAGGAAGTGTGATGCAGCAGTGACAGTATTTCACTGATAAAACAGCAAGAAATTAACCCTTTCAACCAAATTACTGCGATCCAACATATGCATTTAAAAAGTCACGAAACAAACCACAATATTGTACAAGCCTGTTCATCAGCAAGTCACTGAACCTGAACCAGCTCCAGAGGTGCTGCTCTGAGCTAATCCTGAACTCTGGCCTCCGTGTAGACAGAAGCAAGGGAATAGAGAGGTTCCCTACGGAGATTAGACAGGTATCACTTTATTATTCATTTAGTGCTAGAGGTCCATTTGCATGACACGGGGGTTTGCCTGAATGTGGCCAGACTATCTATCTATCTATCTATCTATCTATATCTATATATATGTGTGTGTCAAGGATTGGAGATCAAAACTGAAAATTTTGGAAAAACATTTCCTGACAAAATGTTTTTCTAAATAAATACATTTGCCTGCAGACTTTATTAGATATAGAAATTAAGTGGCAGTTATTTTATCAGATTTTTCCTGAAAAGAGGACACAGTCCTTTAGCAGTCCAACGATTACTTTAAAAAATAAATTAGGAATGATCTTTATAGTGAAAAAATGTAAATAGGTGAGGATCTTTTTCTCTCTGGATAAAACACAAAGTAATAAAAACTGGATTTTGTAGTTATTTTTAGCGGTTTAAAGTTTTTATTTTTTTTGTATTACATTTTTAACAATTAGAGTTAGGACTATAATAACCTTCTCTTTGATCATTTCTTGCTTTCTTTTGTTGCCGGCTCAGGTAACACTGTGCACTCTGTTTACAAGGTTTGAATGTAATTATTAATCATTTGGCTGTCTCATGAAACCTGATACAGCATTTTTTTCAGTTTTTAATTACAATGTCATGTTTCCTTATTAGACTTTTCTTTATTCATTTTATTTCAACAAGGTTATCTAAACTACCGTCACATTCTTTGGTGTCTCCGTTACTGAATGAGAGCTTCTTGCCGAGAAGCTGTTCAAACGCGTCCCTGGGTCGCTGCACCTGCCAGCGAATCTTTCCCAATGAAAGGAAGACACAGATGTGCACATACTAAGTTGCTTTTATTAATACAGAACTGCATGCTACAGAGACTGTACAGCATAAACATTTATTCATTACAAAAAAACATGGTTTTGGAACCATTTAAAATAACAGGAAAAACAAACGAACAAAAAGATAAGAGCATAAAATAGAACAGGAACATCACAGCCGTTAAGGAAACATTCAAACTATTTATCATTAGCATCTTAATAAACCAGAGAAGAAATCGACAGATTACAGTCGCGTCATGTCAACTACAATGGCACCGAGTGGATGATTCTCTTGTAGCTTTTTTTACAGCCTCTTGCAACATCAACATGCCTATTTTTTCTATCTACCTATATGTAGTAGTGTACTTAAAAGTGGCAGTTTGTGTATTTTTTTGTATTTAATAGTTTTTTTATGAACCTCCTAATATACATAATTTGGCCCTTGTGGGTTTATACAGTATGATGTCCGCCTTTTTATTAAGTTTAAATTTTAATATTTGACAATTTGCTACCAAACACATTTGTTATAGCAACATTTATACTACATACATAGCAATCTATGTAACGTCACAGCAAAGAATGGTATCGAAATGAAAAAAAAAAAAAAGACAACGAAACGAAAACAAAAAAAGGATCCCTACAGCGTGGTTAGAGGGGCAGAGAAAATTATCACAAAATTTGGCACGGAAAATCTGTACACGAATCTACAGTCTGAGAGATGTGACTGTGCAATAAAAAAGAAGGGCTTTAGACACTTTTCCAACTACTGAAGACACGGTACCCACTGTCTTGGTTCAAGTTTTTCTTTTCTTCTTTTTGTAAAATGGCTTATAGACACATTTCTTGAAATGAAGTTGTGCATACTTCTGTTCATGAGATCTACACAGTACACTGAGTGGAATCCAGGTTTTCAGCGAGGAAAGAAATCAATAACAAAAGATTTGCCTTTTCAAAACCTCCTTGTAAAAATGGATCATTCATATATAAGTCGCTTACCTTAAGAAAAAATATTTGTACAATGTATTAAGAAAAAAAAAGTCAAAAAGAGACACGTACAAGATACAACAAGCAATCTCTAAAGCAATAAATACTACTGGTCCTAGCGTTGTGACATTTTGAATTTAATAACCCCCAACCCTCCCACCCCGACCTCCCCTCAAGCCCACCCAACTTGCCTGACTCCGCCCCAAAGGTAAACAACAAAGAAAAAAGACAACGCAGTGGAAGAATGCATATTTAACACAGTAACCCCCCCTCCCCATTATTCTGTACATTTAAACAAGAACAAGTAACATCACAATTAAAGTTGTTCCTCGGAGAGGTGTCACTGCTAGCCTCATGCCCTCCTAGAGTTTGAACAGATGTCAAATGATTGGTTCGCAAGCTCGTATTTAATACAAATAAAGAAGGAGAACCAACTCTTTCAAGAAAAGGGCTCACTGAATAATCTAGCCTACCTTTTTATATCCGTCTTTTAAACATTTTGAAGTTGAACTAGATAATTTTTCTGTTTGAACTGTTGAACACTACAAAAAAGACAAAACAAAATTCATAAAAATTTTGGCAGATTCACAAAGCTATACTACAGCTCATTGTATCATTTCTTTATAATAATTAGATTTTTTTTGATAATGATGGGTCAAATATTGACCAATGAACTTTAATAAAACAAAACCTAAAATTTCAAAGCCTTATGGCACAGAAACAGAAAACGAACAGAACTGACAGCAAGTGAAATATAGCAGAGAGAGGGCCTAGAAAGGTGTTTGTGTGTGTGTGTTTGTTTGTGTGTGTGTGTGTGTGCAGAGCTAGAAAAGAGGAGAAGAATAGGGTAGACTATTCTATAGACTTGGTCACTAGCGACAGAGGCTGAGGGGCCGTGGAGGGGAGGAGCGAGTGGGAATGACACAGCGATGCCGAGGGCCGGGCCATTGAGGACGCCACAGAGGAGCCCGGCTGCCGCGAGGACGAGACGTCGCCGTGCTCCAGGGCTCCGTTGTGGGAGGAGGCGCCGGGCGTTTTCCTAGCTGCAGCAGAGTTTTCCAGCTGAACCAAAGATGGCGGTGGAGGCCCAGCCAGGAGGTGCGGGTGGTGGAGTGGCTGGTGGGCCGGTTTCATAGTCAGTGAGAGAGGTTGCATTTGTTCAGTCTGAGGTTTGGACTCTTTTGAGGAGGGGGAGGGAACCACTGAGGAGGGGGAGGATGGGGGGGAGTCTAGTAAGCTTCCGTCCGTAGAGGGAGGACTGGCACAGCTGCCTTCACCTTGGATGTAGCGAATGCACTTTTTTTTTCTCCTGAGGAACAAGGCGAGAGAAAGAGAACATCTTTTAGCATCACATCGTCAACCTGCGTCGTAGCCTCTTAGCACTCTGTCGCACACTTAAATGCACCTTTGCCTTTTCATTTTCACAGAGTTCCTACAGCTTCTCAAGCACTTTAAGGCACCTGAACGAAAACTCTAAAGATTTTCTAAAACTTAAGCATCACATCTAAATTGTTAGCATGAATGCAATTGCAAAAAAAAGTTTACAGAATGAATTTATGCCAACAGCAATCAATGTATATTGTATATTTTACCAGCTTAGAGTGAGCTATGAAATCAAGTACATTCATATTTAAGTATTCCTGACCTTGACATTTCCAAAAGACTTGTACGAACCCTGTACTTGAAACTAGTTTGACATAGCGTGGCACAGGTGCATTTAAGGCGCCCGTGCTAAGACAAAAGGTGTGAGAAATGACGTCAGTCTCCAAATACTAAACCATCAGACAGGACAGACATGAAGGAAAGATCACAGGTGAAGCAGCTGGACAGGAAGCAGCAGGGAAATGAAAAGCACACAGATAATGATGAGAGGAGATTAGATGGAGTAATGGTTGCTCTCTGGATGTAGACTCAGCCTTTTCTTACAGGCAGAGCTACAGCTGGGGGATCAGCCTGTTCTCTCCAGCAACACGAGGTTACTGGACCTGTCTCACTCGTCTACCTCTATCTGGCCCGACTCTCTCTTCTCCTGAGGGGACGGAGTTTGGATGCGAGGCGAAAAAGTCAACAAGATCCACACTACTACTCCGCAATCTGCCCCACAGACACAAGTGTGTGTGCGTGAGGGGTCAAGGCATCATGTTTGCATTCCTGCCTCGGGTCGGGACCCCTCCCCCCCGCCTGCAGAGTCCCGAGGCCAGGCCCGCTGTGCTCGGTGGAACCCGGCGAGCGAGGAGGGGAGGGCGGGGGAGGGAGGGGGAGTTAGGAGAGTAGGGGATTGTTGCATTTGTCTGCGGTGACTCTGCTGCGAAGGCTGTGCTCAGATTTGGTTAAGGGGGAATCTCTGCCCACCTCATCTTTACCCTGACCCTGGCAGTGACCCCTCTCTCAGCTCTCCTCTCTATCACAAGGATGCCTGAAGGCCATGGAGTGTTTAAGACTCACAGGGACAGGGAGTAGGTAAAAAGAAGACTAAAGGTGTTCATAAAAAGAATCTTTGAGGCTTTTTGAACATATGAGGCTGATCCACTGTTTAATTAACGTTGATAAATTGAACCTTTTCTGGTAAGTCTGCAGGGGGGAAAAAGTCTCCGTAAACACAAACAAAGAGAGCAGTGACTAAGAATGAAACAGGAAGACAACAAATCACAAAAAGGGCTCACGAAACCTTGATCGCATGCTGGGGTGAAAGACAAGCATGCATTTCAGAGAAGCTCGACAGTACAGGCACACAACACCGGACAGTATAGAACACTGGAAAAGTCTAGAAAAGAGCGAGGATCAGGCTTTTAGTGCTTTCTGCACTGAAACCGTAGCGCTGGGTGGTGCGGAGCTTATCGACCCGCCGTAAAAAGGGATCATTTGCCACTACATAGACATCTTGCTCTCGATAACTGTCTGTCAAACTGCAACAAATGAGCTAATATCCATTTTTTAACAGACATATCGATTCATAGTATGTGCCTGTGTATGTTATTGATTTTTCCGTCTCGGGGGAAATTACACCAGATGCATCTTTTAGGAAATGGAGCCCAGAGAGAACTTTTAACCTCTCGGCTCCTAAAACGAAGACTGAATTATCGCAGCTTTCCCGTCTCCTGATGTGCTATTATTGTTTTAAGGAATATTGCAGTATTTTTGTCTTTTGATTGTGTGTTTCAGCTGGGAGGGAAATAAGAGAGCCGAGTGGAAACGGCAACAATGGCGGACTGTGTGGAGGAGGGGTGAGTGTGACGTGCTTATTTTTACACAGAGCATCTTAGTAGAAAAAAGTCTATGTGGTGAATTCTTATTGGACTTTCAGTACAAAGAAAAATCCTTTGAGATAAGTTTATATTTATTTAAATGTGTACATTATATAAATAGGGTTTGTACGGGATTTAAGAGTAAAATTTAAGCACTTTAACCAAAAATGATTTTATTCACCTAACAGGTAGAATAAATGTAATTATGAACAAAATTAATTCATACCCACAGTAATAAATGTATATATTATTACCAGCTGTTTATATTCAATCTTACTGTATGTTTTGATGAGGATTATTTATTTCCTGCTAATTTAAAAAGTAAGTAAAGGATGAACTAAGTACTAGCCAGGAGATAATAAACTAATATTTAATTCAAATATTAAAAGATTTTTGTAGATGAAACAGTTTTGTTGAAATCAAGCACTTTCTAAGGAATATATTCATATTCCGGCATATTCAAAACCTTGAAAACATAATGTTTGAGCATTTTAAACCAGATATAAATGACCTCTTAAAAATATCTCCTTACTAAATTTAATTTTCGACCCATAGAAACAAGAAAAAAGGACACGGATGAAACGTGTAGCAGCAGGAACAAACAATGTATTGGATGGTTGGTGTTGGAAGAGTTGTGTGAAGAGAAAGAGGTGGGGCAGGGTGTGGTGCAAGCCAGACACAGAGAAGGGTATTACTTAGCAGAAACAAATACCTACCATGAAAATATTCCCAATTCAAAGACTGCTTGTGTCAGAACAGAAAGACAACAGGTAGGGACTAAGTAAGGGTTATTGAAGAGGAGTTTGGAGGAAGAAGAGGTGGAGAAGGAGGAGGAAGAGGGCACAGAAAAGAGTGTCACTGAGCAGGCCCTCAGAGAAAGCAGGGCTAAATTTGTAAGCATAACATTGTTATTCAAAGGACGCCAATTAGAACATACATGACAGTTAGGATGGGAGGGAATTATCCACTGCATGGAGAGAAAATGGATTTCCACCAGTCAGATTGGAAGAGACGTTATTCCGAATGACATTAGGAAATGATCTTGCAGCGAGGTGTTTTGTTAAGATGAAATATTCAATAATCTTATTTAGAAATCCATTTTCTGCCACAGGGCTTGAACCGAGTTCAGTGAGGAAAAATTGCTGTGAGGGAATTTATAGCAGGAAGCTCCTCAGTAAGGAAAACGGAGCAGAGCAGTTTGCCATCTGTTACCACACTGATGGAAACAAGTTTGAGAGGGATATCTGAGCAAATAATCAAGTAGAAGCAGCTGCTCATTGTGGATGTCTTCCTCCCATTGGTACTACAGCAGTTATACCTGCATGGTTTGCACCATAAACTCAGCTGGTCAAGCCCGAACAAGGCACGACACTTCTTTGGGGTATTTGCATCTGTTAGCCAAAGAGGTAGACACAGACATACACACAGAGACAAAAAAACAAAAGAAAAAGAAAGAAAAAACAAAATGGACACGTCATTGCACAGACATAAACATGTAGCCAGGGCTTAGGTTTAGGCTGGCAACACTGGGATGTCCTCCATAGTGAACAAGCCATCAGGCTCCAGATCCTCCAAGCCCCGACCTGCCAGTTTCTGACCAATCTCAGTGAGGATTTTTGCACTGTACATCCTGCAATGAAACCTCTGGAACCCCTTCATGGATACACACGCACAGACACCATTCATACAAACATTCTGGCATGTGCTGTTAATGCCCTTCTTCCCAAATAAGAGGTAAAAAAAAAAAATCAAATAGTGGGAACCTAAAGATAGACCGGCAGGGCGTGGCTGGAGGAAGCTGAGAGGTCACGATAGCCTGGCAGGACAGGCGGAGAAACAGAAGAAGAGAAAGGCAGCAGCAGAGAGCGAGAGGAGGAAGTCCCAGTGTTCATTACCCAGCCTTCACCTGGCCCCGGCCAGTGCAGGCACACACCATACACACCTGCACGGGCCACACCAGTTATTCTGTTGATCGAGCCCAAAGCGCGCTCGACACTTCTTAGGAGCGCTCAGGTCTGATGCCGCAACAGGGAGGGGGGGAAGCCAGCAGAGAGGAGGAAAAGAACCAAAACCAGAAACAATAAGGAACAGAAATCAAAAAAAGGAGGAGAGAAATGAGGAGAAAAAACAGGTAACAGTGAATCTATGAAGCTTGGCAGTGGCTCATTGTGCAAGAAATCCCCCCCAAAAACACCCGTAAAGCCATTCTCAAGTGCGCCTTTAAAGACAGAACTGAACACAATGAGTGTTTCAGACATTAGTAAAAATCAAAATGCATGCAAATTATCAAATTAAGACATTAGCAGAGAAACACTTTTAGTAATCTTAATGCTGACTCTGGAGTTCAAGCTGAAGATAAGATGCTGATTTGGTTGAGAGGGTATAAATGGAGCAAATGCAGGTTGGATTAAGTTACTGCTAGATGTTATCAGTGCACTATGGTTTCAAAAAGACAAGGTAAAAGGTGGTGGAACTAGGGAGCAGTAGCAGACTGCTGAAACAGCACAGTCGTGAGTTAGCCCTAGCCAGGGGAAGGATTAAAAAGGCTGGAACCTGAAGAGGGAATCTACTCCTTAGACCTGGCATCAAACAGTTGACTGTTTTCCATCAGCATTGGCTGCCTGTTGCAGAAAAGCTGCCAGTCACTTGCTAGCTCTACCCAGTTAAGCATGTGCTGTTATTATCAGAAGTAGAGCAGAATACTGTGGCAGGCTGTTTGAGACCAGGTCCTGGACAGATCTACAGTGGGAGTGAGCCAAACTCATGCTGGCCTGTAGGAAAGCGCAGCTACTTAAGCGTATAGATTAAGGAGGTTTACCCTGACATCACATCCTTCAGGTCATACTCCACAATAATAACAACAGAACTTTAAATAATCAGCTCCCTTAAGCATACTGCATAGTGATTATGCCAAAATACGGAAAATGAGACTAAATAGACTAAATAGCAACATGAAATTAAATGTAATCTAGCTTGAAGTCAAATAAACAATAGCAACATTTTAAGAAAAGAAAGCAGCAAACAAAGCAAAAAGAGCATAGAATTTTAACCTTAAACCTGGCTTATATTGCACAGTCATTGATAAATAAATAAATATATACATTAATTAAAAAAGAAGAAAAAAAAATAACAAGTTAGTAATTTAATACTCAAAATGACATTAGCACCTGTAATCGGAGGGAGTGAAAGGCAAGGGTTTGGAAAATATTCTCTGTGTTCTGAAAAAAAAGAACAGATAGAGAGGCCTTCAAGAAGAAATCCGTCACCAAACGAGCGCAAAATACATAATAACAAGTCGCCATTGCTCCTCACAATACGATCAGAAGGTTATGAATCATGGTGAGAATAAAAAATAAATAAATGGATAAATCATAGAATTAGCAAACCTCCTTAATTTTAAAGATGCAACTGATTTTTATTATGTTGGTATAAAAGCATGCATGGAAGCAAGCAAGGGGCAGCCCAACAAGCACACACACACACACACACATATACACACACTTACAGTACTGTAGTGCAATCTAT
>CAFUXE010000473.1:12446-24896 GCA_903364295.1 Serranus cabrilla
TGGCTAGGGAAAAATGGGGGGTATTACAAGCAACTCTACCATTTAAATATTGCATTGGGTAGCATAACTATACAAAAAAAAAAGAAAAGAAAAAAGCCAGGCACAATAACACACACAAAAAAAAACATAACACAAAAAAAACTAGCTTGACTTTTATCTTGCAAGATGTCACATCTGCCTGACACATGATGGGGCTCTTCTAATATGAGAGATAATTGCAGCTCACTTACCATTGCTCTCTGCTTGCTGCTTTTCCCTTTTTCTCTTCTTCCTTTTCCCCTGTTGGTTAGCCGCCAAAAAAATAGAAAGAAAAAATAGACACAGACAGGAACCTTAGTTATTATATTGCAGAATGCCCAAAACATGAAACAGAGAATAGGACTTTTTTGTGTTTACTTATTTATTCATTCATTCTTTCTCGGCTTTTTCTCTCTCTGTCTGTCTGCCCTCCGGTTTGTAACAGCCACTGCAGGCCAGACCAGAATTATCCCTCCTCTCGCTGTTTTCTGCTCTTTTCTTCTTTTTCTGTAATCTTTTGTCTTATTTTCCTCTGCTCTGTGAACATCTAGACATCTTGACGAGCTTCTGTTTTTCTCAAAGGCTGCTTGTGGAAGACTCTGGACAGCTTGATCCCAAAACTGGACAAAATTGATGAGAATCTGCGCACTTATGTGTCAGAACAAAGTGTGCGAAACATTCACCGGGGATTCATATAAACAACGTCTTGGTCTGACTTTGTTACAAATATTCCTTAGTAAAAAGGTGGGCTTAGGTCAGGGCAATTTGTCCAGCCTTAGATTAACGGATCAAGAGAAAATTACAGGAAGTAATTGACTCTTCGGGCTACATAAGAGCAAAGAACTCATCCTGGTCATGTCACCTAGTGAAAGGGGGAAAGAGCGTCCCGTTACGTTTTGTAAACTTAAAAACTTACATAGTTGTCTCGTGCTGACCAGCCTGGGTACAGCTGCATGTGGAGCTGTCGCTCTTTCCTGGCCAGCTCGTAGTACTTGGCCTGCTCCTCCCGCGATAGGGCGTGCCACTGCGAAATGAGAGACGAGACAAGAAGAGAAGACATGGAAAGATTTTCACCATGAACAGGAAATACAAAGGTGTAGAGATAATGAAGTGGACTTAAATCTAGAGATGTTCCGATACCGTTTCTTTCTTTTCCCTGACTCAGGTTAAACCCTCTGTAAAAAATGAGCTAATACGTACAGAAAACGAATGCCAAGTAACTTTTTTTATAATCTAGTTTGTGTCATAACTGAAAAGTACTTACTATTCATTTAAATGGTGCTCTTTGCTAGCACCTGCCCGATCCGTACTGCACATGTGCAGCTCTCAGTGGCGATTATTAAGAAGTGAGCTGGCTCGCTCTTTAGCTTCCATTAAGGATTTTGGATGCAGTGATAAGATTTTTCCACAGTAGCTTTTGCCTATTTGAGTCTTTTTCACCTCTGTTGAGAGTTGCACATGCCCAGTACGATCAGGCAGGACGTAAAGATCGTGTTCATGTGTGACTTAATGAGCTGATGTCGGATCAGGACTTGACTTACTTGATGCAGCATTTTAGGCTGAATCGGAGGCACTTAGGTATCGGAACAACTCTATTTAAATCCACCATATTTGGCAATCAGGTCATCACTAAAACTTTTAATCTTCTAATGAATCCCAATCATGGTCCTCGATTATAACAACTCCTCTGTCCCACCAGGTGTAACCCAGTGGGTCCTGGGCACCAGGATTGGGAATCACTTTCCTTTAAGGACTTACCCTTCGCCCCAGAATCTGGTTGATGGCAGCACTTTCCTTCAGTGTGCACTCAGCCACCACCTTGGCCCGCATCTCCTTCATGTAGAGCATGAAGGCATTCAGAGGCTTCTTTATGTGGACCTGTTTCTTCTTCTCCTCTTCCTTTTTAGCGTCTGACTGTTTCCTGTGGAGGAGCAGAGGGCAGAAGGGTGAGCGGAGACCGGTTCCAAGTCATGTAACACTGAAACGCGTGTTTAGAGGCGGTGAAAGTCTACTCACGAGCTGTTGAGAGAGATGTCGCTGTGGGAGGATTCCTGCTTGACGTTGGGTGTGACGATGGCTGGGTGTGGGATGCCCGTGGTGTGCAAACTGTGGTGAGGGGGCACCATGTGTGGGGGGAACCTAGAGGACAGAAGACTGTGTAAATCGTCAGAATGGACACGGGTGAAATGAGGAGATGGAGCACATGTATACACAAGACTAAAGGGTCTAAATTCCATTTCCATACTATTAATGACATGTCAAAGTACAAAGTGCTTTTTTAAAATTATCCTACATTGAAATGGAATTGGTCTTTAGCCACAAGAAAAGACATAAATGCACAAACATCCACATGAAAATGTCCAAGGCTGATTTCGGGTATTATAATTCACAACTAGCCAGGACAGATTTTACTACTCAAAGTGAGTGTTAGATTAAATGTCACACCATTTAATTTGAGCACAGAATTCAGTCTGGACAGCTATACACTTCACACAAAGGTATAACAAGAAGTAAGCATCACAAAAGCATTCGTAAAATATGATTCAAAAGCATGAACGCTATATTGTGTGGGAATAATTAAGTGCAAATGCACAAGGGTAAATCTTTTAAATGGCATTCTTGAGCAACATTGTTCAAGATCTAGTTTTGGGATAAAAAAAAAAACAAACACACTGAACACTCGAGCTAAGTGCCTCTCTTCACCTTTATTCAGTCACAACCTTGTTGAGTTTTATAAATCTATGGAGAGTGTCCCAACCAATACAGGCACCAATTCTTGTAATCGACTCAATGAAATGTTTTAGCTGGAAGGTTTTAAACACCTTGAACTTTACAATTCAGAGTGACAAAGAGACGGCGCAGACTGCTAAATCAGTGGCATCAATAGCTTTTATTGGAGCTTGAGACTGATCAAGCACTTATTAGAGAAACCCCATATCAGGACGTGCTGCAGGAATGAGTCCTAAAACCCGGAAATTAGTTAGCATTCTTACATTTCCGGTTCCCTCAACTCAAGTCGGTGGGTTTTTTTAATGGATTTTTGGTTAGATGCCTGTAATAAGATCTGTGGTTAACTAAAGCTTCAGAGATTTTCACGTTTTGCTCTAAAACATTAAATAAACCAATCAGTTAATGGCCAATTTTGAGTCTTTTACGCGTCTTACTAAAGAGTTCGTCTATAGCCTAATGCTAGCTTTTTACTTCTGGCAACTGCATTTATTCTTTCAAATTAAAGCATAAAATTTGTTACTATCTTGTTTAACAAAACTCGATCCAATGGATAAACCCCAGAAGGGTTGCTAACTTCCAGTTTGGCCTAAAAACCATCCCTGCAGCGCTCTATTGTCACCTACGGTGGCTATGGCAATGATTTCCAAATAAATTTCACATGAAGATGAGAAATACCAATTGCACACCTTCCAAGTCATTGTTATATTTGAGGAAACTGCATTTTCGCAATTGCGCTGATATGAAGATGCCAGGTTTTGGAGGGGTAAAGCTTGAACCATTATGTCTTATCAAGGAATACAGCTCGACAAGATTAAAATGTTCTATCAAAGTCTAGTATCACTTCAGGTATTGGGTCCCTATTTGCTTCCTCCCATTCTTTTCTGCCAGTTCAGCACTGTCAGCAGCACTGACATTTTTATCTTCATCCCTCTACGCTCCTATCATCATTTCATCGTCTCCAACCGCTCCGCATATCGAGGCCACAAACCTTATTTATGAAATCCTTTCACTGGCCAGAACAGCCAGCCATAAGACACTGCTGTGCTGTATGTGCCAGTGTATGTATGACACTAATTATCCGTGTCAGATTATTTGAACGCGTCTTATCTGCATGTGTATGTTTACAGCACGGCACCTCGACTCCACGTGACCACACACAAATTTAAGAGAAGAGAGGAGGATGAAGGAGAAGGGAAAAAAGGAGGAATAATTCGTCTTTTTTTTTTTTTTTTCTTAAAGCAGCTCATTATCCGGCTGTGTCTGGCTGCATGGCTCCGAGCCAGAATATAATGATGAGGATAAACTCGCCAGGAACAACTACTTTCTGTTGGAGGCCATCTCAGGGGAGTGCCAGTGCGCTCCCCCCTCAAACTCTTTCCCTCTTTTTCTCCTTTCCCCTCTTCTCCCTTCATCACTGACACATTGGTGTTTGTGCCATGTCATCCGTTGATGGGGAGCTCGGCAGCAGTGGCTGCATATCGCCCATCATTAGGGCTGCTGCATTTTCCTCGCTCACTCCGTTTCCTCTCTCCCTGTTCACCCTCCCTCCTTCTCTCTCTGTGCACTTGTTAAAATTTCCTCTGTTCCAAGATCTATTTTTTTCTCCTCTTCTTCTTCTTCTTCTTCTTCTCTACTCCTCCCTGTCCCCTCACCACCTCCACGCTCCTTTGCTTCTTCTCTTCCTCCCTCCCCTCCTCCTGCTGCCACTGCATGGCCCAGGTTATGGTTTAAACATGACGGCCATCCCTTTGAAGCGTGGGGGCATCATCATCATCATCCGGGCTCATCAGCAGCAAGCAGCGCCTTGGACCAATTTAACCAACACAGAGAGGGAGACGCAGCAGAGACCCCCACCCATCCACCCACCCCAACCCTGGGGCTCCTACGTCTCAATCTAAAAGGTAAGAATGGCTGGCGGTGTTGGGGTGGGGGTGAGGACGAGGGGAGGGGGGGGTCACTGGCGCAGCAAGCCCAGTGTCAGCCAGTGCCATTTAATTGCCAATGCGAAGCAGTAGCCCCCGTGCCTGTTTAATGTATAATGATCCGGCCGGTGCGCTTCTCCCGTTCCCAAGGAAAAGAGAGGGAGCGGGATGATGGGGGAACATATCAAAGGGCAGGCTTAAGCATAAGGGGCAAAGGGGCCTTCACATCCTCCTACCTGTCACACAGAAATTCACGCTCACACACACAATATCGGGGACCTGCACTGGCTCCAACCCCATTATCAAAATAATGTCTTTCATTTGCTCCGCTGACTGTCTCTACTCTCCTTGGCTTTTTCCTCCCGTCCTAAAACGATGCATTTTTTAACAGGACCTAGGTGTAAGGTGCTCATTGCGGGACTACGAGGTACCAGATTCCTTCCCTGCATCCTAATTCGGTTGGAGCTGCGGCACAGGGGACTGATACTGAAGCAGCGCGCTCCTGCAAAGAACTGGCTCCCGACAAGACTACAAGGCCAGGATGTCTTTTCTCTCCGATTTCCTCCAGTCAGCCTGCTCCCTACAAATCGTTTGAGCTATGACAACAGTCTGGTCCATTCTTTGAACAAAACCAACTGGCTGAAGGCTATGTATGAAAGGATTCTGACATTTTGCTGACACAATTAGACAGATTTTTACTAGATTTTGTAAACAAATTGATTTTTTTCCCTTTCTGCCCTGTCAAAGCCAGAATTTAGGTTTTTTTCTTTTTTTGGGAAATGTGTTAAACCCTCCCATTCTCCAGAGAGCTCCCAGAGCCCTCCATCTATTCAGTTATACTAATTCAATTAGGGGCCTCATCACAGGGCATTAGCTCTTCCCCATGGCCAGTCCCCCCCTCCACACCCCAGCCAGTATATTCAATTAGATTCACTGGAAATAAGATGATCACAATGTAGAGGCTGTCATTACGGGACCAAATTAGCAGTCACTTAAAACCCAGGTTGGCTGGGTACTGCTGCCAGATGCCGATGTCTGGACAGGCCCACCGTCTGACCCTTTGGATGAGATTCAGATTGGCCCTCAGGTGCAGACACTGATTTCCAGAATAAGTTTGAATGTAATGTTTGATTCAAGAAGGTTTTTATATTTGAATTATTAAAATGACTGTTTAGAAGCAAAAAACAAAAAAAACGCCTGGCTTACAAACTCAGCTTTCCCTTACTCTCAGGGCTATGCTAATAAAAAAAAATGTCATTCCCCTTTGCAACTCCTCCCTCCCTGCATCTACATGATCCATCAATGTCACAGAGGTCTAAACATGCCGCCCTCAGGAGTTGCTTTTCCAATCAGGCTGTAATTAAACTGAAGCTTGGCCTCATCCCTAGACTCTAAACCAGCCCCGTTCATAGTCCCCTGCTGCAGGGGCGTGTAGAGGGGAGGAGGGAGGAGGAGGGAGGAGGAGGAGGCGGTGGCGGAGCAGTCTGTTTGTTTTTTGTGCTACTGCTTTTTGGGGCTTTTAGTCATCTAAAATTAATTATTTTTCGCTTTCCACACAATATAGAGGACATGCGTCCCTCAAGGGAACCGTAAGCAGTTAAACACCAACTGACAAACACACACACATGTATACAAGATGGCAACAAATACACATACCCCCCATGGGTGCACTAATGTCCACAGCAGCACTTGAGCTAGCCCCTAATGGGCTGGACCAAAGCACTAGCCAAGTGTCAGGCCCCTGCTTATATCATCTCGTCCCCTTCAAAGTGTTGCAGTGTTTGTTTATCTGTCTGGCTGCTCAAACTCACAGCATGGACATGCCCCGGCTCATTTCAGATCTGCCTGACATGCAGTGGGGGTAAATGTTCTTCAGGGGCCTCATTAGAAAATGATAAATATAATTAATATTTGAGCATGCTAGCTGGAGCCCCACACTGGAGAATTGGCCTTTTGAACACAGAGATGGGGAGTGTGAGCTCTCCTTAAGGGAGAAGTTGCTGCTCACCGTCTCTGCCTGTGAGTGTGTGTGTGTGTGTGTGTGTGTGTGTGTGTGTTGCTTGTGCATTGCCCTCACAGCCAACACAAATACACAAAGTGTGAGTGAGTGAGAAGTGTGTGTTTCGCTTCTAGGTCTCAACTCACCTTGACATGGATGCGTTGACAGTGAGCGCAGTTGGATAGGGGTGTCTAAAACCCCCTGTTGTGATTGGATAAACAGGTTGACCTTGCCTGGGAAGGGGGAAGAAAAGAAGAAAGGCGAAAAGGTAAAGGAACAGGGTTGATGGAAGAGGAGAAGTTAAAGCCCTCTGTCTCTCTCCTCTCCCCACCGTGGGCCTCTTTATTCTCATTTGATCAGGACAAAAATCTAGGGGATTGCAGAGCGCAGATCAAAGGGAGGAAAACTCTGAACAATTTGAATGCCACAAATCTTGATAGCAATGGCTAATTAAATTTCATAACCCTTCGCTCGGTGTCGACAGAGTGGGGCCCTGTTCCTCCCCAAGCTGGAACTAGGTGTTTTGTTGTGATAATTAAAGACGAAGCGCGGGTCTCTTTAATGGAGCCATCACGCTAATTGAGGTCTACACATCCAAAGACAAACAATAATGAATGTAAATTTATACCAAAATAAAGTGCAGCAAATCAAAGGGCGCCATGGCTGCGCTCGGGGCCTCTCTCGGTATTTAGATCGCGGTGAGAAAACATTAAATTAACAGAGCTTAATTTGTAGCCTTTTGTCATATTAACAAGTGTTGACAAGAGTTACCAGGGGAGAGCCCCCGTGTGGAATTGTGGGTAAAATACGGGCAATCACGGTTCATTACTCTAATTGGACCATACAGGGACATGCAAAGTAGTATTTGCCACAAAGTAGCAAGTTGAGATTGGTGAGGGCCTGAGGAAGCTGCAGCGGGCTGCTGCGGTCCAGGAGTGAGTGCGTTAGAAAGTTAAGGCGTCAAGTTTGAGTTTTCGAGTCCTTTAACACAGAGAAAGAGGACCCACTCTGGGGACTGAGAGGAGACAGCTTCCATAATTGACTTTGTGTACATAAACAACAACATCCTGCTATACAGTGTCCCCATCCAGGGTAATATCAGCAACCATTGTCTGCTGGTTTTCTCTTTAATGATTTGGCCCGATGTACAGTTTATTAATCATGACAATATGTGGGTGTTGTAGCCAACTCATAAGAGAATACAGTTGAAAGAGTAATAAATATAAAAAGGATTTGCTTACTGTGGTACTAGCCATCCTAACGGATGGGGGATCTGGCCGACAGCGCCAGGTGACAGTGGGTAATAAGGAGATATATCTGGAGGATGTGGAGGCCTTGGAATTCCTGTGGAAGAAAGAGGATGACAGGAGCAGGGAGGAGGTGGACAGACGAGATGATGACAGAGAGAAAACCAAATCTTTGTCAGTGCTGAATTCATTCTTTGTTGAGAGTTTCACATCTGAACGGGGCAGACATCACAGGAGTGCAGATGGGAGGATGAGGAGGAGGAAGAGGGCTTGTTGCTCGCATGTACACAGTGCTAAATCACACTTCCTGATCAAAGGCCTTTGAGGCGGCGGCGGCAGCGGCACAATGTGTTGGAAGAGGCAGAGGGGAGAGAGGTGAGGAGAGAACACCAACACGATTCTTGTCACATTTGTCTACTGATTCAGAAGATTAATTATATAAAATGACTGAGGTTTAGAAGTTAACAAAACACAACAATATAATTAAAGCCTTCTCTGTGATCAGAGAGCTGCTAATACAGGGTTGAGTCGGGCTGATTTACACTGACATGCTGGCTGGATGGATATGGATTTCACCTGATATTATACAAGAATAAAAGCCTGTTAGAACTATTCAGGAGTTACAGATATCAACTAAAGTCAACGCTCGCTTCTGACTCATAATAGAGGCTGATTATTTCAGTAGTTATGTTTGCTGATGCTGTTATTGACAATATAAACGTGTGTATTGGTTCATTGGTTTCTATTCGTCCAACTGATCCTCAGATTTAACGCAAAACCAGTGCAGAATTTTGTTTGTTATCCCCCACAGACAAACAGTGACAAAGATGTCCAATTTAAGGACAGCTCTCGTTGAGGGAATCGCCGAGCAATCACAGCGTCCGCGGTGCTGCCTTTGCTTTCCGTGGCAGCTGACAGGCGAAGAAACTGCATCGACAAGCTGCCCTGAATGAATGCCTTGAAAAGGTCTTGTACACAGCCGGGTGTAAAAATAACTTTCTCTCTCATGGCAAACTTGAAACAGGGAACACTAGACGTGTAAAAAGCACAGCAGGGAGGTGTGTGTGCTCAGTAGACCAGGAACTGGGGGGACTTTCATTTTGGCTGATGTGCGTTTCTTCCACACAGCTGGCTCGCCTGTGCAGCTGTTGTTGCAGATATTTTTGACCAGTGCCAACACGGCCCAAGTAGAGCCAGATCGATCTTCATAGATCAGAACTTGGCCGCTGTTGGCGGTTACACCCAGATCTGCAGCTGATCCAGGTTATCCAGGATCTGACTCTGGAGAGGGATTCTGTTACTGATGGACAATGTGCTGTGCTGCACTTTGCGCCTAAGCGAAAAACTTTTTTTTTCCTCCTGAGTACGGCTTTAACAAAGGCAAATTCTATTAAACAGAAAAGCCTTGCAAACATTATCCCATCGCCACCCAGCACTGAAGACCTAATACAGCTCATTAATTAATTAAACACTGAGCCCAATTAAGCAGCCCTATTAAGCACTACATTAAACAGCAGCTGGCACATTATTTCCCCTTTGTGAGGACCATCATAATAAGGGAACATTATTACCTAAAACATTGACTGAATCCACCAGAGACCACTGAAAAGCATGAAATTATTCCGCGCACTGAAAATGCATTAACCTGAAAGGATGGGCTGAATGACAGTTAACAAAATGAAGTGCTGGGTCAAGATGCTCGCGGAAATGAATGAAATTGCCTAAAAATGTGTGCTGAATGGTTGTGGGAGAGGTGTGTGGGCAGACGCTGACTGCTAAAAGTGGACACCGAGGGATCAACAGGCTGCACAGACGTAACTACAGTTCTGAATGGCAGAGACGATCATCGAAAAACTTGTATTCCGTTTTGAGGATTTTTCTGAGCTTAGCTGAAGACATCATCTGAAGCAGACAGTCTCCGGTCTCCGGACCTCCAACTACAGTGCCTGTCTTGTTTTGAGTCTTGGCAAAAGGAGTTGAGGTCGTGGGGAGTCGCGGTTGTTTGCTGAATTCCGTGTTTTATGAGGAAGTTTATGAGCCACTGTTCAGGTTCTTGTTCTCGAATGAAAAGCCACTTTCCCCTGAAGCCAAACCATGTTAATGAGCGTGATAGCTAAATCAATCAGAAACAGATGAGAGCAGCAGTTGTCAACAAGAACTACTTGGGACGACTATCACAGACTCAGGCCTACTTATGTTTCTGAGGTCTTTTAATAAGCAATTAATGGAATTTAACTATAATTTCTATATAATAGGTTGGGAACTAGACAAATTTGTGTGCTGGAGGACGATATGTCGTCAGCTAACACTATTTAGCAATTTCACTCTAAATAGGACCATAATTTACAAAATAAAAATGTTTACTGAAGTCATAAATCATGTGAGAAGCAGGCTCATTTTCCTATTGACTTACATATAAGTGGGCTTCTATTATAACCAATGGGGTCGCCCCCTGCTGGCCATTAGAAAGAATGCAGCATGAAGGTATTTCTGCACTGGTTTCAGTTTGCTGATGCATTTGGCAATTTGGTCTTCAGTTGTTACTAACTGAGTGGTTTCGACTAACTTGCATTTGCGATTTGGTCTGGTGATGTAATATAATTCCAGTATGAATATTGAACAGGATAGTAGTTTAAACAGAACAGTCTACTTTACAGAATGGCATTTGAATTTGATGTTGAATTGTGAGAGTCAGACACACAGACGCCATCAAGACAAAGAAAGTCCTGTATATGTGAACCATGGTGGCAGGGCATAATAAAACATTTACACACCCATCGGTGCAAACACCTTCCAAGGGCTGAAGTGTCTTTTCTAAGGAGAGCTGCTTCTCTGGTTTTCTCAACTTTTTGAAACACAAGTTTTATCCTGACACCTATAAAACACCTTTTTTAAAACTGTTTTTAGTAGCATGTTGCGAGCGGATATTCTGTTCACATGCCAGTCAAACATACAAAAAAAAAAACACTTTACCTGTTTTGGGATCCACGTCTGTCTGTAGGTGAGGTGGGGGGTTCCCCGGTGTGAAGTGCTCATTGCTGTAGGTGATCAGAGGTGTGAGTGGGTGCACATGGTGAGGGTGCTGTACCACTGGAACCTTATTAGACTGAGAGAAAGATGCAGAGAGGGAGACAGAGAGGAAAAAGGGGGAGAGAAAAAAAGAGGCCAGGGTGTTAATATTTGGGTTAGGGGTTGGAGATTGCAGGCGCCTGCCACAGAATTACAACTCGGTCTGAAGGCACTCGAAAGAAGAGCTATCAAATTCATGGTACTCTCGAGGCGCCAAACCGCCAAGCCACAGTGAAAATAGTGTGGTTTGTAATTAAAAACACTTCTGCGGTGTCACCCTGGAATTCAGTAACACAATCTAAGAGGCTTGGGGGGTTGCCAGTTCACATTTGGGTCCGATGTGTGATGAGGCACTTTTAACCACGGTTGCAGTCAAGTAATCGATCATCTGTAAACCACAAAATCAAGGCAGCGCGTGTAAATCCACAGTCATTAGCAGCTCCAGTCAGCGCTCTCCTCCTCCTGGTCTCCCCTCTTCCTCGCTCCCCTTTCCCTCATCTATTCCCCCGGGGCCCAGTTCACGGAGGGTAGGGGTGTATTGTAATAAAAGGGTTAGGAGAGAGGAGGTGGGGCTGAAAATCCATTTCTGCATTTTTGCCAAATTAGTTTTAGCTATGTAATCTTCTCTTTGTGCTCCTAAGTGGTGCAGGCCCCCTTTTTTCAATTACCCAAAGATTACAGTGGAGCTTTAGGGGTGTGCTGCCGTGGGCCCCTGCGTTAACCGGAGCTCAGCCCCTCTCATCAGGCCAGGCTGAGACAGACACTAATACACACACAGTCCCCCCGACCACAAGATAACCAGATTAGAGCTCTGCTGTAGATTAGGCTGGTGGAAGAGGCTGCTCTCGCCTCTTTACCCACACATCCTTATCCTGCCCTCAGCAGTCAAAGAAGCAGCACTAATCAGGCTTATCATAACATGGATGATATGTTCAGGGGGAGAGGAGTGAGACACCAAGCTGCTTGTGTGTGTGTGTGTGTGTGTGTGTGTGTTCAATCTGCTCTCTCATAGGCCACACACCCTCATTAGTGACTTTAACCCATGCAAGAAAGAAGAAAAAAAAAAGCGCTCCACTGTGGCACATTTCCAAAAGACTTTGAAAAACATTAATGGGACTAGATGTTGGCAGGGGGGCATACATACAAATGATGCTCAGTTGCCCGATGCTCATTGACAATACAAATGCAAAGCTGTGGGCCCAGGGCGAGACAAATGTGAGCAGAACTTAATGCTGCAAACTAATCATCTGCCCGGGCTGTTTGAGGCCGAAGTTAATATTGGGCCCGTGCGAGAGCTTAATACACCAACAGTCCATTCAGAGGCCCGTACTAAATTTTCACTTGGTAGTTAAAGCTGTCCATCTGTATGGTCCGTACAAGCCCGGCCATCTAGCCCTCTATTCTGCAGTGGCAGTGGTGGGGGAGTGGAGAATGTGAGGAAGGAGGGGGGCATTCCCTATTGCCA